>CM049794.1:18177963-18667963 GCA_027422405.1 Ptychobarbus kaznakovi | reverse complement strand
CAGATATTTGCTGCGAAATATCCAGATACATACAAACATGTATGCAGTTAGTTCGACTAAGTATCTGACAGCTTGTGTGTTTTGATTTTGTTTTGTTATTTATTCACTTTAAATAAAAATATGTCCTTGGCAAGTCATTGGCTATGTGGATGCAACTAACAAACAATGAAAAAATGAATTATAAGAGCAGTGTTTATGCAATTTAAATGTATTACTTAATTCAATTTAGTAAATTTAGTACTTAAACATTTATATCAGGCATTTGCCAGGGCAACATTTGCTATTTTTTAAGTGTATGTTATTTTTTATTTTATTTTATGTTGAGCTCTGTTTTGATTATTTTATTTCAGCTATATTTCAGTAACTTAAAATCATTTTTAATAGTTTTGGTTTTAGTTAACAATAACAACAAGAGCCACAAATGAATGTAAATATGTGGAGAAAGGTACTGAATGACAGAGTTTTATTCATTATAATTATTATAATTTGATAGTTGAACTCTGTATCACAAAAGCCTCTCTCTATATTAATTGCTGCTGTACTTCGACCAGTTCATTTGAGTGCATGACTTACTGTGGGCAGCTGCTCAAAAAGTGGACCAAGCTTCAAAACTGTAATGAACACAATAACAGCAGATATCACGCCAGCCACCTGTGTGACACAAAAAGCATATTTGTAGTTGTGCATAAGATTCAAGATTTGTATTCGTCTCGTACACATGCAGAATATAACCAGCAGTGAAATATAAGAGTACTGAATATTTTACATGTATACTGTATGCACAAATGTTTGGGGTCTGTATGACTTTTTAATGTTTTTGAAAGAAGACTCTTCTGCTCGCCAAAGATAATTTATTTGATCAAAAATACAGTAAAATGTGAAATTTTATTAAAATTGAAAATCACCTGTGTCTTCCCCCCCGTGCTCTCCTGCACAAGACTGCGAGACATGGAGGAAGTGACGGAGTAGCACTGGAAGAAGCCACCGATGGTGTTACTGAGCCCCAACGCCACCAACTCCTGCCGAGGGACAATGAGAGACGCTCACCACCGCACACTGCACATATACTTTTCAGAGCATATCTACGTGATCAAGTGCGCTCTATATGTGTGACATGGGTTGGTTGGCCCATGTCAGTTTTGAGTGACAGATGCTGTACCTGATTGCTGTCTACTTTATATCCATGTTTGAGAGCGAATGTCTTGCCTAGAGAAATGCTGATGGCGTATCCCACCACAGCCACAGCAAACGCGTCTCCAACCACTGAGGAGAAGAAACCCACCTCTGGGACTCTGGGCGGCACCAGCCTGAGGAGGGCCAGACGTTATAGATTATTAACATGACTCTAGAGCGATTATAGTTAACTAAAATAAAAACAGTTACTTGAAATCAAACAATATATTAACTGAAATTAAATCTTAAAAATAAATGTTCTACAACTGTTTTTGTAGTCATGTAGAAGAACCATTTCTGGTTCCCCGAAGAACTTCCTGCGAACAGCTTTTAAAATAAGCATTTTTTCTTAGTGTGAAGAACATTTTAATAATCTAAAGTAAAAAAGTTCCAGTATAAAGAATGCTTTGTGCAATGGACAGTTTCCATGGATGTTTAATGCTCTTCGAGGAACCACGGACGCCAATAAAGACTTTTTGTTTTTAAAAGAGTATTTTATTTTAGCTAGTTGCTAAAGCTATATTTCTAAAATGACTAAAACTAAATAAATAAACTAAAACGAATACATTTGAATTAATAAAAGCTATATATATGTTTTTAAAATGAACAAAGATCACAAAAACTATAATATATTAAAATAAAATCTAATTTAAAATTCTGTTCAGCTAAAAATTAACCTCATACAGGTTTGTGATTTCAAAAAAATCACTGTAAATAAAAAGTGTAATTTTAACTTGTAACATTTAGTAAAAACGCTACTGAAAAAAACTGTTAATAGGTTAACAGTAAGTTCCCGTATATATACAGGGAAAAACTGTAAAAGATCTAAGACATGTCATGTAATTTTACAGTAAAATGCTGTTAATTGTACAGATTTTAGAAGTAAAAAGTAACAAATTGATGTATAATTTACAGTCAAAACCTGTAAACGGATATTCCCAGAATTCCCTGCGTGACACTCCACATTTGAAAGTATTTGTTTAAATAATCATGTCTTTTAATAATTTTTGTTATCAGTTATGTATATGTGCGCTTTATGTTACATCTTCTGTTGTTTAATGAAAGTTTATTGTTTATTATTTATTTAAGCATCATGTGTGTTACATGATGGTGTTTTGCGTTTGCATGAATGACTCTGTGCACCTTCTATATATTAATATTTACTTCTGCTTGTGGCGAAGCTACTTGTGATGAGCTTTGATTCTTCATGTGGCTTTCTCTTTTACCACCTGCATTATTATGGTGGTTATCAGTATGTCAAAGGTACAAAACAGATTTTAATAGCAGTGTGTGTTGTTGAATTTAGTGGTTTACATTCAAATTTCCTTGTTCGTAAATTACAGTTTGATACTGTAAATTGTACAGTTTTGTTTTACAAAATTATTCTGGCAACCACAGCGGCCAAAATTATTTTGTAAAAACTACAGAATTTGTTTTTACAGTGTAGGTAATTAGTAAATTATAATATTTTTTTTCAATTTTAGGTGACCTATGCCTTTAACACAAACTTTAATGGTACATCAATGATACTAAAATAACACTGCTCTCCGCTGACCTTTGTGTGTGTCTTTTATATGTTTAAGAAAGTCAAAAGTCCTCCAAATGTCTCACGTGAGGACTACAGAAAGTGACTTCATGAGGCATGGGATTAGTGCTTTACTGTAGACATGTTTTAATAGATTAACAAAGTCAGCCAACCGAGTTTAAGACCAAGAAGTGAGCCACCAAGAAAACCTTCTAACCTGCTGCACGAGGTCAGTGTTTTTGCTGCATGTGCAAACATTTTCAGACTAAAGTGATTTTAAGCCTGCTGTTGCTAGTGAAAGCTCACTGTGTTCCTCTAGTGTCCATTCAAAGTAACTTACCCACTGGGAATTTCTCCCACCACGTCGACACCATTAACAGCTCTCAGATCAGCATAATGAGAAACAAGAGTCCCTGCAATAATCTGTAAATACACACGACGCGTTTGCATCTGTCTCTTTGTGTACTTAGGTTGTGGTTTTCTGGTTTGACATCTGAAGAAACATGAGGTACTCACCACCACGAGCTCGATGGGAACAGGGAGGAGTAACCTGTGACTGTAGCAGGAGTTGATCTCTTTCACGATGATCAGAGCTGTGAGAGCCACCAGACTGATCAGAAGAGAGGGAATGTGAGTCTGTGGTAATAACCTGCCCAGCTCCACCAGAGTCTAAACACAGAGGAGTTCATTAATGTGCATTTTTTAAATGTGACTGAAGTTGTTTTTGTAGATTGATTGTACTTGAGGTCTATATTTGATCTGTGTGCATATTAGTGCAGTGCTTTGAGTGACGGTGGAGGCAAGAGTGAGTTTGGGAATATAACTAATATAAATAGGCTAATTAATTAATGGTATTGTTAAAACCCTCAAGCAAGTTATTGTGAATGCACTTTTCTCTTGTTTCGTCGTCCAAAGGTAAATTGTGGAAACCAATCCCAGTATTAAACCCTAAGATGTCTCAAAACAGCTGATTTCAGTGAACGGGACGCAGAGTTAAAGTCCTCAATGCAAAGACTTTTCACAGTTCCATGTGGACTCTTAACCTGGGTTGGAGCTCTTAAGATGCACCAGATTAATGCATTTCATTTGAAAATGTACAAAATTGTCTTGGTCTACCCATCATATTCAACACTGTATCTATTGTTAAGCATGATTAGCAAATCAATGTAATGTGAGCATTTTGATGTCATTAGTCCATTAGTATACAATATAACTTTATCAGTCCAGCACTTTTAGCCACTAATTGACCAGATGTTTCTTTTGGATTTCTTTTTTTTTTTTACTGGTCCAGTTTAGATTTATGTAATTTTAAATACACACTCTGCTTCATTGGCTATACTTGAAGATGGATCTTTTTTCATCCAACTGTAAAGACCTTATGTGCAAGAGAAACAAGCCATAAAAAGCCTTTCATTTTTGCGGTAGTATATTTTTATGGCATCGCTGTTGAAGAGTAATTAACTGGTAATTAGATTTACTTATTGAAGCGTTAATAAAAGTTATCAAGAGCATTGAAATGTTTGAAGTGGATGTCAAATGTCAACAGACCCGGAAGCAGTTCATTTACATTTATGCATTTAGCAGACGCTTTTATCCAAAGCGACTTACAGTGCATTCAGGTTATACATTTTTTGTCAGTATGTGTGTTCCCTGGGAATTAAACCCACAACCTTTTGCGCTGCTAACGCAATGCTCTACCACTGAGCCATTGGCACACTTTTCATTTATAGTTCACTTATAAATCCATAAGAAGAACTTCATGCTGTGGAAATACAAACTGATAACAAAAAGATAACGAGGGCAGTGATAAAAAGGGGCAGGGCTACATAAAGTCTATTAAAGTTTAGACAGTTAACACTTTAAATCAAAAGCCTTATACTCTACTGATCTCTCTATCATTCTGAATGGTCAGGGATTCTTTCAGTTCTCTCTCACTACATTCTTCATCATTCTTTCATTTCTAATTTTCTTTCTTGTCTTTCTTTTCATATCTTTCCTTTCTTTCTTCTCTTATCTTGTTTCTGTGTTTACCTGGACTGCCTATATTTGCTGCCTGCCTTCTTGACCCTGCCTCTTGTGATATCCTCTCTTCTGCCGCCTGCCCCGACCTTTGCATTGTCCCTGTTGCTGATTCTGCCCTGCCTACGTGACACCTGTTATTGCCTCTGAACCTTGCCTTGTTGTTCAATAAAGCTGCATTTGGATCTTAACGCCACTGACTCCTCTCGTTATAGGTAGTTAGAATAATAAATAGTATTTTTTCCAGTACCTTACATAGAAAGCGACTCAAAGAGTGGTTCAGATACATATAATTAGAAACAGGATGGGATGATTGCTTCATAAGAGGTTTGGGGGCCTTCATATAGAGTCCATTAACAGGAGAGCCAGGGAGCCCATAGTCCAAAGATCTTGATTAAGAGGCCTTGCAGGCTATAGAACCATATATTCAGGTAAAAATATTATTATTGTAGTTAATAATATACAATATAATTAATTGTGATCGATGGTTAATTGCGATATGATAGAGTTTACTTTTACCACAGTTTGCTATAGGAGTAGCCACTGAGATTTTAGCCTAAATGCGATAATAAACTCCATTATATAGGCTTAATATATTAATGTCTTATAATATCTAATAATATATTATAATATCTAATAATTAACATCTTATTAGATTTTTTTTAAAGCTGTATGTATTTAAAAAAAAACATTTATGATTTCTATTTGGTTAACAAAATATTTTGAGAATGTGTAATTTATTTTTTATTTATTTACAAAGCCATGAATTAAATTCCCATTACTGTATGTCGTTTACGCCACAGGAACAAAAATAGTAAAAGCAACTTTTTACCTCAATTATCATTTTATTTAAATCCGAGGTTTCTATCTTACAATTGTGATTTAACATCTCAAAATTCAGTTGTTGTTTTTTTTTTCAGAACTGTGAGGTAACAGTCTGGAAAGGCCATTATTATTATTAATAATAATTAGCAACAAAAAAATAAAACAAATCTGTTAATTTACACTCTTAAACAAAAGGCCTAAATGGCAGTGTCGGTCAGAATGATTGCATGCTCTGCTCAGTTTACGTTGTTAGATTTCACCAGCTATACTCACACACAGCAGCTGCAGGGGTCCACTGAATCGTCTGGGTGAAACTCCAAACATGTATTTGAGTTGAGAGGTGATCACGTGAGTGGCCGCACCTGTCGTGTAGCCCCGCACTAACGGCTCGGAGAGATACGTCACCACAAACCCGAACCGAACCAGACCCAACAGAACCTACAGAAACCACAAAACAAACACATGCAGACTTGACAGGTCCAAGTATTTTGCCCTACAATTAGCATGCATTGTTGTTTTTTACAATAAAAATTGTTGTTTTGCAAGACTCACCTGAAATATGCCACACAGTAACGTCGTTGCTGCAGCCACTTTCACCCGCTGAGCATCTCTGGCCTCCGTGTCCATGACGACCGATCCATTTGTCCCATTGGTCAGAAAGTGATGGTCAGGAGCCAGTCGCTCTGAGACGCTGCCGATCATTATGCTAATCACTGCAAAGGTTCCTGGAACATTTAAGGAATGCAAATCAGGGCCGGATACATAAAAAGTTAAGACTAGACTTAAAAGTTAGTCAGCTCATTTTTTTCCTTAAGACTGGTCATACAGTTTTTCATTCAGTTACATAAAAATGTAGATTAGTCTGAGTTGAATCCAAAAATAAGACTGATTACCCTTTGGCTAACTGCTAGTTGGGTTCTTAAGAACTGTTCTTAACACAGAGACTAAGTTTATGCAACTGGCCACAGGTGTTTTCATACTGTGTGTGCAGGCTATGATGATTATACATGATAATGCAGGTCAAAATATTGCATACCGGTATAAAATATATTTTAAAATTTACATAGGCCTATTTTTTTTCTTCCCTTACCTATGGAGATGTGTCTGGAAGTGCCAAAGATGAAGTACACCAGTACAGGATAGAAGGAGGTGTAAAGACCAAAAACAGGTGGCACAGAAGCCAGGAGAGCATACGCCATACCTGAGTATCAAGATACACACACACACACACACACACACACACACACACACACACACACACACACACACACACACACACACACACACACACACACACACACACACACACACACACACACACACACACACACACACACACACACACACACACACACACACACACACACACACACACACACACACACACACATGTTGGTTTTTATGGTTTACGGGGACTCTCCATAGGCGTAATGGTTTTTATACTGTACAAACTGTATGTGCTATTGCCCTACACCTACCCTACACCTAAACTTAGCCCTCACAGGAGACGGTGCATTTCTACTTTCCCCCCAAAAAACGCACACTGTATGATTTATAAGCATTTTAAATTATGGGGACACTGAAAATGTCCTCATAAATCACCTTCTCCTTGTAATACCTATGTCATACCCATGTCATTATACAAATTTGTCCTCATAAACCACATAAACATGCACACACACACACACACACACACACACACACACACACACACACACACACACACACACACACACACACACACACACACACACACACACACACACACACACACACACACACACACACACACACCACACACACACACACACACACACACACACACACACACACACACACACACACACACACACACACACACACACACACACAATGTATCCCTTTGACTTCCCATTCACATCAGCTGTTATGATTTATTTAAAACATTGTTCAGATGGATTATCAGCTTTTTGGGGGAGGACATTCTAGCAATGGTGTTTAGGCTTTTTCATTTTTTCATTTTTATGTTTTCCCTATGTGTGTTTCCTGTGTAACTTGCACCTGTAAACTGACCCTGAGGCAGATGCATGATTCCCACGCTGACACCTGAAACCAGTCACCAAGTCCATTCTCCCGAACAGAATACTGGGGGATCCAGGAGAGAAGCGGTATCCACTTTAGAATCCAGATCTTCCACTGTCCCACAGAGCACCTCGAGCAGACACTGAACGAATAAACAGCTTTATAGAATGTGTTTATAGAATATAACTTCATTTTAAAGCATCCCAATATATCCACAAGATTAGAACAGCAAACACTACATTTTGGCTAGTGAGATGCCAAGCTCATTTGTTTACAGTAGGCTGTGCGTCCCGAAAAACATCAAGAAAGAGCTGAACTGTAATAAAGGATACACTGAAAAAAAGGTGACTAAGAAAAAGGTTACTTTTATTCAAGTGTGAAATATTATTTAACATACCAAAAAAAAAAACTGGGTTAAATCAGGAAGAAATAGCTTTTTGAAGGTAACAACTGCTGGTTGCCATTTTTACAGTGTGAGAAATGACAATAACATGACATGCTCTTCATATTTTTCAAGCAATCGATGTAAACAGTTATGCTGCTTTCTGAATGGTTGTGCAAGCTCACATTTTACAACATCCCTAGTATAAAGAAGACAGTTCATTTGACTGTTTGAACTTGTATGAATGTGTATATTATTCATTTTTAAAAAAGCTTAATAATTTGTAAGTAACAAGATCATGGGTTTGATTCTCATCATAAACTCATACAGTGTGTATGCATACAATGCAATGTACGTTGCTTTGAATAATCTGCAAGGTGCATGCCAATATTTATCCATATTGCAACTGTTTGCAGTAGAACCAAATTTAGACAGGTTTCGTCACACTGTCTTTGCTTCTTACCGTACAGAGTCACGGATCTTCTGCTTTAAAGAGGACCGCTGGATTTCAGTCTGCCGTTGGGCTACTTCATCTAGTTTAAGTTGATCCAGGATGATCCGCTCCACACAGACTGTTGCTCCAGCAGGATCAGATACACCCATGCCTGTCCTGTTCATGTTCATATATGCTGCAGGTTTAGGGGTTTCAGCAAAGCACCTCAAACCCCTCCCAGGGGTTCACGTATGGATTGAGACGTTTTTTTCTCGCTGAGTATGTGTCTTTGAAGATTCTCCTTTTCACTGAGAATAACGAGTCCATTTATTGGTCTTCAAGCAGAGATCACAGACATGATGGAAGGCATCATCTATAGGTGTAGCCAAAGGCGGATTTCAACGTGCAGTAATGAGTGCAAAGCAGAAACGTCCACATGGGAAAAGTTCTTGGGTCCTTATCAGAGTCTTCACAGGTCAATCCCACACCACACCCACAGCAGTCCCATAAACACAAGCGTGCCAAATGGATCACGCATCTGTAAATGAACTCACGGCACTTCACCGACTCACAAACACACGGGCAAACAGAGTGTTCTTCTTTTTATCACTTTACTGATTTAAACGTTTTGTCCAGAGCACATTTTGGACAATATCTGGACAGTCTGTGCCAGACCAGGAATGTTGTTCAGAATAATGACAGTTTCAGTCTTTGTTATGCTGATTAAATGATATGTTTCAAGGCTATCTTTTAAGCAAATGAAAGCCTATGCTATAGTTAATAACACTGTCTGGTGTGCTTTACTTTTTGTCATCTGTTAGATTACTTTTAGACGTTTTATTTGTCAAGATGACTTCCACTAGTAGGCCGAACACATTTTAAGAGTCGTGGACTTGTGTAGCAGTCAACAGTCACTGAGTAGCCTATGAAACCAATTCACCAGACATGGTTATGGAAATATACTTGATATTATTTTGGAAAACATTAGCTGAGTTTGACAGATGAATGTAGAGTTCCATTATGTCTGATTTTAGTTCTATTTTTGAGTCCATTTAATGAAAATTACAAAATTCGTTTAATACACTATCCTTTTGTGACAACATGCCCCTACAGCAAGGCATGATTTTACATAATAAAGGATAATTTCTGTTGTTTATTCAACGTTATTTCAAATGAGATAAGATGAGATGAGAAAAATAAGCAATCTTCTACCTCATATTAATTAAAATGTATTATAGCTTATTTAATAGCATTTCAGCTAAATGTATTTATTTATCTAATCATTTAGCAGACGCTTTTATCCAAAGAGAATTACAAATGAGGACATTATAGAAGCAATCAAAACCAACAAAAAATAAATTAAATTTAATAAATAATTAGTAAAACAGGTACAGA
Organism: Ptychobarbus kaznakovi; assembly: GCA_027422405.1. NCBI lineage: Eukaryota > Metazoa > Chordata > Actinopteri > Cypriniformes > Cyprinidae > Ptychobarbus > Ptychobarbus kaznakovi. The sequence goes on along the minus strand of CM049794.1, from coordinate 18,658,150 downwards.
ACACAATTCATGAAATAACAAAAATGAAGAACATAAAAACATCAACCCTTTATTTTTGGACAACAGAAATGGCAATGAAAGATTTCTTAAACTTAACATTTATTAAAAAAATATGAATTGTATTTAGTTTATTTATGTTAACCACCAATTACATGTTTATATTTTTCTTAAATATCAAGTGCTGTAAAAAGTTTGTAACAGAAATACATTGAAAGGGTGACACCTTACAGTAAGACATCTATACGAACTTCAATAATTTTAATACAAAATATAAACGCAAAGGCCTTTATCATAACTTACTAACACTTTTCTGAGACATTTTTCAATTGCATATTTTTCTAAAATGTTCTACTTGAAACTTTTTCTTAAAAATAATGTGTGTGTGTGTGTTGCTGTTCAGAGATGGCGTCATGTGTAACACTGATCGTGTTTTTGTTAGGTTTTCTGTAAGGCAGGATTGTGGTCAGCAGCACTGATGCGCGTCCCCGCTGATGATTGACAGCTTGACTCCGCCCCTCACACTCGCGTCATCATGTGGTGAATCCCATCAGCGATGCCGGGCTCCGGAGGAAAAGAGAGCACAGCCAGAAGATGCTCGAGACTTTCAGAAGAACAGCATGTTAGTCTCTTTCCTGTCTTTTCATCTCAGTAAATATCAGAAAACTCATGTCCGTTCAAAACAGCGGCTACAGCGCGCTTCACAGGTGAGCTACGGCTCGGCGCGATGGACTGCACACACACACCGGAGGAGCGAGCAGAGGTGAGGACACACCAGCACAAACACCGCCTCAAGCGCCGCTTCGAAGTGCACGAGACGCTGGGCAGAGGCGCGTACGGGAAAGTCAAGCGAGCGGTGGAGAGACGCTGTGGAAAGACGGTGAGCGACTTCAGCTGCTTTTATATCAGGTCTTGCATTGCACTTGTGTTGTTTTGAATCAAGAAAAAATGCTTAGGCTTATAAAAAAACTGCTAAAATTAGTTATTTGTATTATGATATCAGCATCTCTCTCTCTCTCTCTCTCTCTCTCTCTCTCTCTCTCTCTCTCTCTCTCTCTCTCTCTCGCATCCATCCATCCATCCTCCATCCATCTCTCTCTCTCTATCTCTCTCTCTATCTATCCTATCTATCTATCTATCTATCTATCTATCCATCCATCTCATCCATCTATCATCTATCTATCTATCATCTATCATCTATCTATCTATCTATCTATCTATCTATCTATCTATCTATCTATCTATCTATCTATCTATCTATCCATCCATCCATCCATCTATCTATGTATCTATATATATATATTATGATAGGGTAAAGGAGGGCTTTCATAATATTAATTCATCACATATATTTATTTTATTTATTTTTTAAAAGCTTTAACAAATGTAATTTTTATATCTGGTTTTATTTAGTAATCAGTTCATCGTTATAAGAAGGTCTTCATTTGAGGACGTTTCTCAGTGAAACAAGCTGAGGATCATTTAAAAGCTGTTTAAGCAAATATTAATATTAAAATATAAATATTAAATTAAACCAAATTAATCAGATCTCCAATATGCAAAAATATAAATAAATAAATACTCTAAATGCTTATCTTAGTTAGTGTAAAATTGTCCTTTTGTGTTTTTATTAGTTTTGTTATTTTTAAATGCCTATATACAATTTGTATTGATGTTTATTTAAGTTTATTGATTTTATTCAGCAACACAAACTATGTGACCCTCTCTGTGAAAACCCAGCTAAAGTCATTTTTTTGTGATTTGCTGTTTTCTACAATAAACCATCCTCCATATGGTAAAGAACATTCTGTGAAAATATTACCTTTATATCTTTAATATTGACTGAGTAAGGTCATGTCAAAGATTGAAATTATATTAAATGAATGGTAGAAATCAAACTTTGATGCGTGTTATCTCATGATTAGATTTCACAGAGAGGGTCACATATATATATGTCTGTGTATGTGTGTATGTGTATAGAATTTTATTTTACTTCAGTTAACATGTATTTTAAGCAACATTTATTTATTTGTTATTATTATTATTTAGTTTTAGATAACCATAAAATCCCTGGCCTGACTTTTCTCAATAAATGATAGATTCAGTGTTTTTTTTCTTACTGCCAGAGCTCCTAATAATGGCTACATTTAAATTTATTTAATAAAAAATGTACAAAGGCTTAATTTCTTTTGAGAAGAATATCCAGCATGTTCCCTCTTACCTCTGACAGCGCGTCAGTCAGTCAGCACGTCTTTACCTAGCAATTCACCTCAGTTCATTATTTTTGTGCTCGTCCAATGTGTGCTTTGTGCGTGTACACTTGTGTCTACTGTATGTAGACCTCATGTTAGCACACTTAATTAAATACTTAACCACTCATTCATCGCTCAGTCTGTCATTTAACAAAAACAAAAGACACATTCCCCCCAGCCAGCTGTCTGCAGCCTGAAAAGGAAAAAATGAAGTAATCTCAGTGTCCAATCAGATTAGAGCAGCAGCTGAGCCTCTCTCATCTGTCACTCATCCGGAATCCAGGAGTCTTAAGCATAGCTGGGATTCCTGCAGACAAACACTAACAGCATTCAGAGGGAGCCAGGCGCTCGCTGCATGTGTGCAGCTCTCCAGATCTCTGGATTGGGGTCAGAGTCGCTTGGCACAGTTGGCAGTTTCCCGGATGGCACTGCCAGTGCCGCCATACGACAGCAGGTTTTTGAGGGTGATTCAATTTCGATATCCCTTTAGCTTTTACTTTATTTACATCAGGAAATTCTGTTTGCTGATGATATTAGCAAAGATATGACACAGTTTAACTTTAAGCCACATCATGATTTCAGTGAATTTTGGAATCGTACAAATGTAACGGAGCTGTGTTTGCTGGTCCAAACTCACTGCATGCAACGAAACATGTACAGACCCCAATATGTGCCAGATACTAACAATACCTCAGTGGCAAAAGTCAAAGATAAATGCAAGCCACTTTTGTTATACAGAACAGTAAAATATTTGAATTATATTCATATTAGTTGGATGCTGGAATTCTGAATCTTTTAAAGTGATTGAATATTTGAATGATATGCTGTTGTTAGATTACTGTACTTTATACTCTTCAGACATCTATAGGTCAGTGACAGAAAAATGGTGAAAGATGGTGAAAAGTAGAAATAAAACTCTAGTTAGAAAATGCACTATTTGTATTCGCATTGGTTTCATATATTTAAAATAAATAAATCTGAAAGCGGTATAACTGCCAAAAAGTGCTAAAACACTTTCCTTTCTCATTAAACACATTTGAGGTCTTGATTATTAATTTTAAGTTACGTTCAAAGTTTCAAAAAATGTTAAAACATGTTTTTTTCATGTTAAAAACAAAATAAATATCATGAATTTTTAAATCGCGAATACATTTTTTAATATTCAGTTTTATTAAGGTTATTCCATGTGTTAATTCCTTCTTTAAACAAATCTCAAATCTTCCTTTATATCGCCTACACCACAATTGACACGAGTATTTCAAAAATAATGACTATGTTTAGAATAAAGTTGTAATAAATCAGTGGGCAGAGGCAGATCCATATGCAACAAAATTTATTTAACAGAAAAGTCAGGTAAACGGTAACTCAGGATGATGATGATCGGTAGAGGCGTGCGTAGAATCAGGCAGGGGGTCGTGGGCTGGCAGCGAGCATTCAGTATCCAGAGACAGGCTTCGGTCGAGGCAGGTGGCAGAGAATCAGAATCCGTAACGGGCTGGAGGTCGTAGGGCAGGCTGCAGACAGATAGACAATGTAAGTTCAGCGTGGGTCAGTGATAACAGGTAGACTGAGTAGAAGGAGAAACGCTCGGACATGCACACGTAGAGAGGCAATACTTCGCAAAGCCTACATGGTGAATGGAGCAGATAAAGGCTTGGTAATGATCTCTGATACAGAACAGGTGAAGGCAATCACTGCGCAAATGGAGCATACTAGAGGGAAGTATACACTGCGCTAGAACTCGGGAGAGGGCGCTCGTGATTGAGAGATGGAGGAATCCGGGAAACTGGAAGCCGTAACAGAGCCCCCCCCCTGCGAGCGACTCCCGGCGCGAGGATGCTGACGGCGCCGTGGTCTGCCCCGAGCACGGGGTGCAGGCTTCTCAGGGTGATTACAATGAAACTCTTGAGTGAGCATAGGATCTAGGATGTCCCTTGAATTGACCCAAGATCGTTCTTCTGGACTGTAACCCTCCCAATCAACCAGATATTGAAGGTGACCCCCCCCTCGGCGTCTTGAATCCAGTAGCTGATGAACACGGTAAGCTTCCTCACCCTCTACAACAATGGCTTGAGAGGTCTGAACGGCATTAGATTGAGAGGACGGTCTAGAAGAATCTCCCCTCTCTTCTTTCTCTGTGGGTGGCGTGGCGGGTTTGAGTAGTGAGACGTGGAACGTAGGAAAGATACGAAGATGCCTGGGTAGGGCCAGACGGAAGGACACAGGAGTTATCTGACGTAAGATCTGTAAGGACCCACGAATCTCGGACTGAGTTTTTTGCAAGGAGGTTGAGACGGAGGTTGCGAGTGGATAACCATACCCATTGACCTGGCAGATATTCTGGGTTGGAGCGGCGATGACGGTCAGCCTGCCTCTTACCACGATTGACAGCTCGTTGGAGGTGTGTGTGTGCTAGATTCCAGGTCTCCTCACTTCGATTGAGCCAGTCGTTCACGGCGGGGACGTGGTGGGCTCACCGGACCAGGAAACAGGGTGGCTGAAAACCAAGGACACACTGGAAAGGAGTCAAGCCCGTGGATTGCTTCTGGATGGAATTTTGTGCGTATTCCGCCCACATAAGGTACCGGCTCCAGTCCTTCTGGTGGAGTTGACAATAGGACCGGAGGAAGCGGGAAACCTCTTGATTGAGACATTCAACCTGTCCGTTAGCCTGAGGATGATAGCCGGAGGTAAGACTCACGTTGACTTGGAGCATTTGGAAGAAGGCAGACCAGACACATGGGACGTGAACTGAGGCCCTCTGTCTGAAACGATGTCTTCGGGTAAACCATAAACCGAAACACCAGATTACAAAGGTATTCAGCGGTCTGTAGGGCCGTGGAAGTTTACTGAGGGGTATGAGACGGCAGGCCTTGGAGAAGCGGTCGATGACCGTGAGGATAGTAGTGTGTCCATCTGATGGTGGCAGATCCGTAATAAAATCGATGGCGATATGTGACCAGGCGCTGTGGTAGGGCAATGGTTGAAGCAAACCGGCGGGCAGGAGACGGGACGATTTCTGAATATTGCAGGTTTTGCACTGCTGAACAAATCGGCTGACATCCTGGGACAGGGTGGACCACCAGAAGCGATTCTGAAGAAGATGGATAGTAGCAGTAATACCTGGGTGCCCGGAGCTGGGAAGGGCGTGAACATGCTTCAGAACCTTCTCATGGAGGGTCTCAGGTACATAGAGTTTACCAGGAGGACACTCCGGATGGATTCCGTGTGAGCGTTGGCCAGCTCGAGTTCGGTCTCGATATCCCACTGTATGGGCCCGATGACTAAATCTGGATTGAGGATGGTTTCAGGATTCTTGATGGAAGTTTCAGAATCAAACTGACGAGACAAGGAATCCGCCTTGGTATTCTTGGAGCCTGGGCGGAAGGTAATTGTGAACTGGAAGCGTGAGAAGAACAAGGACCATCTGGCCTGACGGGATTCAGCCTCTTAGCCGTGCGAAGGTACTCCAAGTTCTTGTGATCAGTAAGGACGAGGAAAGGATGTGTGGAACCTTCCAGCCAATGCCTCCACTCCTCGAAAGCTGCCTTCATGGCCAGTAATTCGCGGTCACCCACATCATAATTCCTCTCTGCGGAACTGAGTTTCTTGAATAATACGCACAAGGTACAACTTGGGAGGTGATCCTGACGTTGAGATAGTACTGCACCCAGGCCGGTACTAGAAGCGTCCACTTCAACGACAAAGGGTAACTCAGGATCTGGATGATGCAGGATGGGGGCTGAAGTGAAAGCCTGCTTGAGACGACTGAAGGCTTTAGTGGCCTCTTCATTCCAGGGAAGACACGACGTGCCTTTGCGAACCAGAGCCGTGAGGGGTTCTGCCACCATACTGAATCCTCTGATGAAGTGGCGGTAAAAGCTTGCGAACCCAAGGAAGCGCTGCAGCTCCTTCAGCGTAGTAGGTCTGGCCATTCCACCACTGCCTTTACCTTGCCCACCTCCAGGGCCACGCCTCCTGGGCTAATGATGTAGCCCAAGAATGAGATAGAGGTCTGGTGAAAGTCGCACTTTTCGATCTTGGCAAAGAGCTGATACTGGATGAGCCTCTGAAGTACCGCACGGACGTGCTGGACGTGGTCCTCTAGGGTATCAGAATAAATCAGAATGTCGTCAATGTAGACGACGACTTGGCGATTGAGCATGTCATGTAAGACATCATTTATGAATGATTGGAACACTGCAGGAGGTGAATGCTACACCCTTAGGTGGCGTAGCATTAGGTAGGAAGTCAATGGCGCAATCGTAAGAGCAATGAGGTGGTAATTTCGTGGCCTTTGATCTGCTGAATGCTTCTGCCAAGTCGTGGTACATGGAAGGCAAGCATTTCAAAACGGCATCATCAGGGTGTTCTCGAATACTTCGTAGAGTAAGCGGTTGGACAGTAACAGGCAATCAGAAAAACAGTTCTCTCCCCAGCTGACGATCTGGCCGGAGGTCCATTGCAGAAGTGGATCATGCTTACGGAGCCATGGTAACCCCAGAATGACGTAGTGTGAGGAGCTTGGAGAATGTAGAACTGAATTAATTCTCTGTGCAGCAAACCGGTGCGCATTGTAAACTCCTGAGAGAGATGAGTGACGCGACCGTGCCCCGTGGTCTCCCATCAACAGCCTCAACAGAAAGGGAGAAATGCATGGAATTAGAAGAATTTTGTGAAGTTCAGCTAATTCTAGCGACATAAAGTTCCCAGCAGCACCTGAATCCAACAGAGCAGATGTGGAAAAGGATTTGCCGTTGACAAAAAACTCAATGGGGACGGTTACACTTGATTTTGAGTTTAGACAATTAGGAGTTAGACTCACCGCAGCATTATCTCTGTTAATGGGTCGATGAGGAGTTCTGAGAAAGACAGTTCTGACGAAAGTGACCAGCTTCTCCACAATATAAGCACAGCCTTTGAGACCTCGTCGCTCCTTTTCCTCCTCAGTGAGCCGTGTAGCGTTAATTTGCATGGGTTCGCTGGAATCGGCAGTCCTGTGACTGTAATACCGGCAAAGGAAGGTTGCGTGACGAGGTTGCTGAGCGACTGCCTGGCGGCGCGAGCGCATCAGATTATCGATCTGGATGGCGAGATGGACGAACTGGTTGAAATCCTTTCCCTCGTCGCGGCAGGCCAGTTCCGTCTGTAAATCGTGACTGAGACCCCGCCGAAAAATCACCTTTAAAGAGTTATCAGTCCAGTTAGTCTGAGCAGCTAACGTACGGAATTCAAGTGCATACTCAGCGCAGAAGTCCGTCCCTGTGCAAGTTCCAGCAGAAGATCCTCCGCCCCTTTTCCTTCCCTTAGAGTGTTCGAAAACTGCTTGGAAATCCCGAAGAAACTCGTCGTATGAACGAAATGCTGAGCCATCCGTTCTCCACACAGCTGTGATCCAGTCCAGAGCGCGGCCAGTCAGCAGCGAGGAAACAAAGGAAATTTTGCTGGCATCCGTTGAGTGAGGTGAGGGCTGTTGATTCAGAAACAGAGAGCATTGAAGAATGAAGCCCTTGCATTTACCTGGGTTCCCGTCAAACTTTTCAGGTAGCGCTAGACGAGGGCTCGCGGCGGTCTGCAGCACGGGTGCTGGTGCGAGAGACGGAGAGGCAGACGCTGACGAGGTATCCGCGATGAGGTTTGGAGATTTTGCATAGCTGTTACCAGTTCCTCCGTTACTGAAGTTAGTCGCGTCAGCTGATGATGATGAGTGGCCAGTTGAGATGCTTGGGCGGTGAAAGCAGCGGATAAAGCAGACATAGTTGCTGGATCTTCGTTCGGCGAAGTATTCTGTAATAAATCAGGGTGGCAGAGGCAGATCCATATGCAACAAATTTATTTAACAGAAAAGTCAGGTAAACGGTAACTCAGGATGATGATGATCGTAGAGGCGTGCGTAGAATCAGGCAGGGGGTCGTGGCTGGCAGCGAGCATTCAGTATCCAGAGACAGGCTTCGGTCGAGGCAGGTGGCAGAGAATCAGAATCCGTAACGGGCTGGAGGTCGTAGGGCAGGCTGCAGACAGATAGACAATGTAAGTTCAGCGTGGGTCAGTGATAACAGGTAGACTGAGTAGAAGGAGAAACGCTCGGACATGCACACGTAGATAGGCAATACTTCGCAAAGCCTACATGGTGAATGGAGCAGATAAAGGCTTGGTAATGATCTCTGATACAGAACAGGTGAAGCAATCACTGCGCAAATGAGCATACTAGAGGGAAGTATACACTGCGCTAGAACTCGGGAGAGGGCGCTCGTGATTGAGAGATGGGATGGAATCCGGAAACTGGAAGCCGTAACAAAAGTAGTGCTATTATTTAAAAAACATATACATTAATAAAAGATTGTTCACATTTTAAAGCCTTTTAATGAGACCGGTCAGTTAAGCCATATACATATTTCTGATTACATGTCACACAAAAACTAGCAATATGAATTGTATGAAAAACTGAAAAGGTTTCTTCAAGTCTGTATTAATTGCATTTTCCATGTGCTTGTTTTGAGTAAATGTAACCCTCTCTGTGAAAACCCAGCTAAAGTAGTTTTTTTTACTTTTACTATTTTCTGCATAAAATCATCCTACTATTGTAAAGAACATTCTATGAAAACATATTCTTTGTATCGTTAATATTGACTAAATAAGGCCATGTCAAGGATTGCAATCATAGTGGAATTAATGCTTGCAATCAAACTTTGATGCTCGTTATCTCAGAATTAGATTTTTAGACTTTAGCCTGGTTTTTACAGAGAGGGTCACACATTCATTCATCATTGGCTCGTATACTAACAGGCAGGTGTATGTATTTGGTTCAGTGGTGTGTTTGTTTGTGCTTCAGGTGGCTATTAAATCCATTAGAAAGGAGAGATTGAGGGATGATCTGGACAGAGCTCACATCCAGAGAGAAATGGAGATCAGCGCCTCTCTTGTGCACCCACATATCATCCGTCTGTATGAGGGTAAATCACATCTACAGTCTCACAGCATCCGTGTGTGTGTGTGTATCCAGAGACATGAGAAATGTGTTGTGTCGTCAGTGTTTGAGAGCAGAGAGAGGATGGTGATGGTGATGGAGTACGCGAGCGGAGGAGAGCTGTATGAATACATTCAGGACAAACAGAGACTGTCAGAGGAGGAGGCCAGGCACTTCTTCAGACAGATCACCTCCGCTGTGCAATACTGCCATGAAGTAAACCGATCTCATGCCATTCATTCTGTGTGGGAGCGCTTTTCTTGAAAAGGCATTCAATCACAAAATGCTGTTAAATTGATCACATTGTATTTTGCTTGGTCAACATTTGACCAGCTTCATTGTACCATTGTATACATCTTTTAATATTCAACAGTCTAATTATATTTAGAAAATTTAGCAAACTATTAATTGTCATTAATCGCATCCAAAATAAAAGTCTGTGTTTACATTATATATGTGTGTATACTGTGTATAGTTATTATGTATATATTAATACAAAAACATGCATGTTTATTTAATAAAATATGTTGTTTATATATTAAATATATTTATATATAATATAAAATATAAGAATATGAATTTATAAATGTGTAAATATTTTCAAAATACATACTGCATTTGTGTGTATTTATATATAAATAAAAAACATACACAGTACACATACATATATAATGTAAACACAAACTTTTATTTTGGATGCGATTAATCGTTTGATAGCACTAATTTAGTTACATAATGTTTTTAATTTACTTTTAACAATAATGCTATTAGTATGATTTATTCCCACCTTAATTTCTCCTAAATACCCCCTTTCTGTTTATCACTGCATCCATCCCGTAGAAAGCAGTGCTGTCTGAGAAATGTTTGACAATCTGAGCAATATTACAAACCTGAATAAAGGCCTGTTCACACCAAGCATGATAAGGTTTAATAATCATCCTGATTCTATGAGGATAGTGAAGTCCAAATGGCAACTACTGTATAATATTAATAACACAAAGGAAAAATATAATTGGAATCACTTTGAGAGTAATTTTATCAGCTGATGAACACTAAAATCATTGACAGCCAGTCAGAATCCACAAACTGTAAAGAGATTATTTAAAGCGGCAGCGCTTGATTATGATAAACAGGACAATATTGTGTGTTGGTGTGAACATTAATACAATTATCTATATAGTTATCGTTCTTTGTGTGAACAGGCTTTAACACTACAAATACAAAAAAACTAACTTCAGCAGTTAAAAAATTGCATTATGATTCAGTATTTCTATCTATAGTATAGTTTTTATTATATAGTATGTTTGCATTTATATCGAGCCTCTTGTTCTGAATATACAATCTCTTGATATTCCTCAGAATGGTGTGGTTCATCGTGACCTCAAACTGGAGAATATACTTCTGGACAAAGACTTAAATGTGAAGGTAAACAATTCAAACTCAAACTGACTTGATAGAGAATTGACAAATGATCCATGCATTTTCATTTTTCATCCATGGTATCATTACAGAGACTGATGGGTTTGAATGGTTTCCTGCGTATAGTATTTCTTTAAATCATAAGTACAGTGGAGAAGAAACACAAAACAAACTATTTAAGTGAAAAGTCTAATGTAGGATCAGCCTTAATCAGCTTCAGTATCTTTTTGGAATCTGTCAAACTTATTGTTTCTCTTGTTTGGGATGGTAAAGTATAAATCAACTCATTCTGAAAAGCAGAACGTCCCAGTGAAGGTTTAAGGACGTGCAGATCTGATGACCATGGGATGAATTTGATGTCATCCTGGTGTTTATGAAATCACTCTTCAATTTGTTTAGGGGCGTCATCATTCTGGAATATGGGAACATTATGAGGGAACAATGTTGCATTATTTTGCACAATAGAACTGCCTCATTCCATGGTCATCCCAAAACCATATAGACGAGCAATCACTGGATCAGATGACAAGCTGAATAGCTGTTATACCTCACCATGCCTCATAGCAGCACAGGCAGGGATGAAGGCATTCTTTGTCTTCATATGGTAACCGGATGCAGGAAATATGATGAAAGATGACTTATTATTTAGTTTCTCACACCAAATTATGAGAATTGCCCTTAAATACATGCAGAGTTTTATTTAGTATGTACGCACTATTTGTTTTTGCCTACAAATCTAATTGCAAGCAATTCAGCATAAACCCTCATATCAAATGTTTCTGAGCTCATGAGAGGAATAAACTCAGTCAAGTGTGTCCAAGTGTTTGACGGGGGGTGTAATACAATCCATCTTTGCCGCTGCATTTCTAATTATAATTATACTTCCAAATGAAACTATTTTTGTTCACCCTCATGAATCAGAAATAGATTCCATTAAATAAATAGAAGTAGGTCACCCATCTGAATGCACAACGGTTTGATCTATAAATGCTGTGTTTGTTGTAGTTAGCGGACTTTGGCTTGTCTAACCGCTACACGAGAGGCCGGTGTCTGGACACGTTCTGCGGGAGCCCACTGTATGCGTCACCAGAGATCATCAGTGGACTTCCGTACCACGGACCCGAGGTGAGATTTCCAGCCTCACCGGTTACTCTGATTGCTCATCTTTGTGAAAGTACACTTTAGCATGCTTTGAAAAAGAGTACTTATTATGCAAATAATGCACTTAAGTGTGAGCTGAATATAATATTTTGACACTAGATTGCATGTTAATTGCAATTAAATTAAATTGTATTATAGTTTAAAATGTAGGGCAATTAGCTGTACATTAGAGTACTTTCTGACCCACCTAAGTACATCTTTATATGTAATTTCATAATTACTTCTATTGACTTTGTATTATGGTTAAAGTAATATGTACTGACAAAAATACGTTAATGCCATTTCTATTGAAACTTCTAGGTCATGTATTTAGATGTATTCGTAATTACACATTTGTTATGAAGTTGCAATACACTTACATTCATTTTACATGTATCATAACACACTACAGTTCAAATTATAATCAATGATTTTACATGTGCTTTAGTATGTTAGTCAACATGTCAAAATAAGTCTACTTAAAGCATGACAAACGATTATTAAAATGTTGTTTTAAACGTACTTTAATGTAAAACAAGTCATTTGTAACATTAAAGTAACATTAAAAAGTAGTGCTGTCAAACGATTAATCGTGATTAATCGCATCCAAAATAAGTGTTTGTTTACATAATATGTGTGTGTACTGTGTATATTTATTATATATATATAAATACATACACATACAGTATATATTTAGAAAATATTTACATGCATTTACATTTAGATTATTTATATTACAGATAAATATATTTAATATATAAACATAACATATTTTTCTTAAATAATAACACGAATGTGTGTGTATTTATATAGACATAATAAATATACACAGTACACACACAGCACACACACACACACACACACACACACACACAACGCACACACGCACACACACACACACACACACACACACACACACACACACACACACACACACACACACACACACACACACACACACACACACACACACACACACACACACACACACAATTATGTAAACAAAAACTTTTATTTTGGAAACGATTAATCGCGATTAATCGTTTGACAGCACTAATAAAAAGTAAACATTTAAAGGAACAGTTCACCTAAAAGGGACAATTCTGTCATCATTTATTCACTCTCATGTCGTATCAAACCTCTATGGCACTTCTTTTATTCTTTGGAACATAAAAGACAGTATTTTGAAGAATGTCGGCAACCAAAGGGTTATGAGTCCCATTGACTTCCACAGTATGAGCAAAAAATACAATGGAAGTCAGTGGGAGCCGAAACCATCTGGTTACCAATTTTCTTCAAAATATCAGTCCATAGAAGAAAGTCATACAGGTTAATACTTAATAATTTGATATTATCTGCAAGTAAAGTTTTTTTTAACTATAATTTTACAATTGAAAGTACACTACAAATGCACAATCAATACAATTAAGTGCACTTCTTTCTAACAAGGGAATTTAAATTCCAATGTTTGTACAGTAAACGCATTTTAAATGATGCTTTTGCTCTTTTATATCCCAGGTGGACTGCTGGTCTCTGGGTGTGCTGTTATATGCTCTGGTTTATGGCTCCATGCCTTTCGATGGCACAACTTACAGCGTCCTCAAAGAGCAGATCTGCACCGGACGATATAAAACCCCCGATGTCCTGTCAGGTGAGATTCACACACTCCCAGATATCTGTAACATCATGAGTGAGGATTTACCATGATTCCTTCAATTCTTCCTACAGAGGCCCGTTCGTTGATCAGATGGATGCTCACTGTGAAAACAGAAGACCGAGCCACTGTGGAAGACATCGCTAACCACTGGTGGCTAAACCTAAACTGTCCCAAAGCTACAGAGAGTAAACCGTGCGCCTCTACTCTACCCAGAAAGAAACAGAAGGAAAGAACATTGATCTCAAACAGCAGCTTCGTTCTGCTGTCGCCTCTTGAATCGTCTTCCCACAACCAGCCCACGAAGGGCATCCTGAAGAATCTCTACGGTCAGGGTGGGTACACAGACAGGTCTGGGGCTGCTGGTAACGTTACGGCACTGACCAGCGAGGACGTGGAAAAGATCGGGACAGGTAACGGGAGGAAGAGGAAGGGCATTCTTAAGTGTAACGGAAAGTTCTCAGGGGTTTCTCCAATCACGTCGGCTCCTACATGGTCACATGGTTTCGGCAAAACTAGCCAGGAGTGTGATGGAGGTGAGCAGCAGGAGATGGAGTTTGAGATCAAGATCTCGCTGTGGAAAACACACGAGTCTACAGGCCTACACTTTCCACAGAATAGCTATTTTGATCATGTGCAATGATTATTAATGCATTGAATTTAATAACAAAGAATATAGGTAACACCATACAGTTCAATTAGTTAACATGCGTGCATTAAGTATTGTGAACAATCTTATGTAGCATTTATTAATCTAGGTTAATGTTACTATAATATGTTATTTAGTTTGAGAATATGAAAATAAAAAAGTGATTTATTGTATTTATTTAATTTATAAATATAATGTTGGTCATTGTTAATTTACGTTTGTTTGTAATGTTATACAACTATTAAAATATTAGAAATATGTAGAAATGAACATAAACCTAGATCAATAAACGCTGTACAAGTACTGTTAAATAATAATGAATGTAATTTATTTTAAAGTATTGCCATCAACACGTCAAAGGTTTCGTAACACTTCAAAAGTCTTTTTTTAATAAAAAATTAAATACAATGCAATATGGCACCTCTTTCTACACAGCACCATTTGACAAAAGTGCTGTAGCACCTTTAAATATATGGTGCTATATAGCACCAAAAGTGGTTCCCCCATGATTACGAGCCAAGAACCACTTTTGGTGCTATATGGCACCATATATTTAAAGGTGCTACAGCACTTTTGTCAAATGGTGCTATGTAGAACCATAAGAGGTGCCATATTGCATTGTATTTCTTCAACAAAAATGGTGCCAAACAGCACCAACAGTGGTTCTTTGGCTCGTAAAGAACCTTTAAAGGGGCTTAACAGGTTCTTTGTACGGCAGTGTGCTATATAGCACCTCAGTCATGTCAAAGAACCAGTCAAGAACCACTGAAGCACCAAGATTTGGTCTATACAGCACCAAAAGTGGTTTCCCTATGATTATGAGCCAAAGAACCATTTTTAGTGGTTTTTATAGCACCATTTTTAAAAACAAATGTAGTTTTATTCAGCAAGGATGCATTAAATTGATCAAAAGTGACAGTAAGTACATTTATAAAGTTGCAAATAAATTCTATTTAAAGTAAATGTTCTTTTTATTCATCAAAATGTATCAATAAGTGAAAACACGTAACAATGTTAATAAGAAATCTTTCTTGAGCAGCAATTTCTGAAGGATCATGTGACACTGAAGCCTGGAATAATGATGCTGAAAATTCAGCTTTTCATCACAGAAATAAATTACATTTTACAAATGATACAAATAGAAAAGTTATTTTCAAATTGTACAAATATTTCACAATATTTTTGATTAAATAAATACAGCCTTGGTGAGCAGGAGAGACTTCAAGCCACACAAAGCAGCTTCATTTGACCTGTAACACCAATCAAGAGTCACAACAGCAGAACATGCTATTGAATAACTCAGAACCATAATCATCTGGAAATACCTGAGACATTAGAGCTACTAAGATAACGTGTACTGTGAAATTGCTAATAACCCAGGTCAATTGGTTTATTTGCCTCAAAGGAAGTTAAAGCAGCTATGAATCCGCTAATCCCAGCCCGAAAGAACAGAGCTTTGTCCGGAGCTACAGTCGTGCCGTTCTCACTACATGCTGCCATACAGAATGGGCAAGAGTTTGAGGGCACGTTCATACAAACATTTGCTCTCTGGCTCTCATTAGCTTCCTCACGTGAAGAGAAAATACGCTTTTTTGACTTAACGCCAGACTGATTAGCCTGACACAGTAGAATTAGTATTCAAATCTCAGTTAAGCAGCGCTGTTTGGTCTTGTGTGGCCTATTAAGCGGATCATTTTTATTCTTTATACCCTTCATTGTTTGACCGAATGAATGAGGGCATATGTGCAGTGTTTGTAAAACACTTACCTCATTTAAATTCATTTTTTGAGGAGTATCGGAATGGAAAAAACCTGAATCCCTAATGAAAACGCTTTGATGAAACGCCAACACCTTTGTCATCTAAACCTTTAATAAAAAGAGTGTAAAAAATCCACACATATTTAGAAAAAATTTAATCTCTCCAAAGTTAAATTACAAACATAATCCACATCTTTACACACTGTTGACAGTGAGAAAGTCTGTTCAAGAGTTGTCAGAGAAGACTTGACCCATGACAGCCAGTTTGGCACTGAAGGGCTGTGTGGGACAGGAGAGCACCCGAGCTTTCCTCCTCTCTCCCGGCTTCAGTGCAATGCTCTCTTGTGCTCCGCCGGTGCCGGGCGTCTCCTCTGATTGGTCCGTTGCAGGCCTGAGTGGTTCTGAGAGGGTGATGAGTATGTCCTGTAGTTCCCTGCGCTCGTCCTGGTATCGGCTGCAGCAGTGGAGCGCGGCGGGGTCGAGCGGATGAGCCTCTGTGTTAAACACGTAGCCGCCCGCGCTGAGTATACAGTCCCCCTGCAGGCCGCCCAGCTCGAACTCTGTGCCCGTGTTATGAAGGAAGTTTTCAGGATCGAAGAGGAGGTAGAGGTATTTAATGGTCTCGGCCAAGAAGAAGGACTCCATGCGGTTGTCCAACCTGTGGTCCCTTACATCCTTCACCTTTGGCAGAAACAAAAAGATGAGTGTTTAGGGACTGTGCTGGTTTCAGCCTTAATATCACTCAAGTTTTCAGATGCATTTTGAAACGTAACCCTGAGACACTCACGGTGTGTCAAGCTTATAAAGTCGCAGCATTGTTTCTGATAAACAACTTTTTCAATATTGACTGAATGTGCAAACATTTCAAAGTTTTGCATGTTACTATGTTATTTCTTTCTTTTTTTATTTAGAAAAAAATTTGGATTTGGAGAAATGTTGCATTATATCACTTGCTCACCAATGGATCCTGTGCAGTGAATGGGTGCCGTCAGAATGAGAGTCCAAACAGCTGATAAAAACATCACAATAATCCATACCATTACAGTCTTAATGATGAATTTGTTTTTCACAAATATGCAGCTTTTCACTTCACAAGACGTTACTTGATGGACTGGAGTTGTGTGGGTTACTTGTGGATTATTGTGATGTTTTTATCAGCTGTTTGGACTCTCATTCTGATGGCACCCATTCACTGCACAGGATCCATTGCTGAGCAAGTGATGTAATGTTAAATTTCTCCAAATTTGTTCACATGAAGAAACAAACTCATCTACATCTTGGATGGCCTGAGAGGGAGTAGATTTTCAGTAAATTTAAATTTTAGGAGAACTATTCCTTTAACTTCACTGAAATCAGGAAATATTCCTTGATCTTAATACTATCCTATCTCACTGGTCGGTCTTTCAAGGTGGCCTGGGGAGGAGAGGTATCCAAAACACATCAACTGGTCACTGGGGTTCCCCAGGGATCGGTTCTTGGACCTCTCCTTTTCTCCACATACACTACATCACTGGATCCCATCATACAGGCACATGGCTTCTCCTACCATTTCTACGCTGATGACACACAGCTCTATCTCTCATTTCGACCAGATGATCCAACGGTAGCTGCACGGATCTCAGGCTGCTTGGCGGACATCTCGGCATGGATGAAAGAACATCACCTACAGCTCAACCTGGCAAAGACCGAGCTTCTTGTCTTCCCTGCAACTCCAACTCTACAGCATAACTTCACGATTCAGTTCATCAACAATTACCCCATCAGCTACGGTCAGAAATCTTGGTGTAATCTTCGATGACCAGCTGACCTTCAAAGAGCACATTGCAAAGACTGCTCGATCTTGCAGGTTTGCACTACACAACATCAGAAAGATCAGGCTCTTTCTGACAGAACATGCTGCACAACTTCTTGTCCAGGCCCTTGTCATTTCTAGACTGGACTACTGCAATGCTCTTCTGGCTGGACTTCTCAAACACAATCAAACCTCTACAAATGATTCAGAATGCAGCGGCACGACTGGTCTTCAACGAGCCTAAAAGAGCCCATGTTAACCTCTCTTTGTCTCCTTGCACTCAGTTGCAGCTCGCATCCAGTTCAAGACACTGATGCTTGCATATAGAACAACCACAGGCTCAGCACCCTCCTACTTCCACTCACTATTACAAATTTACATCCCCTCCAGAGTCTGAGATCTGCTAGTGAGACGCTCGTGGTACCATCGCAGAGAGGCTCAAAATCACTCTCCAGAACATTCTCTTTCACCATTCCTGGCTGGTGGAATGATCTTCCCACCCCCATCGGAATGCTGGATCCCTGTCAATCTTCAAGCAACAACTGAAAACTCATCTCTTTCAACACTACTTGACTTCATCATCATAAAAAAATAAAATAAAAAAAAAAAATTCTTTAACTTTTTCTAAATCTTCATCTTTCTCTTTCTCTCCTTCCCTTGCTAGCTTGTACTTATTTGAACAATGCCTGAGACTTGGTGTTAGGGGCACTTCCTCTGTCTGTTTGCCTCTTCAAGATTAATCGTTTTATGTATTCCCCAATTGTAAGTCGCTTTGGATAAAAGCGTCTGCTAAATGACTAAATGTAAATGTAATACTCATGACTGCTCAAAAACAGTCAAAATTTATGAAACCTATTCTTTTTTTAAAAACAACACAAGATCAAAACAACATAAACATTACAATGTTTAGGGACTGTGCTGTTTTAGCCTCATCTTGAAATGTAACTGAGACACTCACAGTGGCAAATCCACAGTTCACCCGGCTGATTTTGTCAATCGACTCGATTGCATCCCGGCCAAGCTGCATGAATGTAGGGTCACCGGTGGCCTTATACAGATACATGGCGCTCTCGATCAACTCTGTACAACACAAACACACACAGAAGGGTTACTTCAGCTTCATTCATTCATATAAATCAAACAACTTTACAGCCAACAAAACCTGATGCCATTTTACATTATCTGAAGAAAAATAAAGATTGTGATGGGTGCCCATTTGAAATGTTGATGTCCGCATGCCCATTATTTTGCCAAGTGTTTGCCAAGGTGTTATGAGGGGTTGTTAGAGCATTGCTAGAGTGTTTCCGGTTGCTGTGGTGTTTTAAAGGGTTGTGTTATAAATGGAATGAGCAATAGTAACAGTGGTGCTTGCTAAAAGCTGGAAAACTCAGAAAAGCACTAAATCAGAACAGATTTTAAACAGTAAGCATCATATATTTACATACTGACAAATGTATAGCCTGAATAAGTCTAAATGCTAAATGCATAAATGTAAATATATTTGACATCTATCATGTAAATGGTTGAAGGAAAAAGTGGTGTGAAGGAAAGATTCATATATGTAACGATTCATGATATGGATGATACAATGTATGATGTACGATGCATTGATATCTGTAGTATAAAAAGCGTAAAATATTTTGCACTGTCCACATAAAAAGGCACCTTTATTTTGGCACTGTCCACATTTTCACATAATGTCTGTCTATGCATTACCACCAACGCGTGCATTCTCCTTCAATCCCACGTGTCAGGACTCGCCCGAAGGCACGAGGCGAGCATATAAGACACTCGCGATTGTTGGAGTAACAACGACAAAGTAACATCGATATCGAATCGAATCGTGACGAACCATCTGATTTACACCCCTAGGAAAGACAGGGCATCATACATAAACAACTCATAATCTGATGTTTATACTCTTGACGTTAAAAAAACCTGTGCCCAATGCACTCGACGCAATTTTTCGTAAATCTGTCAACTCAAATCTGCAGACTGGTTCTGATTTTCGGCTCATCAAGGCTGTAATTCAGGGCAAAAATCTAAAGTTTATTTAAATATATTGTTATATAAAATGTATGTGAAAGTATAATATGAGAGTTAGCAATACTAATCAACATGATCTTTCATTTGGCACAAAAAAGTCCAAATGTATGAAACCTCTCTATTCTGAAACCAAACAAGAACAAAACAACATGCATATTACATTAGAGAGTTTTCACTAAACATATTTATTTTACTTGCATAAACTCAATTTCAATTCTTTGATGAAAAAGAAGATCAAATTTTCATGCTGCAGTCATTTATTAAAAGGTGGCAGCAGAGACTTAACATTTTTCCAACATTTGATATAGTTTATTTATTAAGTCACATTTGTTGTCTGTTTCATGTTCATCAACATAATTCAGTCCTATATATATATATATAAAACGTGTGTTCAGAAATCTTCGGGAATGACCCAAATGTTCTAAGGCCTAAATCATTGGTCTCAAACTCAATTCCTGGAAGGCCACAGCTCTGCATAGTTTAGCTCCAACCCTAATCAAACACTCCTGATCCAGCTAATCAAGGTCTTCAGGATCACTAGAAACTTCCATGCAGGTGTGATTTGGAGCTGGTTGGAGCTAAACTGTGCAGAGCTGTGGCCCTCCAGGAATCGAGTTTGAGACCACTGCTCTAAATCAATGGGCTCTATTTTAACGATCTAAGCGCAGGGTCTAAAGCGAATCCACTTTTGCTAGTTTAACGATGGAAAAACGGTCGGCGCGCCCGGGCGCATCGTCTAAAAGGGTTGTCCCTATTCTCTTCATGTGTAATGGGTGTGTTTTGGGTATAATGTGCAATAAACCAATCAGAATCTCATCTCCTATTCCCTTTAAGAGTGAGCTGCGCTCGCTTTGTGGCGGATTCGTTATTTAAACAACGCAGGACGTGAAAATGAGAACTGTGTCGGGCTGAAACCAGCAAAAAACACTTGCGTCGCGCCTGGCACCGGATGTATGATAGGGCCCAATGTGTTTAACAGATACCTGGGCGCAGAGGGTATCCCTCTCGTTTGTCCACCGTGTGACCTTGAGGAATGCTGTAGAACTCCGGGAGTCCTCCAAACTGACGCCACACGCTGTAGTAGTTATGGAAGGTCTTTGTGGCACTGGAAATATCACCTATCAGACTCTGATAAACACATGTACATTACAAGCTGCCACAGACCTCTACTCTCAGATGCATGCAGTATATAGATAACAAAGACTTAAAACTAGTCAAACTGGTGCTTTCCCTTTGTCTTGTGACACACCGGACTAGAGTTTGGGGACAGATCTGCTTCCTCACCTGCAGTCCAGGCCAGAACGCCTCCAGAGACTGAAACACAGGCATTGATACTGTTCCCTTATGCATCTGTACCCACAGATACCAATCATCAAACTTAGTGTAGTTCTTTATGGACTTATCAAATTCTGCAACACACATTTGAAAGTTGATAATGCTTTCACTCAGGCAACATAAAGATGAACAGCAATTAAGATGAGCTATTCTTATCAAAACTAATAGCAACTGTAACACAGCAGCGGTTATTGCTTTACTGATGTCAGTGTTTACCGTGAAACATTGCCAGCAGCTCCTCATCTTGCAGCATGATGGCCCCCTTTACCAGATACTCGAAGTACGAGTCCACTCCCGCCCCGATCCCTGCGTCCTGAGCCACCCACTTAGAGGTTATGACGTCTATATGGTTGCCCACCTGAGAAAACGAGAAGGATATGTGATAACACGAACACTGAATGCCACATTTGTTGTTTTTTTACCCCCCCCCATATTTGACATCTAATGAATTGTTTTAAACTCCAACTGTTAACATATGTTATATGTATGCTGCCAAATAATTGCTGAAATATTGTAGCTATATACTGTAGCTCTTATAAATCAATTAACATCAAACACAGACAAGTTATTATTATTAAAACTGCAATGCTAAAATGCAGGATTACATTTGATATGCTTTCACGCTTTAACTGACTGCATGCATTTGAAATATTTTGCATTCATATTTAGTGTTGGGGAAAGTTACTATTAAGTAATATTGCGTTATTCTCAAAAAAAGTAACTTATTACATTACATATTTACTTCTTATGGAGTAAAGCATTGCGTTACCTTTGGGTTACCTTTTCACATCTGGGCTGTGCTTGCTTATTTTAAATAAAAATATATATATATTAATTTTCTTGGCACTTGTTAATAAAACAGGATTAAATACTTGTATGATATTTGTATTATTTAACATATTTAGTTATTGCAGGTTTGCGTAATATTTTGAGTTCCCATTTCACTATTTGTATTCATTTTGAGGACGACTTTAGTCTAGAACTACAGAAACAATCATGTTTACACAGCACACACAACGCTTATTTGTAACTTATTTGAAAAATAACTCCTGTAAATTAAAAAGTAATGCGTTACTTTACTAGTTACTTGAAAAAAATATCTGATTACGTAACTCACATTATTTGTAATGCATTCCCCCAACACTGTTCATATTAAGTGTTAAAATATCATCACCCATTACATTTATATGGAAAACATTATTTTCAAAATGACAGAAGGATATGCTATTCAGTATAATAATGTTTGATGAAATCATTTATCACGCATTATCAGTTCTCACCCAAGTCTTCACCTATTATTTTACATGATCACTAAATTATCTCCTAACGTTATGCCTGCTCCAAATGGCATGAAAAACACTCTGCTTGTATAAAGTAGTTTTAGAAACTCTCATCTGTATATTTTAAACCGAATAGGAGCAAATATCTTTCTTATCCAGACTTGGGAATTACTACAATCAAAGTTCATGCTTTTCCTCACAGTGCGGGAAACCTGGGGTCATATGTATATATATATATATATATATATATATATATATATATAATGTGCATGTGTGTGAGCATTGTTACTCTTTCCACATACAAAGAGGGCTTACATTGTGATCCTAAAGCACTTAATTCCAGGGAATCAAAGAGAGAGCAGAAAGTGGTCACAAAAATGTTTTTTTTGTTTTTTAAATTAACATATTTTGGTGCAAAACATGTATATGACCCTATTTAATAAGCTTGCAAATATGTCCAGCTATGCTACATAGCAAAATGCTAAAGTGTTAATCAGATTATGATTTTTATAAGCATTATGGTGTGGAGAATCCATAATAATCTGTTTTCTATGAACTCAGGGATAATTGGCTGTATACAACAGACAAACATAGATTTAGCTTTTCAATCACCTTGTCTTAGTAATTGCTGTTAAAGCGAATAATGCTATGGTAAGAAAAGCACCAGCTAAAGCATACTTATTAATGTTATTAGAGGCATTTGGTCAAAGTTTTTCAGAAGAGACATTTCTGAGTGGTTTATCTACTAACCGGCTGCGGTCAGTAGGACTGCTGGGTACAAGCCGGTCATTCAGGACCAATTACATTCATATACTGTGCATCATAGTACAAGTAAAATGTTAAAGCATATCGCATTCTATTAAAGCAATAGTTTGCCCAAAAATGAAAATTTGCTGAAAAATGCACTCGCTATCAGGAGGACACGGAAGATGTAGATGAGTTTGTTTCTTCATGGGAACAGATTTGGAGAAATGTTGCATTACATCAATTGTTCACCAATGGGTGCTCTGCAGTGAATGGGTGCCGTCAGAATGAGAGTCCAAACAGCTGATAAAAACATCACAATAATCACACACCACTCCAATTCATCAGTTAATGTCTTGTGAAGCGAAAAGTGTGTTTGTAAAAATAAATTAAAAAAGCCTACATTAAAACGATTTTAATTTAAAACAAATGGTTCTGGCTAATATACAAGTCCTCTACCTAGAATATTGCTTTCTCCATTGAAAAAGTACTATCGTCTGAATCAGGAGAGACATATGCACAGATCAGTGTGAAAACAGTCCGAAATAAACATGTTGGTGCATTTTGATCTGAGAAGACTTTTTCACCAGAGAAGTTAAAATGCTTTAATAATGGATTTTGTTTCTGACGGCAGCCATTCACTGCACAGGATCCATTGGTGAGCAAGTCATGTAATGCTACATTTCTCCAAAACTGTTCTGATGAAGAAACAAACTCTTCTACATCTGGATGGCTTGAGGGCGAGTACATTTTCAGCTAATTTTTATTTTTGGGTGAACTATTCCTTTAATATTGCATAATGTGCAGTTAAAGCCAAGAATGCTGGACTCTGGTGTCACGATTGTCCTACAAACGGCTTGATCCAGATCAAAAGATTTTACCAGGCCGATTTCTGAGCGTTGTCTCCATAAGGCCCTGAGAGCTTTGCGAGCCACGTTCTCAAACACAGGGTCTCCAGTCAGTCGGCTGAGGGTGGAGAACTCCAGGATGAAGGTGCCCACTCCAGCAGTGCAGGTGACCGGGGTCTCGGAGGGGTCCACCCCCCTCAGCAGGTTCACCGTGCCATATGGCATCCCTGTGGGGGTCTGGAAAGCTGTGAAGAGGCTGACGGCATTATTCAGTTATCACGATCTATTTCCTTCCTATACAGCATGCCAGATAAGCATAAACCATACACTCTTCAAAATTAAGTCTTTATTGGCATCTATGAATCCACGAAGAGCCTTTAACATTCATGGAATCTTTCCATTGCACAAAAAATTATTACAAGGGAAAAAGCTTCAGATTATTTTTTAAATATTAAATATTCTTAGCAGGAAATGTATGTTATCTTCACACCAAAAACTTTCTTTGGGGAACCAAAAATGGTTCCTCTGTGGTGTGAAAGCCTTTATTTTCAAGAGTGTAGTAAATCTAATATATTGGATGTATCCTTGGGCTCATACTGCTCACACCTCCTTAAGCAAGTATACAAGACGTATGTCAATTTAGTTTTTTTTTCTGTGAGAACTATTACCATGTATGAAGTACCTTTTCAAATCAATATATTTTGGCTTAATACAGGGAAACACAAAACATATTCTATGAACTAAATTGATAATTTAACCTGTTACAAAAACCATAATCAATAAATAAAATGATATGCACCCATTAACCTTCATTATTTTAGTATTATTGATATACTACTAAAGTAGGCTAAATAAAACTTAGGTTTTATTTTTATATTTGACGTTTAAATTAATTTAATTTAAGTATTAATAACTTAGCTGTATTTGTTCATTTTTATTAGTTTTATTTTCTATATTTTTTCTAGTTATATTTATTTTTTCAGTTTTAGTTTAAGCAATTTAGAACTTACATTTTTTTTTTTTGGTTTAAGTTTAAATTTATTTAATTTTTATTTGAATTAAGCAAAACTACTTTTTATAGTTTTATTTAAAAGGGTATATAATTTCTGGCAAGATGGGGTTTTAATAATAGTTGTCTGTCAATGCCGCAGAAATGCAATTGTACTTTTAAATCGGTGCTTCATAACTAGAGAAGATCAAGAAAAAGTGCTGGGGCAAAAAACATGGCAAAACTTTAACACCCATAAAGCCTTGGGCTCGATCAGACTATGTGAGCGAGGATATAATACATACTTATTGCATTTGTGCATAAGTGTGTCGTTTTCAATTTGTCAAAATTCTATCAATGCGTTTCACGTCTCATCTGGCGGAGATATCTTTATACAAATTTATTTCACAATATATGACACATTGTTCATTTTCTTACAATAACACTGATATCGTAACAGTATAAAGCTGGCTGGAAACTGCTGAACTAACACTGTCATTAAAAAACATTTACATTTAATCATTTTTGCATACGCTTTTGACTCACAAATGAAAGCTGCAACAAACGATTCGTGCTAAATATGTTTCAGACAGTGATGTAATTGCCCTATTACTTATAATTATGGTTTGAAGCATATGTTAGCTCCCTCACCAGGCAGCAGTTTGCGTGCAGCATCCTCTGCCATGCGCAGGAGGGGTCCGGAGCAGGGCCAGCCCTCCTCCACCTCCATCCCGCCACGCTTGGAGAGCAGATGAGCCGAGAGCAGCCCACCGACCACTGCAGACGAGATTGATCATGTGACCAGAACATCAACACATACACTGGTCACGCTGCTTGAACAGCAGTGACTACATACCAGTACTACAGGATACGTAAGTTTACCCAAAATTAAAAGAAAATGTAAGATATTCAGTTTTGCCTGACAATAATGCGCATTACCATATTTAACAGTAATGCAGAAATAATTATGTATATGCACACACTTTTCCAAATATTTTGAAATAATGCTTTGTGATATTCATCCACGAAGGCTGGTGACTTTACCTCGTATGTTCGTCTCGAACACAGACGCGTTTACATCCGTGTCGAAATCCACCGTGTCCTGGAGCAGTGTGGCCACGCGCTGGAACTCCGTGTGGTTTCCCAAAATCTGTGCTCAGAGAGGAGACATATTCTCTGCATCTGAACACCGCAGGACACGGAACAATCCTGCTGAATAAAATGTCATACCAGCAGTGTGTCCAGAGCATCGATGAGCGTGAGGGAGAAACTGAAGGAAACAGAGGTTATAATATGACTTCTAAATCTCAAAAAGAGAGATCATAATACAGACAAAACTCAGAGGTTCAGTTACTGTTGTTCAATTCCACAGCAAGAAACAGAGTGAATAATGCCACTGAAAAATACAAGTGCACCAACTTTCCCAGTGGCATTTAGGCCAAAGACATCATGAACGTTAAAGAAGTCAAATGAAAATTACACCAGCAAAGTTTGATCAAGAATGCTATTTTAATATTGTGGAACATAATTTGTATACGTCATGTCAGCAGCAAGGCCATTTTCAGACGAAGAGCTATGTGAATAAAAGTACAATGAAAATAAAATAAACTAAATAAATAATTTAAAAAATCATCCATTTAAGATTTATACAAAATAAAAATAACCATTCAGGTGATACTTTTTTAAATACATTGTAAAACAAATAAAACTGTTTCCATTTACATGAAAACCTGCAGTGCAGTAAAATATGTTTAAAGAGGTCTGAGAAGGAAGGATTCTGGAGCTCCTTCACCTTTCAATAAATCATTCTGTAAATCTTGAGCCTGACAAAAACTAACTTAATCATGCCAAGATTTGAAATGACTAAACATGAATAACCAATACGACCCGCAACCCAGCGGAACAAGACATTGAAGCGTAAAACAGATCTACTTTAGGTAAGATATTTATATGTGTGCACTTGAACCATCTTTCATCCCCTAGCACACTCAAGTGTACTACAAGTGTAGACTACGGAACACAGAGATAGTATGTTAAAAGCACATTTTACTTCATATTCATGGCGTTCCCCAATAGCACAGTTGAGTACACTTACATGATCTTCAGAAGTACTAAAGAGTCATTTTTAGTATATTAAGTACAAAATTAGTGCGCAAAAATAAAGCACTTTAGGTACATTATAGAAGTCTACTTTTTTCACCTGGGAAGTCTTTACAGATTTGCAGGATTTTAAGTCTGTGAAGTATAGGACACTTTGTTCTTATCCATTTCCAGGTCTAAGATTAAAGCAGGAGCTTCATCTGTGAAGATGTCCTGGGATTTACACGCCTGATACATAATCTGTATTCATCAAGTTACGATACCATGAAGAAGTGGTGGCGATTATTCAGGTGCGTGCATCTAAAGCCGTTCAAGTTTGAATGTTTTGACTATCTGACAAAGACCGAAATGGACTGCTGTCATTTACTAAAGAGGTGTGCGTAGAGTTAGTGTGCGTAGAGTTAGTGCACATACCTGCCCCAGGTGTCCTGCCCATCACATGTCAGGGGTCTCAACTCATCATAGGGATACGCATTTTCCAAGTAGCTGTTGTATGCATGATAAAACATGGACTTTATTCTGTCCCTGTTAAGACAAATACAGCAAGCGTTAAACAGGACGGATTATTAATATTCTTCAAAGCCGGATCAGGCATTATACTCCTAGGCTACAGGTGACTAGTGTAATACACACTGAACAAGCTCTCTGTATATGGCAAATGGCAAAGCTGATTGACTGACAGTAAAGACATGTTTTATACATGTTAGAGCAGCTGTAATATCTAACTCTAACGTTATATGGCAACCTGAACATCT
This sequence comes from Ptychobarbus kaznakovi, assembly GCA_027422405.1. Classification (NCBI taxonomy): domain Eukaryota; kingdom Metazoa; phylum Chordata; class Actinopteri; order Cypriniformes; family Cyprinidae; genus Ptychobarbus; species Ptychobarbus kaznakovi. The sequence continues at coordinate 18,630,426 of CM049794.1, read as the reverse complement.
GACTACTTATTACACATTGATATTTAATGTTGAAATTAGCATGTCATAAAGATATCTCACCTGTAATGGGACATTTCCTGCTCAGTAAAATCTCTGTCTTTAACATGACTGGTGATCGGAGACAGGTATGTGGCGCAAAACACGGCGGAGAAAAGGAAAGTAAGCATGAAGTAACGAGGACTGACCAGAGGCAAACAATACAATGATTTCAAGCGACATGGATATGCACAAATACTACAATAGTGACAAGAGGAAGTGCACGTACTGCGCATGCGTGAGCGAATGCTGACGTGCAGGTAGCTTTGGCTCGCGCTGTCGGGTTTAATATAAAAGCCCTGCGACTGCGAATGACAAAATAAAAGTCCTCGATACTGAAAACACGATTGTGAGGAAATAAAATATACAATAGAAAATGAAATAAATAACAAAATAAAATGAAATAAATAAATAAAATAACACAAATAATAGCATGAAAATAACATAAAATAAATTAAATAACAAAATAAAATGAAATAAAATAACAAAAAACTAAACGAAACAAAACAAAATAACAAAACAACATAACATGAAATAAAATAACGAACTGAAATAAAATAAAAATGTAAAATGAAATAAAACAATACAATTGAAATGCAATAGAATAAAAAATGAAATAAACTAACATAAAATAAAATAATAGAACATAAAATGAAAAATAATAAAATAACATAAAATAACAGAACATGAAATATAATAAAAAAATCAAATTAAAATAACCAAATTAAACAAGGCAACATAACATGAAATAAAATAACAAAATGAATTAAAATAAAATGACATTAAAGAATAAAATTCAAATGAAATAGAATAATAAAATGAAATAAAATAACAAAAAATAAAATAATAAAATATAAAATGAAACATAATAAAATCACAACATGAAATAAAAATTAAATAATAACATAAAATAAAAAAATTAATTAAATTAAATAAAGTTTGAAAAAGACACATACCACTGTTTGAGTCTTTAAAGAGTTTTTATTAGTTTTAATGATAGAAGGAATCAACAAAACAAGACAGATCAGCAGCACCAAAGCAGCAAACTGATGCCTGACCGTTTCCAAAATAGCATGTATTACTATCCAATAAAACGTGAAAGTAATTCAGAGAAATAAGCACTTCTTCTGCCCAACACACACTTTAAAAGATGAGTCCACTGAAAAGGTATGTGATAAGTTACTGAGACAGCTTATTTTGGGTGATTATGTTGTGAATGTACAATTATTAGTGTTAGAACCACGAGAACTTGGTTAACGCTGTCAACTTTAAATTATGAGAGTTATAGTTTTGGCTCAATGTGCAGCACCAGATATGAGTGTCCATGTAAATATATATGTGCATGTAACTGTTTAACATCAACAGACTTTAAAACTTACTATACATCGTGCTATCAAATAAAAGATATACACGCAGAAGTAGAAACGTTTAACCATACAGTGTCTTTTGTGTTCGACACAATCTCAGCTTGTTATTTCACTGAAGGAGTATTACACAAAACACGTGGTGTTTGTTTTTATTAAAAAGTGAAAGTGAATAAATAAGGATAAGATAAAGGGAAAGTTATTGTTTTAAATAACGTGTATGCTGTAATTTAATAAGCGGTCACACTCAGCAGCCTCTGCCAGCAGTTTATAAGCGTGCCCATCATTTTCATTCTGCGCCGCTGTCTTCCTTTTCCTTTCTTCCCTGGTTTGCAAGACGCCTTTTTACGTCTACTTGCCTGCAAAATAAATACATATTTCCACATCATGTTAAATCCTCTCTTTATGTCAGATTGTAATAATTCAGAATAACGTTATTTTAGTGATGTCAAACGATTAATTGCATCCAAAATTAGTCTTTGTTTACATAATATATGTGTATAATGTATAATATACTGTGTTTATTTATTATGTATATATAAAAACACACACATACACTATATATTTAGAAAATAATAACATGTTTATACATTTATATTATTACATTTTATATTATATAAATATATTTAATAGGCCTTATATAAACATTCTTAAATATATTATTTAAGAATATTATTAAAATATTTTTTCTTATTTATATTATTACATTTTATATTACATAAATATATTTAATATACAAACAAAACATATTTTTTCTCAAACACATGCATGTGTTTGTATTTATATATACATAATAAATAAACACAGTACATACTTTTATTTTGGATGCAATTCATCGTTTGACATCACAACTTTATTTTGATTATTAATCAACAAACAAACACACAAAAATCTTTTTATTCAAATTCCTAAAAAATTGATAAAATACACACATTTCTGGATAATTGTGCCCTCTGTTTCAGATTAACTTTATTTGATTAAATAAATAAATAAACCATGTCATCCTCTGTTTATTATAATTATTCAGATCACTTTATTTTGATCAATTAACATAAATAGATTTTGATAATGCAATCACAAACGAATAAACAAATACATTTCTGGATCAAGTTATCCTATTTTTATTTTAGATCATAATTATTTAGTATTAGTATTTAGTAGTAGTACGTTTATTTTGATTATTTAATAAATAAATCCATGTCAAGATCACGTAATCCTCTGTTTATTTCAGATTATAATCTTTATTTTGTAATTATAAGATTTATTTATTATCAGCAAACAAACATACAAACAAAAATTAATAAATGTTTGATTATTCAATCAACAAATAAATAAATGAATACATTTCTAGGTCGTCACCCTCAGTTTATTTCAGATCATAATTATTCAGATTAAATATATCTTGATTATGTAATAATACCTTTCTAAATCATGTCATCCTGTTTATTTCAGATTATAGTTATTCAGATTAAATTGAATAAATCAATAAATACAGTTAATAATAAATATAGTTATTCAAAATACCTTTATATAGACAGACAAACAAACAAACAAACAAGTGAAGTGATCCTGTTCATATCAGTTATTATTTATTATTTAGATGAACTTAATTGTTCAGTCAACAAACAGACAGACAGATCAATATTTTACCAATCTCTCTGGTTTGCGGCAGTTCTGTGTGATGAGCAGCTCCATCTGTTGCACCACCTTTGTCATGCGATCAGCATGCGGGAGTCTCTGCCGCTCACTCAAGCAGCTGAAGATTTGGGTCATATTATAAATGTACCGCAGGATCCGGTGAACCTACAGCAAAACACACTGTATCGATTATCAAGACACCACCAGACAGAAAGAAGCTCAGTGGCCACTGTCTCTGAGACTTTAAAGACCAAGCGCTGTGTAAAGGAAACATACATGTAGCCATGTACAGGTGGCTGTACCTTCTCAGACGGACAGTGGTCCTTTTCTTTTGAGAAGTCAAATGAACCAGTCAGATTCTGGCAGAGAGAGAGAGAAACAAAACACTCATCGTCTGCACATCACCAGAAGAGGGCAGCAAGTGACCGTACACACACACACATGTTAGATGACAGACAGCAGGTCAGATTTACTAGAAGCTGACTGCATAGTCTGTTTAAACAGCTGAAGAGGGGTTATCAGATGACACTCACCAGGCTTTGGAGCTCAACCAGGATGAGAGCCCTGTAGGTGCTGATGATGGCAGAATAATCACAGGCGCGTTTACTGTGGGCCGCTGCGAGCAGCAGCATTACAGTCACACAGACAGCAGGCCTGTTCACACACTGCACACAACACACACATCTGCAGCATCAACACTGCACTTTACATCTGCATTTCACTTTCTACATGCCATCTCATCCTTATTCTTATTACACACACACACACACACACACACACACACACACACACACACACACACACACACACACACACACACACACACACACACACACACACACACACACACACACACACACACACACACACACACACACACACACACACACACACACACACACACACACACACACACACACACACACACACACACACACACACACACACACACACACACATTTACGTTCAGTTATTTAACAGACACAAAGCGACTTACAATTGAGGACAATAGAAATATATATAATATAGTAGAGTTTTTGAGTATTTTATACAGACTTGTCATCTGCAATTCAAAGTGCATTTGCTATTTGGCTGCTATAAAGTCACAAGACAGGAAAAAACATGCCATTACACACACGTAGGCCTGCAACTACAATAACATAAATTATATTGGCTCTATTACTGTTGTATTATTATATCATATTATAATAAATCAATCCTACATTTAAAGCCTCTATTATTATTGTCTTATTATTCTGATCACAGCATATTAAACATGACTCATTTGTGTCAAGTGGGGAAGCCTGAGTCCAATTTTGAATAAAAACGGACTAAATATAATAATAGATTATATAGTTATAATTATAGATCATACACTAGCATTATTGAGGCTTTAAACCAAAAAAGTAGTAGTTTAAAAAAATGCATATTATCATTCCTTCTTTTCCTCACATAGGCTACTGCCTGGCAAATATTGTGTTAATTACTGGACCAGTTTATGCTTTTTGAGGTTTTACATTTATATAAAAGAAGAGTAAAATACATACTTTTACACACAAGCATGCATAAAAGTAAAAACAAAACAAAAACACTTTTTAAATAAACTCATGCAGTTTGTGTGAATGCACGTGTTCGCTTATCTGGTAGTATTCCTGGTTAATGTACAGTTTGGTAACTATACAGGATAGTGCGCAGCGGTGCACCGGGATCTTACCATTGACCAGGGGACGACGAGGGCCTCTGGCGCGCACCAGTCAAGGCTTGCGAAGGTGGACATGGTCCAGCGGCGTCCAACGCCTGTTACATGTTTCTCACAGACAACTTCAACAACGGTCCGAGCGAGAGAATCAAACCCCAACAAACCTTAAACACGCGCTGTAGGTGTAGTTCGAGCTGGAGCTCCGGAGAGAGCCGCGTCCATTCCAGCATTGGCGAGAGAAATGCGGCGAGGCTCTAATGCGTCTCAGCCGTCACGGGCTGCTGGCATCGCGCTTTGGATTTCACCAGATCTCTAGTCTGATCAAGTCGAGAAAACTTCCGCGATCAATCAACTTTGCGCTTTGTTTCGGTTTCGGCGGGAGATCACTTTATAAACCCGGTGCACTGAAGGGTCCGCTGCTGAAGCGCGCGGAGTGCATGACGGCTTGGTTCTTCAGCGGACACGGCTGTGATCAGGAAATGCCTCTTTATTTACATGTGGACAGAAAGATCCTTTAATCTTTTATTGTGTCAGGGTTCAGCTCACTGTGGCCGTGTGGTTTGTGTCCAGCTGATAAAATCAGCACATCCCGCATGTTTCACACTTAATTTGATTTCCTTTAAGGAAATTCCAGTGCTTATAAGCAAGAAAAATACTTTAGTTTAATGAGCACTTAGTCAGGGTCATCCCAGGCCCTCTAAAGTAGGGGTCCTCTACAGCGGGTCCACTCTAAATCTCCTTTTTCTGAACCATACACGTATATCATCAGCTCAGATATCTAAAATTTCACATCAGAACAGATATAGAGAAATGTAGTATTATGTCACTTGCTCATCTATGGATCCTCTGACTGCAGTGAATGGGTGCCGTCAGAATGAGAGTCCAAATAGCAGATAAAACATTACAAGTAATCCACACCACTCCAGTCCATCAATTAACACTTTGTGAAGTGAAAAGCTGCATGTTTGTAAGAAAGATAAACACCATTAAGACATTTTTAACCAAACCATTACTTTTGGACGAAATACACATCCATAATAATCCATTTCCTCTAGTGACAAAATCCATTAATCCACCAATGTATTTGTTTAGAACAAAGCGTTTTCACTTGACCTGTCTTTCCTGATTCAGACCAGATGACTGTTTACTGGAGTATTACATTATATGGATAGACAACTCTTAATATGACCAGATGCATGGTTTGAAGTTAAAATGCCCTAATGATGGATTTGTTTCTTACAAATGCAGTTTTTCACTGTACAAAACATTGACTGATGGACTGGAGTGGATTATTGTGATGATTTTATCAGCTGTTTGGACTCTCATTTTGACGGCACCCATTCACTGCAGTCAGAGGACCCATTGAGGAGCAAGTAATGTAACAAAAGATGCAATCAGATAGAAAAATTACGTTCAGAAATAGGCTGAATGTAGCTTAAAAGCTTTATAAGAAATTGTTAGAGACAGATTATTTAAAAAGGAAAACATAAATGAGCAGAACTATAGAATGCAGGATTTATAAAGCCAACATAAAACTAGGATTGAGAAATACCCAAATCACCAGCACAGGAGCACTGACATCTGCAACAGACTGGACTTCATTTATTTTCTGATAAGCAGCACATTTACACATTAGCATAATGAGAAGAAGAGTAAGAGGGTGTCAGATATTAATGTTCAAAATAAACTCATATCTCTGGGCGTGACTAGACTTCACAATACCCTGAACATAACGATCCCTGAATCATCACAGTTCCAGAGGGGAAAACACACTAAAAGTGGAAAAAACAGCTGTAGAAAAAAAACTAAACAAAACCAAATCTTGTCCACGGATTGTCTAAAAACGACGTATTTGCTAAACCAAACATGCTCAGATTTGTGAATCTGCTATGAGCCCCACAGTTCAGAAAGTGTTTTTGATCTTTGAAGCCACGAGGACCAGGATCTCTCCGATGTTCTTCTGCCAGTTGAGAACGTGTTTGGATTCAGCGCACCACAGCTCACCGTGCCGCGGCTCCGTGTTCTCACAGCGCTTCTTCACCTCCTGCTGCTGCTCCTGAGGGACAGAACAACACCAGAGTGAGGGAGGAGATGAGATTCACCAAGCATGGACAACAGCAAGCAGGACATTCTTCAAAACATCTCCTTTAGTCTTTCACGAAATAGTCATTGAAATGACATGAATAACGGCTTCCGTGTACGCCAGTCAGCAGAAGTGAGAGAAAAGTGCTTATAATGTTTGAAATATGGATATTTTTCTTATGGAAATGCATGGATTGGCTACAGGAGGCCTTTATTCACCCCCTGGAGCCGCGTGAGGCATGTTTTATTACGGATGCTAGTATGCACTAGTATGCCTCGAGGGTGAGTAAATCACAGGCTAATTTTCATTTTTGGGTGAACTAACCCTTTAAGTCTCTGCCTAAACTAGTTAACTTATTGCATAACAACAGCAAGATCTGAGAAGAAGTAAAACATCTTACTTCTGTGCCGTGCTGAAGCTCAAACTTGTAGAAGAACGCCCAGGCGTCGCCCAAGTCTGGCTCAATCTTTACCGTCCGCAGAAACCACTCTCGCGTCTTTGATATCTTCCTCTCGCTCCAAAACAATCTGCAGGACACACAAACACAGATACGGTATAAATGTAACTGAACAGTTCAGACTGTTCTTGCCAGACAAGCAAAACATAAAAGTGAGGAATGCGGGTGGGTCAATTTAGAGTAGGGAGAAGTTTGGCAAGAGCCCGGTCAGGAGTCTTACTTGGCAACTGCCAGAAGTACATGAGGATCATGTTCACACTTCTTCAGAGCATCAACACTCTTGGTCTTGCGCTGAGGTCTGGCCTCCAAGAACACGGCTTCGGCCCACAGGTTGCCTAACAGGAAGTAGTAAGTGTTGAGGTGTGAGAATGTGCAGAGGCTCCTGACGGATCTGTTCATGGTTGAAGAAAGCGTGGCTTACCAGAGTTGGGACACTCCTGAAGGGCTTTGGCCATGAGCGTGTTGGAGATGTTTTTCAATCCCGCTCTGTATTCAAGTCGAACAGACTCCAGCCTGCCAAGAGAAATTGAGATTATTGCATAAAGTTACATATTGTTTTGGTGAGATTTTCGAGATCTTGTCAAGTAATTAATGCATGTAACCTTCAACGCAAATTAGTTCTGTCATTAAGTCCCACTAAGATGGATCCAAGTTGTTCATGCCGAGCTGTCAATCAGACAGCACCCAGAGGTGAATTTACACATGCTACTGTGATGAGGGCTGGGCTCATGAATATTAATTAAGTGGCATGCTCATTCCAGCAGAGTTTAGCTCTAAAATGAGTTTCTAGTGACCCTGAAGACCTTGATTAGCTGGTTCAGGTGAGTTTATGTGAGGTTGGGGGTGGAAAGGGTCGATCCAGGAACAGGACTGGAAACCCCTACACTAAAACCCAGCTTAAGTGATTTGCTGAAATGGTATTTATTACTAATTAGTTGCTAGGAAGCTGCCAAATGGAAAAGGCATTGCTCAATAATATTAATTAGGTTATGTGACTGAATATTTCAGGAATATACTGTGGCAACGTCAACACAATCTAATTAATTAATGTGTTCCTGTGGCTCAGTGGTTGTGGGTAACAACCTCAGCGCAAAGGTTGTGGGTTCGATTCCCAGTGAACACATGTACTGACAAAAAATATGTATAGCCTGAATGCACTGTAAGTCGCTTTGGATAAAAGCGTCTGCTAAATGCATACGCTAAGCCACTGTCATAGTAGAATTTATGCTATTTGCATATTCATTTTCTCGTAAAGAAACATTCAAAAAGTATCGTTCGTTACATTTTAGAATAGGCTTTGTACCAAAGTACAAGTACATTTGACCAGTGTTATGTTAATATTCATATACTATTAGGGAAATAATGCGATCAAAATCTCACGATACGATATGAAGTCCACGATATGATATGTATTGCTTTATAAAAAAAAAAAAAGACAAATGAAGAATTGGAAAAATAAAATGACAATTTAGTACATTTTAAAGTTAAATTATTCTATATAATGCACTCTGAGAGTTCACAATTAAGAGCTCCAACCCATGAGCTTAACTAAGAAAACTTAAGTCAGAAAAAAACGTCTCAACGCCCTTTTTATTAGTGAGGTACTGTCTCAGTCTAAATTACGTTCACACTTTAGAAGACAAACAAATTAGAATATAATAATAATAACAATGACTGTAATAGCCATATATTGTAAAACAATTGCGAAAAAAAAACATTTTTTTTTTTTACACTTGAAAGAGATATTTTGAATTTGGACTGCATTTAAACCGCGAGCTGTCAGACTGCACTTTTAAGCTTTTGTTTTGACAAACGGCAGTAGAGTTTTATTTTGAAAGAAAACTCCATCTTCAGTGAAAACAGGCTTACAAAAACACGTCTCACTACAAATCTAGTGAAATGCTGTAATCATCTGCCACGAAAGTGTCCGTGGCGTTCCCAAACACGAGCTATTAGCACCGGATCACGTGCTGATCATCTTCGCTTTGAAACGCGCAGCGAAAACAGACTTGATGAAGGCATTAAGCCATATTGTGCTTTCGGTTTTAGTTCGTTTGACAGATACTGTGCCAAAGCATAATGCCAAAAACACATTTCAAAGACTCTTTATGTCAGAATAAGAAGTTTAAATATATTTTAAAAACTATAATTTTTGCCCAGAAGACCTATTGTTTCATACTGTCATGTGACCACGATAATATCGAGCCAGTTTTGCCATCACGATATTGATATCGTTACATTCATACTATTATTGTATTTATTAATATTGTAAATTAGCTTTTAATTTCATATTTTCAGGTTTAATTTTAGTTTAAGTTTTAGTCATTTCATTAAATGATATGCTTGTATTAGCTTTTGTAATGTAGCTTTATTTAATTGCAGTTAGTTTGAGAACTTTGTTGCTGAGAGAAGATTTCACATTTTTAAATTTAGTGTATAATAAAATATATTACAGCTAAATAGCTTTAGTTTTGGTTAACAACAGCAACACTGAATTTGGCATGATTTCTTACCAAATCTCAGGAGTTTGTGGATTCTTGAGGCGAGCTTTCTCTAAGATGGCTCGAGCGCGTGTGAGCTGGCCGACTCTCTCTTCCAGCCGAGACAGAAGGAGCCATAATGACATGGAATGAGGGCACTTCTTCAGCTGAACGGACACAGCAGAGAGGAGAAACACTATTATCACGCATTCCCACTGAAAAATCGTTGTCCCTAATATTAGGATCTGCATTTTTAAATTAAAGTAAGGCATCTTCTCTAGAGCCCATAAACGTACTCCCTGGTTGTAGGCCTCTCGTGCTTTATCGATGTTCTCCGACTGCTCCTCGATCTGTCCTCTCATCATCCAAAGCTTGGGGAAATCCTCATAGTGCTTCAGGGCCTCTGTACACAGCTCATGTGCCGCGTCAATATTCCCCAGCACCCACTCCAGCCTCACCGACTTCATAAACACCTGCGAACGGCACACAGAAAACAGTTATGACAACTCATTTAAAGCTTTTAACAGCCTTTAAAGCCTCTTGAACATGATTATTAAGGGTGTGTAAAATGCATAAATGTGTCCTCAAGTGCAAACAAACAGCCAGGGAGATTTTCATAATCCCTTTCCATAGCCATCCCTTTCACATGGCTAGTTTCCATAGATGCAGGAAAAACATAATTGTGTGTATTTTCTTTTTGATAACACTATCACTTATGAGGAAAGAGGAATCCTGCCAAGTGCTTGAGGTACATTTGATCCTGTGGTATTTGTCTAGATGCTGACACTCTATCCTGGAGCCAAGAGTTAAACAAGCCCAGGCAAGAGGCCATTCTGAAGCCTTCCATCTGCACCATTTACTCCCAAAAATCCCAAGCTCCTTTATAGGGTAAAGATCAAGCAAATCTGCTGTGAGGAGGTTACCATCCACTCACAGACCTCATTTGACATAATCCCCGACTACAATTCTGTGCCAACATTTGTGCAGAATTCACCACCTTGAATCCATATATGTCAATTTATGGTTCAGGAGGCAGGTGCATCTGTCTCAGTGACAGGCAGATATGTTCATTCTCTGACGCGGAGTCAACGTCAGGTTTTTTAAGGACGAGTTAAAGTCACATCTCACTGCTTAAAGGGTTACTCCACCCCAAAATGAAAATGTTGTCATTAATCACTTACCCCTGTGCAGTTCCAAACCCGTAAAAGCTTCAATTTAAGATATTTTAGATGAAAACCGGTAGGCTTGTGACTGTCTCATAGACTGCCAAACAATTAACACGGTCAAGGCCCAGAAAAGCATAAAAAACATTGTCAGAATAGTCCATCTGCCATCAGTGGTTCAATCTGAATTTAATGATCTTCACACCCCATCCGGAACGCTGGATCCCTGTCAATATTCAAGCAACAACTGAAAACTCATCTCTTTCGAAACACCTTGACTACATCCTAAACTTTGTAATGAAGCGACGAGAACACTTTTACTGCAAAAAACTAATTAAGACTTTAATAACGACGAACAACAATTAATCTCCTCGGTCAGCGTAGCGCCATTTTGGAGAGTATGCGCTAGACGCAAACAGTGTATGCAGTTCTGTGTCAGCCGCGCCAACATTCAGGTGCGCTGCGCATCCATTGAGATGAACTGAAAGAAAGCACAGATCGCTTGACAGAGAGTGAAGCACTGAAGCGCTCAGTCAGTGTGTTCGGCGAGAGAAAATATATCTGTGCTAAACTTATACTTAGCCTCCAACTCACACACTGGCGAGTAAAATCTGAGAATTTATTAGCCATTGGCTAATATTAAACATCATTTAGCTGCTCAGAGTGAAATTTAGTCGCATTGTAGAGGGTTGTAAATGCATTATGATAATAGATTTAAAAATTATATACAACAGTTGTTTTAGAAAACATGTATATACGTATATTTTCATGAAAGGTTGAATGTATTTCATGTCAAAGCTAATTATATGATTATTATTATATATAATCATTATTTCTAAATTAATATAAACTATATAAATATCAGTGATTGTTATATTTAACTGAAAACATTAAAAAACATTTTTCTTTAAGTTAAACATCAAGTGATTGATTTTAATGTAAACTTAATCAAGTTTCAAGGGGAACATTTCTCATTTAGTTTAACTTGTATTAAAAGAGCTAAAACTGAAGTTAAAAACTAATACAATGATATGACTTAAAGTACTATAACAAAATATAAAAGTAAAAATGAACTTAACGTATTAATACAACTTCAAAAGAGTATTGACCGCGGCAGCCTTCACGTGAATCGTGTGAAGACCATCGACTCTTTCAAGGGATATAAGTATCGCAATGCTTGTTTCACTTCTGATAACCAATTCTTACAGTTGTTGTTTGTTAGCATGTGTTTTGGCAGTGTTCTTTTTTTTAATCAAACTACTGCCGTTTGATTTATCTAAAACTGAAAATTTAACAACTTAGTAAGTACTATGAATATAAAAGTAAAAATGAATTTAACGTATTAATGTTGTTGTATGCATTTGTCATTTTATTTAATTTCTCAGTTTTCAGACTTGTAACTTATAGTTTTAGTTACTTTTTCTTATTTGTAAGTCGCTTTGGATAAAACTGCTAAATGACTAAAAAGTAAAGTAAAAGTATTAAATTACGCATTTTTTAATTATTTTAATACATTTTTAATTACAAAATTATGCACTTCAAATATATATTTAGAAAATGTAATAGTATCTTAATTATACTATAATTACCTCATGAATGACTAAATTAAGTATTGAAACAGTAGTTGTGTAGAAAAGTGTGTCAGATGTTTTGGGGTAAACCGAGTCAGCCGTTTAAGCTGAAATATAATCTTTCAAATACAGTTACACAACGTTTCTGAATATTAAACCTTTTTCCTTATGGTTTAATATAATTTATGTTTTGCAGAGCAACCCGAGTGTGCTTAAGCAAAAATAATTTCCTAATTTGTTTAACTGAAATGGAAATGATTCACATTCAGCGATGATACAACTTAACCCTTGATATGACATGGTGCCCAATGTGGTCCAATTCGTCAATGGGCCACTTTTTAGAAAAACTATTATTAGGATAATTCATTCGACCTCAGCTTGCATTGTCTAGTTTTCATGCACAAATCTGTTATGCATTCATGCAAAACGGGCAAAGGACTTTCACTAGCAATGCCTTCATAAATCGTCTTCCCCCTAGTGTCACATTCAACACCCTGTTGCACAATCACTTCCACAGATCTCATCACTTATCTCCCGCAATCAAAACATGCAGAACCGAAACAATGTGTTCCCGGCAGACGGGTGTCCCCAGCATGACACAGCAGCGGTTACATCTGTTTGACACTCAAGGGGCGCTCACCCTGGCGGTGGGGGCGCTGCTGCGGGCCTTGGCCAGCAGCCTGCGCGCTCTCTCGTACTCGTTATTCTCCGATTCCAGCTTCACGGCAGCCAGCCAGATCTCCTCGCTGTTGGGGTTAGCCTAACACAAAGAGAAAGACAGAAAGAGGCGGGATCAGTTTTTATTGGCCATCGTCCCAGTGAAAACTTAGACAGTAAAAGCTGATTAGTTTCAGGAAATAAGTGCTGATATGCAGTTTACAGTTCTGCTTCTTTAATTTGACGTTTTGTGTACAATTCTTTCAGCTAGGTTAATGGTATGGCTAAGCAAACACTGAAACACCAGTTGTTTTTTTCACACCTAACTGTGAGGGAATCAAAATGAATTGAACAGTATCTATTTATCTACATATACATATATTTTAAATGAATATTCAGTAATGATGCATTACATTTTTCAAAAGAGACATAATGACTTTTATACGGTTACAAAATATCAACATTTCAAATAAATGCTGTTCTTTAGAACATTCTATGCATTAAATAAATGTGAATATATCCTGAATATATGCATGGTTTCCACAAAGATATACGATAATCTGACATGTTCCAAGAGCAGCAAATCAGCATATTTGACGCTGAAGGCTGGAGTAACGATGGTCAAAATTCAGCTTTGCATCACAGAAATAAATTGCATTACTAAATGTAATCTAAATTGTAATATTTTACAATGTTACTGCATTTAGAATATTCTTTATTAAATAAATGCAGCATTGATGAGCATAAGAGACTTCTTTCAAAACATTAAAAATCTTACCAACCCTAAACCTTTGAACAGTAATATATTGATTTACAGTCTATTAAAAGTGCATATAAAATAAATAAAAGAGTGAATTAAGTATGAAGCCTACGACTATGCTTCACAGGTCTTTAGCGAATCACTTTTGTAAATATCCAGTACAAAGAAGTATATCTTGTGCTGTTGCTTCACCATTACAATGCTATGGTGTTATCAAATATGATGCTTGCCACTAATAATGCAGTCATGGGGCTTGAAGAGCTGACGGGGAGCGACACTCACCTGGAAAGCCAAAGCCAGGATACTTCTGGCTGCAGGAACGTCACCCGCTAACCATTTCGATTTAGCACCCATTAGCCATAACACCTCAGCCTTAGGACAATGAGCCACGGCCCTCTGTAACAGAGCCTCCAACGATTCTCTGAGAGAGAGAGAGATATTAAAATAATGCCAATAACTGTGGAATATTAATCAAAGGATTAGATTATATAACAGTGTCTAAATATATGAAGGCGCCTCTAAAGGAAACTGGTTTCAGGAAGGCTTCAATAACAGCAAGTGTAATGATCTAGAACAAATTTAAACGAGCAAGCTCAAATAGGCCTCCTGCCTCCAGCCAGTAAATGCAGACTTAAATTCTGTTCAGCTGTGTCTAGAGCCAGTGAGTATTTCTCACCGTGTACCGTGGTTCTTCTCAAAGTAAGCGGCTCTCAGCCAGACGCTCTTCTTGCTGGGGAAGACCTGCAGCGCATGAGCGTAGATGGCCCGCGCACACTCCAGAGCTCCATGAGCCACACACTACAACAAAACACAACCAATCAGCATCAGATGTCACGGTAATAGTGTGCAACTGTGCATTAGTGCTCGTTCATTTTTTGAAAGGATTTGAAAATTCAGACAAAAAGATAAAAGTACAAGACTATGTATTCAACGGCTTTAATGAGGTGAACCATTTCAAGACACAAACAAATGAAAAATGGAGAAATAAATATTAATTTAAAGTTGTTGATTATATTTATAGAAACAATATATTTTAAGTTTATTGCAAACACGCATATATAGAAGAGGGGGTTGTTCACTGCAGAGTTTTTTTTGTGAGATTTGCTCATCTCGACTTTCTGATTAGTGGAATTTGTCTGTACAGAATCATGGGTAATGTAGTTTTTACCACAAAATCATGTTAGACATTAGAAATAATGTAAATGACAGGCTTCAATGAAAAACATTGATTTACAACCACATAGCTCACAGTACATTTAATCGGTCTTTAAAAGTTTATACGTTATTGCTAAAAATCCTTATGGAAAAGTGAATATAGTTTTACTTGTAACACGGCCAAACTGATGGTAAAAGATAAGACATTAAAGGGACAGTTTTTGTGTGTTTAACAGAAGAAAGGCATTCATGCATTTTCATTTATGGGTGAACGATCCCTTTAAATCTACAAAACAATGTAAATTGTTATTATCATAAATAAATGATCAGAAATGTCTGCAATAAACAAACATGTGGTGCTGAATGAAAACAGAATGTGGGTGCGTAAAGGTGAGAGGATGTTTACACTGTCTGCGTCCTCCATCCATGTGTGTTTGCAGTCCTCCTCTTCAATGCCAATCCCAATCACAGCTCTGATCACAGACTGACATGTGACCACGCTGCCAGCCTTATCACACTCCTCGGCATCCTGAGAGACAGACATCAGCTTTGAATGAACACTTCTGGATATAATATTGGTTCTTTCATATATTTGGCAATGCAACTTAACTGAGAAACCTAACCCGGTCCATATTGGAATCTGTCTTTGCATGCAAGTATGCATTTTTTGAATCAAAAGTCCTCTGCTAATAACACTAATACATTTTTTGAAATACATCATTTAAAAACAGGTATTTAGTAAAGCATGTCATTGAGCTATCTGAGCTCTTAAACATGAAATACAGACCTGAATCCATTGTTCGCGGTTGATCTCCACGCCGTTGGCCCTCAGGGAGCTGATGGCTCTGTCGATGATCTTCTCCACCATCTGTGTGTTGCCGTTGGCCTCCTCCAGCTTGGCAGCTGTGATCCAGATATGACGGTCAGTGGGAATGTTTTCACGGGCCTTGTTCAGAACACGACGGGCATTCTCATAGGTTTCTAATCGGGCCAGAGCCAGCCAGAGCTACGGAAGACAAGGACAACACTGTTAGAGCGGTCTGATTTATGGGCCATAAAAAGGTTTACGGGTTCTGGCTGATTAAGGCCATTGTGTGTGTGTGTGTGTACCTCAACACTGGTAGGACAGCACTCGACTGCTCTGCTCAACATGATCCTTGCGTCCTCTGGCTCCTCCAGCTCAACAGCTATCTTCCACAAACGCACTGACTTTGACACATTCTCCAGAGCTGTGGAGATGGAGATATCGTGGGGGGATACAGACATGAGTTATTTAATGATTAAACAAAACGTAGCAAGCATCACATTGCTCCTATGAAAACAGTGCTGTAGCTATGTTTGGAGTGATTTTTGATGTAAAATAGAGCAAAAGCAGGAAATATTGTGTCTAAAACATAAGTCTCTTAATAATAAAAAAAAAAAAAAAAAAATCGATATAATTTGTAATCATGCTGACTTTTGCAGAAAAAACGGCACTCTTTGTATGATATTAATATGTAATGATATAAATATAGGCAATACATTTTCTGGCCCCATATCTTAAATTATGTGATCATTCTAAATGCATTTAATAAACTGAATCATGCAGTGAAAGAAGGCACTCTAAATTAGAGGTCAACCGATAGTGGATTTTACAGATACCGATAGCTAGGTTGGACCACGCTGGCCGATAGCAATTAATTAACCAATAGTTTTAAAAATGGATACTGAACGAAAACTAAATAGAGCTTTACTATTTAAAAAAAGCAATAACAGTACTGAACCATACTTTGTAAATTAATAAAAAAGTGTATTAATATTAACTACTATATTGATTATTAAAGTTATTTCATATTTACTAATGTTAAAAGAAGAAATTTAAAAAAGATTGCCTATTAATTAGAGTAAATGTTAAAATGAAGAGAACACACTCTAGCAAGGAACAATACTTCTACAGCTTTCATTAATGTTACAAATGGACTTATTGTTAAGTATTACCATTTCATTTCAACAGTCATGCTTAAAGATGGCCATCTTGAAATACGCACACAAGGCCATATTAAAATTACATTAACAGGTTATTGATATTGTATGTGTACTCACATTTTATTTGCTGCTATTTTAGAACACTGCGTGATTATCTAATCAAAATATAAAACAAATATGCAAGTGACACTGTGCAAAAGCGCAGCGCTGCGTCTTGGAGAAGTCACGGGTATCACACACACCAGACGCGTCACATTCAATTCAAGCAGCGGTCTAAAATTGTTTATTTAATCACCAAATGGACATAAGTTTGCTTCAAGAATTAACTATGTGGCATAAATGAGTTTGAAGTTCGGTGTTTAAAAAAAACAGCAAACGGAATGAGAAAGCGCAATCTGTATTACAGCTCTCTATATGAAGCATACAGACTGTTATGCACCCATTAACGTTTTGCTGAAAAATGCACAATACATAATTTATAGCCTAGGGTGAAGTCATTATGTACATTAACAATGATGTGGACAAATAGGCTATAATGTTATTTAATGGAAAAGTATGTGAATGGCGCTCTGTTCCACGGCATTTAAATGCGCGTTTTAAGTTTCCCGCTCTGTGCAGTGCGCTGTCACATGCCAAAACAAAAAACATGTGCTGTCAGTGATTTCCGCCTCTAGAGGCCGCTCTCGTACTGTATAATGACAGCAGACCATTCTTAACCACTCCAGCAACAGACGCAACATGGAAAACTATCGGCATGGGTTTTTGCCGATAACCGATAGTTCTGCAAATCAACTATCGGTGCCGATTAATCGGCAAAATCAATGAATCGGTCGATCTCTACTCTAAAGGCATTCATGAACTAGTTTAACCTATCTTAACTTAATCATTATTCTCTGCCAGCAGGTGTCATGTTTGGCAGGAATATGTCGGTTTTCCCGGTAAAGACAGAACACAAAGCAGTGCAGCACCGGACTTTGAACATGCAGCGTTCATGTTTATTTAATGAAATCATAGCCTTTTGAAGTTTAATCATCAAATTCAGCCATATCGCAATTCTGATTTTTCCGTCTCCAAATTTAAGACCTCTTGAAATCATAATTAAGACTTTTTTGCACAATTTAAGACTCCGTGGACACCCGGTCAAAGGTTCCCCAGAAAAAGCAAAAACCACGGCTGTGCAAACACTTTATACAAATCATGTCATTAATTATAATCAAACTGGTACTAAAATTACATAGTGCACCAGATTTTAAATAACAAACTAATTACTTCACTTACGGCACTTTATAGAGTTAACAAGCTAATCAAGGCAGAGACATTGATGAAGTAGATCCGTCAGCCTGTTTAAAGAGATGCTTTATTACAAGGGGAGATTCGGGACGTTTTAACAAGCTGAGACTGATAGAGTTTCCATACATAACTAACAATTCATCCGTCTCTGTCACACAAGTATGCAGGCAGAAAAAAAGCATGTGACAGTGGAAAGAGAAACCTAAAGAGGATTGGAGGAAGAGAGACAGACCGATAAAGAGACAGAGTCACTGACCTTTCCTGAGCACTCGTTTCTTGGCCCTGATGTCGGTCTCTAGCTCTGCGGCTCTGATATAGATGCGAACAGACTGAGGGAGGTGACGCACAGCCTGGGCAACTACTGCCTTCGCCGTGTCTCCAGGCTGCAGCCGGGCGGCTTCTAGCCAAACATCCTCACTCTGAACAGACAAAACAGCACAGATTACACACACACACTGACTATAAAGAGTAGACACAAATAAACACTGTATTAATAAGACTCAGTTACACAGAACAGATAACATCTTCAGCAGGGCTCAAGAAAAACAAAAATGACGAGGAAGCCAAAAAAATCTATTTAGTTGCAGAATTGCTTAATAAAGATGGCCATTCATGAAGTTATAAAAAATATTTTCTTATATATAAATTTTATTGTTACAGTTTTGTTGTATAAACATCTCAGTTGTGTAAGTTATGATCCAGTCATAAAATCACAGAATCCAGTCATAAAAACAGAATTTCCAGTATAACGCAGAAAGTCACGGAAAGTGCCAAATTTTGGAAAAATAAATCAAAAGTAGGTCAGCACAGCGAACTCAAAAAACTGACTAGTGTCTGTGAATATTAAGCTGCAAAAAGAATAAATGTGAATCCCGCATGTTCCTACTTGACTCTGTGTGAATGAATGGCGCAAATGCATGGTTTCGTTTACTACACACATAGTAGTAACGCGGTGACGCTCGTGGCATTTTCAGTCTCTGCCCCTCAATATAGGAGTACATGAACACAAACATAATCTCTAGAACTGCTCTGAAAGTGGTAAAAGTCATTCCATGAGCATTTACCATTTCAGGCACTGTCCTAGGACCAGTGTTAGGGAAAGTTACTTTTAAAAGTAATGCATTACAATATTGCGTTACTCCCTAAAAAAGTAACTAATTACGTTACTTAGTTACTTTTTATGGAAAGTAATGCATTACATTTACTTTCGCGTTACTTTTGATATATGATCAAAATTATATTTAAATATGAGTTTGTTTTTAATACAAGAAGTTCTATTTATAAGCAAAGATAAAAGCCTTTCACACCAAAAAGTGTAATGAATAAACCTCATGCGGAAGGAAGAGTAAATTCATGTCTGTACAGTAGAACACAGTAGAAGTTCAACACTCTTCAGCAATAAAAAAAAAAACAACGAAGCACAATTGTTAGTTTATCTAAAGTCATTTTTGCTTATTAGTATGGTTGAACTGGATCATCAAAGGTCAGCAGCAAACACATTGGTTAATAAAATGAGATTAGATATATTTGTGTTGTTTAACATATTTAATTATTGCAGGTTTGTGTCATATTCTGAGTTTGCATTTCACTGTTTTAATTCATTTTGATGAATACTGAATCTGTTTTTTGCGAGTGGGATGAATTAATACACATTCACATTTAGTCTAGATTAGAACTACAGTAAGATCATGTTCACACAGCGCACTGTCAGTCAATAAATGGAAAAAAAAAGTAACTGGCATTACTTTTTTGAAAAAGTAATTCTGATATTTTCTAGTAAAATAAAAAGTAATGCGTTACTTTACTAGTTACCTGAAAAAGTAATATTATTACGTAACTCGCGTTACTTGTAATGCGTTACTCCCAACACTGCCTAGGACACCTGCTGGAACGACAGTCAGCGGAAGTGAGCGAAAAGAGTTTATTATGTTTGAAATATGGATCAATTTATCTAACAAAAACGCATGGATTCACTACAGGAGGCCTTTATTCACCCCCCCCCGGCGCCGTGTGAGGCACGTTTTATTACGGATGCGCGCACTTTATTTGTGTTTTAGACTGTTAGAGAGAAACAACCGCCCACTGCAATGATACGTTAGTTTCTGCTGGGGTTTAGAAGTATTTAAAGTAAGCTTTTAGTAATGAATGAAAACCAAACTTTTTTTTTGCTGATCCGATCCGTGACTCAAAATCCGTAGTGTGATCCGAACGGAGAGTTTTGTGATCCGTTACACCACTACTCGAGAGTGAGTAAAACCCAGGCTGATTTTCATTCTTGGGTGAACTAACCCTTTAAAGGTATTCACATCAACAAAATAAAAGTTTGGTTAACTTGAAGAAACTGTGACAAATATATTAATGTAATGATATTATTACTACAACTAATAATTATTATTAAAACAGTATATAAGGAATATTTACCAGTATTTAGCAGAAAAATGTAAATACAAAACAGCATGTCTGAAAATAAATAAAATTATACATAATTTGTTATATAAAATAAATTAATTATAGATGCTTTTGATTTTTACAATTCACTGAATGAGAAAAAATAAAACATTTCATAGTACCATAAATGTCAATTTTGTCAAACATGAGATATATTTAGCCATAATTGTCAATTTTGTCAAACTTTAAAAAAAATTCTGTTAAATTGTGTAAGTTTCATGATTTAAATTAATTAGACAAGCTTTTTGATTAATACAAATGTAATTTCACCATTAAAACGGGTTAGTAAAAAAAAAAAAAAAACGGATTTCATAATATCCATGTAAGAATATTTCTGCCTATTTGGAAAAAATTTTTTTTGGACATTATATATTGTTATGTCAAATATGTTGTTCATATAAAGTTAAACAAATGCAAATTATATTATAAATTTAAACGAATAATGAATTAATTTATTTTTTATCAATTCAAGTCTCACAAACCTAATGCATAAAAAACACCAATCACCAGATAATGAGGCAGTTTGGGGAATCTTTTGACTGATTTAAGTTCATTTTTCCATGAATTGGACATTACAGCTTGCAAACGAGTCCTGACTGACTGCGGAGTGGTGACTAGATTTTAAATCACGGTGAAACATTTTAGTTTTTTCATGCATTTTAGTCACAGTCAGGAGCCCTGCTGCACAGCTAACATGAACGACTGAAGAGAAGCAGGTGACTTATTAAAAATGAATACTCATGATTTATAGAAACTGCTGTCAGGGCAACATTTTTGTTCTTCACAGGCGCGATGATTGAATGTACGGATCATGTCCAAACATCCTGTCCAAGTGGGCAGCTCTCTAGGCTTTGAGACACAGTCAGGTCACTGTTCTTCTGCTGAACTTTAATTCATGTGCCTGCAGAAATTTCCCAACACTTAATGAAGCTGTGCACACACAGAGGAAAAGGGCCTGACATTGTTTCCTCTCGCTGTGTTTTCATTCCCAGTTCTTTCTCTCCGAGTCCAAAGTCAGCACTAGTAGACAGATCGACTGGCAAAGCTTACATAAACCAGAGTTAATTCATTCACCATGACATGTTGTTCTTGAACCATTTTTATAGCATTTTGGGAAGTGGGATTTTGCAGATAGTAAATGTATCACTATGGCAACCCGTCAACACTGACAACACTCCTAAAGCTGTACAATTTCAACGGCTCATACATGCTGCCCCCTACTGGACACAGTAAAGAGACTCCTTTTTACTTTACAGGGACAGTTCAACCAAAACCTACAATTCTGTCATCAATTTCACACTTATGTTATTCCAAACCTGCATGACCTCCAATCCTCTATGAAATAGAGATGAGAAATGTGTTTTTTTGTCCAAATAGAAGTCAACTGTTAAACACTTTGCTAACTAACCCTTCTCAAAATATTTTTAAAAGAATGTTCCACAGAAAAGAAAAAGACATTAAGGGGGTCATATCCTAAATTTAAACCATTTTACTGTCAGAGTCCAATCTATAATGTTTATAAAGGTTTATTGCACCTACGTTGAGCAAAAAGAAAAATCGAACATAATCATGCAAAAACTAAGTTTGCTTGGAATCCATTTCAGGCCAAAATTAACTTTCTAGAAAACATTGCACTGGCTAGTAAACATCTTTGAACTCTCATTGGTCTGTGACGATGATGTAATAGGTAGGTGTGGCTCTGGGGCTCCGCCTTCTTTGACATGTAAATCTTCTCTGGCACATTTCTTTGATCAAGGTCAGACGCGAGTAAAAGCAAGCACACATTGACAATCGGCTTTATAATAGAAACCGAAGTTGTAAATCTAATTGAAAGTGACACCTACACTGCCCCCCCCCCCATGTTTAATACTGTAAAGCTGCTTGCTATAAATGTGCTGAATTGCAGAGCTGGTGCAAACTTGTCCACATCACTAGCTATGATCCTATCCAAAGATTCGAATTTAACTTAATATGCGCATAACTTGAACATCACATAACACATTTGCAAATAAAGCACCGTTTCCATCTAACGAATCAAAGAGAACAAAATCGTCACTTCCTGATAAACTGGCACAAAGTATTTACAAGAAAAGTAGAAGCCACTTAATATAATCATTTTCATATATGATGAATTACTTGCGCCTCATGGCGAGCAGAAAAAAAACACAAATGCAGTCATTGCTTTCAGAGGTGGATGCTGCTGTTTGGGAACGCAGTCGTGCAAGACAATTATACAGAAATACTTTGATGACAGACTTTGGTCAGGCATTTCGGAACAACCAAAACAACATTTCAGATGCCATACGTTTTTATGCGTTTTCATCCAGTATTTTTTTATGCGATATTCCAAAACGCACATAAAAACAGGTGGATGGAAACACAGCTACTATAATCAGATAGTAATCGGAGTGTGTGGTGTAGGGATGTTCACAAACAGTGAACTGCCGCTAAGATAATTCAAACTTCCTTTTACTTTTTTTTTTTCATTCTTCGCTTAGAGGTAAAAGTATCTCAGGGACTTAATGTGCTTGTATATCATTTCCTCCTCGATTTATGCCTCACCTTGGGACACATCTCAGTGCCTTTCATGATGAGGTTTCTGGCCACCTGCAGCTTCCCGGTCACCTCCTCCAGACGGGCAGAAGCAATCCAGGCGGGCGGGTGATGAGGGTTTGTTTCTCTCACTGACTTCAAGAGGAGACGGGCCTTCTTAATATCACTGCACGTGCACACACAGAATGACATTAGAAAATGCAACACAGACAGCCCAGATAAAAAGCTCATGAGGGTAAAACACGTGGTACCTGATGTCTCCTCCATGTGTGGGGATCATGGAGTTGAGATCGGTGAGATAGCCTTTAGGATCAACAACTGTCTGTCCATTCACAGAGTCAGACACCTGGAGGCACCAACAAAGACACTGTAAAAACGTCTGGCTTTCTTCAAAATGATTCATTTTGCAATTAAAATGCTCTGGTGCACCACCTGACTGAGCCTCATGTCCATCAGAGTGTTTCTGGCCTGTCCGATCTTCCTCATGTCCAGCTCTCCAGCCTCAGGCGTCATGCCTCCCGGGTAGGGTGTGTTCAAGCCTCCTGGGAAGGGTGTCTTTAGCCCACTAAATTGCTGAAAAGGGAAACAGCTTAATTAGAAATTGCATTGTTTCATATTTTGCAATGAAATCATCAGGTGCAATGGATCCTGCAATGCATTGTGCTCTGATTATATTGATATTTATTTTCTTTATAGACAATGATGCACCTGTGAAAGGTGACGGCCGTTACTCACCACTTGCAGTGGGTCAACAGAAGTGTGGTTTTCTCCAGTCTGGAGGTGCTTGGAAAAGAAGCTGTCCGGCATGGGTGTGAGCTTCTCGTGGCGGGGATTCCTCTGACGTTTGTTCCTGGCATCACCAACCTCGGGAATACTCAACCATTCATCTTCTGAGACCTCAGCCAGCTTCCTCTGTAGGCGGAAATATTACAACAGGGTTATTGTTGACATCTATACTACTGTTCAAGACTTTGGGGTTTGAAAGAAGTCACTTATGCTCAAGAGACTCCCAAGTATTTGATCAAAAATACAGTTAAAACAATAATATTGAGAAATATCAGAATTTAAAAAAATATATATAATCAAAATATATTTTTTTAATATAATTTATTCTTATTATGAAACGCTGAATATTAAGCATCATTACTCCAGTCTTCAGTGTCACATGATCCTTCAGAAATCATTCTAATACGCTGATTTTTTTCCCGGGTATTTCTTGACGAATTAATTTAAAAAAAAAAAAGCATTGATTTGAAATAGAAATATTTTGTTTTATAGATGTCTTTACGCTCACTACTGATCTATTGAATGTGTCTTTGCTGAATACAAGCATAATTTCTTTCAAATTGAAATTTTACTGAGCCAAAATTTTGAACAGAAGTGTATGACCCCAACTGATTTTTACCATTATTATTTAGTCATATTAAAATTCTGAGTTCAAACCGAAACTCCAAATACTATTAATAGGACAAAGTAGCTAGGAAAACATTTTGACAAGCAAATCCTAATTCAGCAGGACAATGGCCACCAAGTTACACAAACCTTCAGGTCCGAGAACTGCTGCTGAATTTTGGGCCGCTCCATACGGTATTTCTCTATCTCCTCTTTCTCTAGCAGCTCCCTGCAGATACATCAACAAAATAAGCCAAGAGACACTACATAAATACAAAAAAGTGCAGCCGAGAGAAGAAAGTTCACACTCACCTTCTTTCTTTACGTCTCTCATCCATGCGCTTATCCAATGCGGCATAGATGGCATCCGCCTCCTCGTCGTCTTTCTCATACGGGCCACTGGAGAACAAACTGCCTGCGTAGCCGTTGAACTAGAGCATACAGAGGAAGAGATTCAGCATAATAGTGCATATGAAGTTTTAGATCTTACAAAGTTACCTATAAAATTGTATTAAAAATTAAGTGATTTTCCTTTCACTCTCAGGACACATGAGGTCTCAATAAATCCATATATTTATTAAACTTAATTCTGATGCATTTTTTTGTTGCATGCAATCACATAGAGGAACAGGTCAACATGTGCCTCCGCAGCACAATTCATGCTGAACTGCAGGTGTACCTCATCATAGTTAGTGTCATTCAGATCCTCTTCCTCATCTTCTTGGTTTTTCTTCATCTGATCGCCCACCGTCCTCTTCCCGGGGGGTGCGTGCCGATCATCTACTGGGTCATTGGCATCACGAGCGGGACCGATATCTGATCGGGTGGTGAAACCCGTGGCACTGAGGAGCACAACACATCACAACTCAGTACGTGACACAAAATACTACGAGATATATTACCGGTCAAAAGGTTGAAGTAGTTACCATTTTTAATGTAACTGAAAGAAGCCTCTTATGCTTACTAAAGCTGCATTTGCTTGATCAAAAATACAGTATAATTAGTAATATTGTGAAATATTATTACAATTTAAAATAACGGTTTCTTTAGTTGAATCTATTTTAAAATACATTTTATGACTAAAGCAATGGCTGCAGAAAATTCAGCTTTGCATCACAGGTATAAATTACATTTCGATATATATTAAAATAGAAAGCAGTTGTTTTGAATTGTAAAAATACTACACAATACTGTTTTTACTGTATTTTTTGATCAAATAAATGCAGCCTTGGAAACTTTTTTCCAACGTTTCAAAGTAGTGTAAATTACAAGACGTCTTAAAACATCATAAAGCATCTTGACATATACTATAATAATAACAACATCTTAAAACAACACAAACACAGCACAACACAATACGTAACACATTACAACAACATCAAGACAACAAATTACGCATCAACGAAACATCACAATACACAACACGGCGTTCTTAACTTTATACAGCTGCCTGAAAACCAGGCGTGTTATTATAATTATTAACACAGTGATTTATACAGTGAGCGAGCTGTCTTACAGTTTTTAAACTGTCATGATTATACATGCATGTATTGGTCTCTCACCCTCTACCCAGACCGGGCACGTAACCCAGCGGCGCAGACATGCCGAGAAACGTCTTCTTCTTCTTCTTATTCAAGCCGCCTATGAGCGGAGAGGCGAGCGGCATCGCCGGTGCTCCTCCCGCGGCCCCGCCGGTCCCTCCGGACGCGGCTTTGCTTGCAGTTTTCGCGGGTTGTCTCGCTGTAATGCTCGCCATCGTTGCACTGCCGACAACACGCTTCACTTCCGGCACAACAGACGTGTTTCCGGGGGCATAAAAGTCTGCTTTTAAAATATGGTAGTTGCCCTACAGCGCCCTCACAGGACGGAGCAGTGTGAAGTGACTTGACCTAAATTCACCTGCTCTTTGTGCTTTTGTTGTGAGTTACATGCTTCTGTTATAACTGAAACAAGACGATATAACACGCAAAAAATACAAAATAAAATAACACTTAAAATACTGTGTATGTTGGTGGACTGAAACCTTACCTTTTATCATAAAGCATATGTAGGCCTACTCGATTTCAGTTTTGCTATAGAATTAAATAATTACTTGCTATCTAGAGGAAAATGAATCACGTATGAGTCGAGCAAGTAAAACGTAATTTGATATATTTAGATTTATTGAATTTGATTAGTAGGCTATTATTTGTTGCTATGGGATCCTATTGGTTTCAAATTATGATTGAATTTCATTAGCTATCCTGATCTGTACGCATCCTTAAGGATTTCTGATTGAGTCCTTTTAACAGAACAATAGACATTTTGGGCTAACATGAACAGTATCATTATAAAGCTTTGGCCCGTTTGAAGACAGTGAGTTTCATCTACAGAGGGCAGCAGAGGCTTGATTTCTACGGGGACAAGTATTTCAGAACAGGACTTGAAGGTCTGTATTTTACTACTAGAATACTTACTGTACTTGTTATTCTAGCTAAATATGTCGAGACAATTAAAAGTTAACCAGTTAAATGTTTACAATTTGTAGTCTAATTCCCCTTAAAAAAGTAAAAACACTGGCTCTGTTACTGCGACATTGGCTTAACCAATGGTGTGAGTCTGGGGCGGGGCTTGCTATTATTCCGACCAATGGGAGACGAGGGGAGTGTTTGGAAACCTGCAATCCTGCTAGTGCCACAAAAATAAAGTAGCCACCTCACTTTAAATAGTTCTTTAAGTACTTTCAAATATAATTTAATGTTAACACTTGAACGAGTAAAAAGACCTTTAAAGCATTTTGCGGTTTTAATGGAGTTTTTAATGGAGCTTCAATAATCCATTATTTGTGAGTGTCATATACATTGAGCAGTACAGTTCATATTTTCAGTTCAATCTGTGCTTATGAATGTTAAATAAAACCATTCTATGCCTATCAGTGGAAGTAAATAGCTAATTTTAAGTTCATATTTCATCACTTGGGATGTATCAACCATCTTCACACCACCTCAATGCTCCAGCTATGGATTTCTCAGCAGAGACGATAATGAGAGCCGACACTGTCACATCAGACTCAAGGGCTTTCGGCAGGTCAATTTAATAAATGTGCCTACAACATCAGAAAAATCAGCTGGGCCGAGGAGACAGTTCTTGAAAGCTTGTAGATTCAAACAGAAATGCCTGCCGAACCAGACTGCGTTTAACACTCAACTTATTCAAATACAATATGAAATCCCTTGCTTTCAGCTGGCAGTCAGACTTGCTTATGAATTAAAGTTTTCTCCATTCTTCTGTATTGCCCTTACTGATATGACATCAGGATTGGCAGACATAAAGCTCAACCGCCACTCTCAATTTACGAAACATTTGAGAAAGTTCAGGAGATTTTACCATTAGTACAAGTTTCTACACACTTTCTGAGCTTTCTGTCACAAACTTCTTCACATGACCCTATTTACTTTCTCAATTCACTTTGTCAGTGAATGGGTGCCGTCCGAATGAGAGTCCAAACAGCTGATAAAAACATCACAATAATCTACAAGTAATCCACACAAACTTCAATCCATCAGTTAATGTCTTGGGAACTGAAAGTCTGTGTGTTTGTAAGAAACAAATCCATCATTAAGACATTTATTTAAACATAAAACTGTTGTTTCTGGCTAAAATGCCAGTCCTATATTTATAATATTGCTATCTACAGTGAAAAAGTACTCTCGTCTGAATCAGGAGAGACATATGCACCGTTTAGAAGTGAAAACAGCCCAAAACAGCTCTAATAAAATAAGTAGGTGATGGAATTTTCATGATTATGAACTGGTATTTTTTGCCAAAAGTGATGGTTTGAAGTGAAAACATCTTACTTATAGATTTGTTTCTTACAAACACACAGATTTTCACCTCACAAGATGTTAACCGATGGAATTAAGTGTTGTGGATTACTTAGCGATTATTGTGATGTTTTTATCAGCTGTTTGGACTCCCATTCTGACGGCACCCATTCACTGCAGAGGACTCATTGGTGAGCAAGTGATGTAATGCTACATTCCTCCAAATCTGTTCTGATGAAGAAACAAACTCATCTAAATCTTGTAGTGTTACGATGTTACAGAAATGCACAGATTTCGTGTTTTGTCCATCCAGACCAGAGAAGCTTTACAGAACATGTACAGTTCATGGGGGCTGTGTCTTTCATTATTGAGACATAACGATTTCTGGATTCTTTCAGACATGTGTAAATTGTATGCCACCCTGTGATAATCAGGACTAAAACGTAATCCTGTTATCATTGGTTTTGTATTGTGAATGCACAGGGCAGGATTGAAACACATCACGTGTGTGGAGCCCAAGGATTGAGCCTCTGGAGGAGGTAAAGGGGAGAGGAACAGGAAGGAATTATTCTCTTTGATCTGTTCCCATGGAGCTTTTGGCTTTGGTTTTCCTCCACACATAACCTTGAACAATAAAGCAGGAAGAGAAAGAACGCCTGGGAGGAAGAGGGAGAGGACAGCAGTGGAAAAAAATGGGTGAACGAGGGTAAGAGGCAGATACCTGAGAGAGATTTATTGTGTGAAATCCACATTTCCATGGTATGGCGAAACCTAAAAGTGGAACTTTGGAAGCCCATGAGTATGTTTTGTTGTGTTCAAAGTATTGCAGACAGTGTTGGGGGTAATGCATTTCAAGTAACGGGAGTTACGTAATCACATGACTTTTTTCAAGTAACTAAAGTAACACATTACTTTTAAATTTGCAATGAAATATCTGAGTTCCTTTTCTAATAAGTAACACACGCAAGTTAATTTTTCCCATTTATTTACTGACACCTCTCCTGTCTGAGGCACTTTCCTTCTGCCTGAGGATCATTCATTTCACTTTTGGTGTGAAAGAGCCTTTACAGTTGCCAAAAATACTACTTTTTTGTTTTTGTTATTAAAAAACAAACAAGCCCAGCTCATGTGACAAACAGTAATGCAAGAGTAATATAACGTAATAATATAACTTTTTTATGGAGTAACACAATTGTAATGCATTTCATTTAAAAGTAACTTTCCCCAACACTGATAGTAGATTTATAATTATTAAACTTATAAAGATGAAAATACATAAACTGGCGTTTCAACATATTTTTTTACTAGTTCCCCAGAAACTCAGAGTATACTGTAAATATAGATATACATAATTAACTAAATAAAGAGTAATTAAAAAACACTTCCAGTCAGAGTTTTTGTTATTAATAAAATATTTGTATTACATTAAATAATGTCATTCAACAAGGATGCATTAATTTGATCAAAAGTGACAGTTAAGACATTTATGTTACAAAAGATTTCTATTTCAAATAAATGCTGATCCTATTCTACTCATCAGAGAATCCTTAGAAAATATATATCACGGTTTCCACAAAAATATGAAGCAGCACATCTGTTTTCAACATTGATAATAATAATATTGTTTCTGGAGCAGTAAATCAGTATATTAGAATGATTTCTGAAGATCGTGCAACACTGAAGACTGGAGTAATGATGCTGAAAATCCAGCTTTGATCACAGGAATAAATTATATGTTAAGATATATTCAAATAGAAAACAGTTCTTTGAAACTGAACTAATATTTTAATAATAATATAGTTTTGATCAAATGAAGGCAGCCTTAGTGAGCTTAGTGAAACTGCTTAAAAAACAAATTTGAGTATTTATATTTTATACACAATATTAGTGTGGTGGACGTTTTTTCATTTTGTGGTGCTGCTTGTGTTTATTTGACTTTATTGAACTTATTTTAGATAAATATGTCTAATCAGCTGAAAAACAGCCATAAGTATTGTACATGTTTACTATTTTATTATACCGTATCATAAATTATAGATGGAATATTTATTGCTGAATTGCAATTCAGTGATTTCCACTTCTTTTTATTCTGATTTAAATTCCAGCTCATGCACTGAAAGTCAGCCAATGTTACCCAACCCTGATGTACTTCTAGCCCCCTAACCTTTTGTTCAAAGCTTATGTGGACCCTTGTAATTTGCATCCTAATTGACTCAAAGTTAATTGTCTTTACTTGGATGTACATTTACTATTGACATGACCAGAATGCAAAGCACAGGATACAAACATCCCCACCAGCCCATCACCACAAAGCAAACAGCTCATGTTCTGACCTAAAACAGACAGAGAGAAAGAGACGGAGAGCGTGCTGGACATTGTACTTCAAAATGACATTGAAATTTAACCATCCATTATGGTTTAGATAAAAAATAATAATGTATGCAGAACATTACTACATAAAAGTACTTTTCAAAATGATAAAATGATTTGCATTTGTACTCTCAGAAAATGTGCTTTGTCCTTGCAGGGGACGGCGGCAAATGCCATTACAGCTCCTCCATTAAAACAGCTGCGGAGGTCTTTGCCAGGTAACAAACAGCCAATTGAAGTTTCATTGATTTACAAAATGATGGCTGATATCCAGAGGTTCACATAAGGACAAACTAGTAATTAGTTAACCCAGATGACCTGAGGAACACATCTGAGAGGTGAAGAAAGGGTGATCGATAGAGGATCCTTTGTTAGATAAAAAAGAGAAGTTGATTAAAAATGAAAGGACTCAATCCATTGGCTCATCAGTAAGTAGATGGAAATTGTTTCCTGTTTGCTGGAATGTGTTTGGTCTGTTTATAAACAAGACAGGGACAGGATTATAAATAAAATAAAATACAGTAGTATTAATATTAACATTATAATAATAATTATTTTTATTATTTGCAAATCTTAGAAAGTATTCTGATCTGAATCGGGGGAGAAATATACAAAGTTCAAGCACATCACAAGCAAAACCAGTCTAAAACAGATCTAAACAAATATGTTGGCGGATTGTGATGTAAGAGGACAACCAGAGATGGACTTTCTCACTGGATGAAGCCTTATTATGGATTACAGACTCATAGTTTGGCCAGAAACAATGGTTTGAAGTTGAAAATATATTTTCTTTACAAACATGCAGCTTTTCACTTCAAAATATGTTAACTGATAAATTGGAGTTGTGTGGATTACTTGTGGATTATTGTGATGTTTTTATCAGCTGTTTGGACTCTCATTCTGACGGCACCCATTCACTGCAGAGGATCCATTGGTTAGCAAGAGATGTAATGCTACATTTCTCCACATTCGCTACATTTTCAGCTAATTGTTATTTTTGGGTGAACTATTCCTTTAAGAACATTTCCCCATATATTCTTAACTGTATCCAGACACATTAATATAGAGATTTGAGCAATTCCCCTTATTCTCATTGCAGTAAAACATTATAGTAAATGATGTACAGAAACTGAATTTCCTTGGGCAATCTAGGAAATTATGTCAACCATAAATAATCAGACTGATGTGACCGTGACTGGCTGTGCCAGTTCCTGTACCTGTGCAGTCGCCAGTGTGGCAGCAGTCCTTCCGGCAGGACTTTTTGTCCTCTGCCTGGTTAATGAGTTACCCCCTCCACTCTTCATCTGTAGCTGCAGGACATTTCTCCATCTGGAACAGCCGTCTTCCCAGCTCTTCTTCATTTTCCGTGTTCTCATGTCACGCTCGCAGACAGCCTTGTAGCAGTGCTGTCAGCGACCCATATTTTAGTGCTGGGTGCAAGTCTAGCGCAGAGTAAATCTTTGGCTAGAGACGTTCTTATTTTCTTTTTCCCCCAAGACTGGATATATTGCAATAGAGTGCAACAGTGACTGGCCATTTTTTTCAGCAGCCTTGATCCTGAAAAACTTTTCCTTTTCTTTGTCTTGAACCAACCAGCTTCAGAAAATATACAAATATAAAGCTATACAAACTATAGAAATTATTTTATATCTAATGTTATTTATACTTACAATTAATAACGTGTAGTCAATACAAGAAAATCGCTGTCAGTATAAAATAGCTAATATTTTACAGCAATAAAACACACCAGAAAAGGTCACATTGTATGTTTATACACCTATACATATTGTGCACACACACACACACACACACACACACACACACACACACACACACACACACACACACACACACACACACACACACACACACACACACACACACACACACACACACACACACACACATATTATATATATATATATATCCACCCCAATTTCAGAAAAGTTGGGATGTTTTGTGAAATGCCATAAAACCAAGAATATGTTATCTGTTCATTCTCTTGAACTTTTATGTAATTGACTTAAGTACAAAGAAAAAAAATCCAATGTTTTCACTGACCAACTTCATTTCATTTTGTAAATATAGACACATTTTGATTTTGATGCTGCAACACACTCCAAAAAAGTTTCGGACAGAGACACGTTTGACACTATGTCACATCAAGTTTCCTTTTAATTGCAATGTTTCATTGTTTGAGAATTGAGGATACTAATTGTTAAAGTTTTGCAAGCAAAATGCTTGTCCAGTCCTGCTTGATACAAAACTTCAGAAGCTCAGCAGTCTGTGATCGTCGTTGTCTGGTTCTCCTTTTCATGACTGGTCATACATTTCCAATTGAAGACAGGTCTGGACTGCAGGTAAGCCAGTCTAACACATTCACTCTGTCTCTACGAAACCATGCTGTTGTTGCACATGCAGAATGAGAGCTGACATTGTCTTGATCTAATAACCATGGACTTCCCATTAAAGATATCATCTTGATGGCAGTATATGTCTCTGTTCAATCCCAGTATATGTCTCCATGTCAATGGTACCTTCGCACATATCCCAATCACCCATGCTGTTTGCTCTGCTGCACCCCCATACCATGACAGACGTTTGCTTTTGCATCTGTCACTGATGAACGTCTGGATGGTCCCTTTGGTCTTTGGGACTGAGAACTCAAAATCCATTTTTCCCGGAAACAAGCTGAAACGTGGACTCATGTTTGTACTCGTGCACAGCACACATTTCCACTGTCTTTTTGACTATCTGAGATGAGCTCTGACCCAGAAAACCCAGCAGCATTGCTGCATAGAATTGATGTATAGCTTTCTCCTAGAGTAACAGAGATTCAAGTTGCATTTCTTGATGCAGCAGCAGACTGTGGTAAATGACAGTGGTTTTCTGAAGTACTCCTGAGCCTATGTGGCAATATTTAACTCCGCAGAATGTCGGTTTCTTATGCAATGCCATATGAGGGCTCAAAGGTCATGCATATAGACCCTTTTTCTGTTAGTAAACATTATTACGTTTTTCTGTGGGCAGAGCTTAGGTGGAAGCAAAAAGATTCCTCTGACCGCTTCACTAACGCTAGCTATGAAGCCTGTTAGCTTGTTTTTTTTAACAATAACTGGAGAAATTCCGATTTAACCTGCATATGTAAGGTCACTCACTGTCCGGGACCGCAATTTTTATTTGAAAAGGGATAACTTTAACGGCCAGATTGGCCGACCCGCACACACTTTTACTCAAAGGATGTACTATCTGACAGGATTACCTCTGGTTGAGTGACTCACATCTAAGGTGTATATTAAAGACAAACTCACCGTGACTATCTAGTCATGAATATGTATATATATTTCAGTTTTAGCAGGCAACTATTTTTACAGGTACATTATTTATTTCACAATTAAGCTAAGACACCAGCCACATCAGCCACACCAGCCACCCACACCCGTTCACAATCACCAGATTCCCGTTTTATGAACACCTGATTCCACTTACCTTGGCACTATATAAGGCTACACACCTCAGTCCCTCATCAGCTCATCATGACATCATCACGACATAAACTGGAAATCCTGTTTCAGGAAGTGTTTAGCAGATCTACCTGCTCCAGGCGGAGCCATTCCCTCTGTACCGGTCTGCTCAACCACTATTTAAAGTCCAGTTTCCCAAAACTTTGTCCAGATTCCAGCAGCTTCCAGGGTGTTACAGGACGTGTTCAGTAAGGTCGCGGCAACGCATCTTTCACCTCATCGGCCATGGGACTGCACTGTCGACCTGCTGCCTGGGGCCAAACTACCGAAAGGACGTGTCTATCCCCTTTCAATCTCGGAGCGCGCTGCCATGGAGGAGTACATCAAGGAGGCATTACAACAGGGGTTAATCTGTCATTCCACTTATCCTGCAGCATCCAGTTTCTTCTTTGTGGCGAAGAAGGATGGGGGGCTGCGCCCTTGTATCGATTATCGAGCACTCAACTCTCAAACCATCAAGTTTGCCCATCCACTCCCTCAGGTGCCAGACTCGTTAGAGGAACTCCATGGAGCCCGGCTCTTCACTAAACTCGAACAGATTACTGATTCGAACACCTGATTCCACGTACCTTGGCACTATATCAGGCTACTCACCTCAGTCCCTCGTCAGCTGGTTTCAAGGTTACATACCTTTCCTCACGCTTCTACACACCACTCTGGATCTTTGTGACACTGTGTCTCCCTCCGTCTTGCTGGATCTCCCTGAAAAGTATTAAGATAAGGAATGTTACTCTTCAGTTTGATGAGCTATATTTATGTTGCAGTAACTTTCTATTTGAAGTCTTATTTCAGTTTGTATAAATAAAGAAGCTCTGAATCATTCTTCCTGTGTATGCCTCTCAATCCAGACGTGACATACATATGATTAAGCATATAAATCATCAGTTTGTTGTTTTACACACATGCACAAAGGCATTATTTCATACACAACATAGTGAGATGCATAAGAAATCTTTAGACGTGCTCATAATAACAAAAGACAATACTTTATTTAACATTTTCTGATAAGAAGTGTGCGCTGCAAACGCAAGTGTTTTTGATGATCGTTTCTGTCCAGTCCGCTCGTTTTATCGTGTTTAACCACAGCTGTCGTTGGTTTTTTGTCTGGCAGTGGCAAAAAAATTACAATTGGAGCCTATATCAATTCTGGCACCCAACATCGCAACAAGATGATATTTTAAGCTCCTTGTCGTATCTGCGCTGGTTTGAATTGGCCGCCTTCAGTTTTTCGCTTTGTTTTGCCTCCAGCTAGCGCTGTGACGTAATTGTGACATTGGCCCTAAAAGGGTCTATTCACCTGAAGTTTCCTGCCTTGCCCTACACAGACTGAGATTCCTCCTGTATTCCCTGAATCTTTTCACAATATTATGTATGGTACTTGGTGAAAGACCTAAATTCTTTGTGCTTTTGCATTGCGAAATGTGACTTTTGACAGTCATTTAATTTTATATATTTATAATTGTATATATTTTTTTATGTTTTTTTTTTCTTTAAGTCTGGATACAGTTAAAATGTTATAAAATGTTCATTGATTTATGTTGTATTTTCTAAAATGTTGTAGCTATCTTCCCTGAAAATCAAGACTACTCTCATGTTAACAGCCTCTGAAAAGTAGTTTGACAAATCATTTAAAATTAAATGAGGAAAAGGTCATAACGTCTCTGAAGGCATATACATAACATTTAATTTTATGAAGACAGCACTGAGGTCAGTCTGGTAAAGCCAGAGTGCTCTGAAGGCAACTGTAAATACTGGTGACATTGTTCTAATAATGGCAAGGCCTTGGGCAACCAACAAGCGTGCCAGCCGAACGACAAGCTGTCTTTATCACTGGCACGAACTCCTGGGAAAATGAAATAGTCTGGAGACATTTAAGGGGGCAACAGCAAGCATTGATCCTGAAACAGCGTGTGCACCCAGACAAAACTAAAAAGACTGATGTCAGAAAAGTAAGGAAGCACATTTCAGCAGACAGACGGGAAAGAGCAATTCAATATGTGAAGTGACAGTGAGAGGAAGAGTAAAACAGGTAAAAAAAAAGTCCATGGCAGGTTTATGTGCGGGTGAGATAGTAGTTTGAATGTGGCGTGACACACAGACTTGGTTCCCACTGAGCATTCAATGCATGAATGAATGATGGTTACATAATGGATCAATTCAAAGATTAATGGCTTCTTTCATTTCTTGTAAACAGACTTCAGAATGATATCGATTTTAAGTTTGAAACTGAGTTTTATTTTGATCCCTTTCGTGTTTTCTATCAAGTCCTCGTCTAATTTGATGGGTGAGAAACACAGAGGCTATCAAATTAGTCTATTGACAAATGCAGTTTCAAGGAGTAATGCCTTGAG
Organism: Ptychobarbus kaznakovi; assembly: GCA_027422405.1. Taxonomy (NCBI): domain Eukaryota; kingdom Metazoa; phylum Chordata; class Actinopteri; order Cypriniformes; family Cyprinidae; genus Ptychobarbus; species Ptychobarbus kaznakovi. Next base: position 18,593,667 of record CM049794.1, on the reverse strand, counting down.
GAGCCTCTGAAAATTATTTCTGAAGTGATAGATCTTCTCAACCATGCATGGAGCCCTTCGTCTTATTTCCTGCTCCTATCTTGGTGGGAAGGTTCTTTGCTTTTATCAGATAGTGTTTGACAGATGCGCAAAAACAGTGGCTGTTACCAGGCCTTGGAAATGACACAGAGATTAGAGAGAACTGGACCACAGAAAAAAGAAAAGAGAAAGATAGCAAAGATACGAAATCATGGAAAGCACATCAGACTATAATATGTGAACTACTGGGAGTGTTTTTTCTTCTTTTGTTTTTTCATTCTTTGGAGTATTTGTAATAGTACTGATTAACAAGGCAAGCATAATTTTAATTTTATTAACATTGATTAACATTTTATCTTACTCACTGTCCACTTTATTATGTAATACCTCCTTTTGCCTTCTTCTTGGCATACTGTATATTCAAAACATTCCTCAGAGATTTTGTTCATATTGACATGATAGCATTATGAAGTTGCTTCAGATTTGTCGCTGCACATCCATAATGCAAATGTATTTATATGGCCAAAAAGAAAGATTAAATTCTGATAGAAGTTTTAGAAAAGATTTGAACAGTATAACAGACAACTTACATAAACGGCATGCATATTAGCCTAATATCAATTATCACTTTTTAGCTCCCAATAATGTCTTATGGATGATATTTAAATTCTCAGTTTTATGATTAAAGCTCCGTAGTTTCAAAACATATAATGCAATTCAAATACATTGACGTTTGAGAGATGAACAAATACATTTTCCCCAAAAGCCTGATGGATCATAATGGATTCATTTGAAGTATTTTCAAGTATGGATAATCAAGTAAACCGTTGCTTTATACACATCGTTCTGTTTTCAGCCAAATGTTAATTATAAATGTTAATTAGATGTGTTCATTTCCTGTCAAGTGATGTGTGTTTATGTTGAACTATACTAAAAAACAGTTTGTCTTTTCAAATCTTCTATCGCGTGTCATTATATTGATTGAGTTGACTCGTGTAGCTTATGTTTCACGCTTCAGAAATGTGACATTATTAATGATAAGGGAGCATAGTGAGCGCTGATGCTAGCTAGTTTTTGCGGTGCATTGTGGGATTTTTCAGGGAGCGAACGTTCCAGTGCACTGGAAGGATTTCGTGATTGAGACAGCACTTAAAATGGCCGACTCCCTGATCAGTGCCCTGACTACTGAACAATGGAGCATTGAGACGCACCCCTTGATTAGCTAGATCAGGTGTGTTTGATTAGGGTCAGAGCAAAACTGTGCAGAGCTGTGGCCCTCCAGGAATTGAGTTTGACACCTGCTGTAAAGAGTTAAGGGTGAAGGGGATGTTTGCTATGAGATGATATACACTCAACAAACATCATCACTCATCAAAAAACACAAACACAACTTTAATTTAATATTGTTTTTATTTGTGCATAATAATAATTTATATTAGAAAAATGTATTAAAGGGGTCATATGATGCGATTTGAAGTTTTGCTTTCTCTTTGGAGTGTTGGAGTAGATAAAATCCCTGAAGTTGCAAAGACTAAATTCTCAAAACCAAAGAGATATTCTTTTTTCAAAGTTAAGACTGCAACGCCCCCCTAAAACAGCTCATTCAAATACGCCCCCACATGTCTACATCACGAAGGGGGGAGATTTGCATAACACCGCCCAAATGTATAGCAATGAAAGAAGGCGGGACTATTATTCTCGCTGTAGTATTGTTGCTGCCGCCGGCGCCATGTCCTGGAGACGATATGTTTTGTTGTGAAAGTGAAAGTAGTTTGTTTGGTTTTTCAAAAGAGGACACAACTAGAAATCAGTGTTTAAGTTGTATTTACAACACTGTTCCAGAAAAGTTCAACCCAAATATTCGAATGTGTGTCGCGCATTTTACGTGGGACTATTTCCTGAACCTGGAAGAGTAGCCTGCCAGCTGTGCACAAAGACTGTTTCTATAGAGTGGAGCAATTCAACGTCGCATGGACAGTCTGGTGCTTCTGATTCACAGCCTGTAAGTATGTTTTCTTATTTAAAGAATTTGCTACTGACGATTCAAACGCGAGTTTTGAGCTGTGTAGAGAAGTGCTTGTTCTTTGTCGTTTCTCAGATCACAAATGCAGAAATGGTAATGTTTATAATCGTTGCATCGCGCTGCGTAAAAAGACAGTATAAGTCATTATAATCAGTAATTATGTCTCCACTGGATGCAACAAATGCTTCATTTATAATGGATTTTATTGTTTTTGTGTCATCACGCGGGGACACGGCATCACAATGTGGTAAGGGGCGTAACATTTCCATCTCACGCTTGAGGTATTCGGCCAATCACAACGCACTGGATAGCTGGCCAATCAGAGCAGGCCTCGCTTCTCAGAGCGATGAGTTTTGTAAAAATCGGAACGTTTCAGAAAGGTGGGGCATAGAGGAGCAACAATAATGTACAGTATGTGGAAAATTGTTTTTTTTTTTACCTTAAACCACATAAACACATTGCATTACACGAAATATACAAAATATTGTTCTTTTATTAACGTCATATGACCCCTTTAATTAATTTATTATTGTTATTTACAATTATTATTATTATTATTATATTTTATTATTGTTTGTTATTATCATTTTAGTTATTTTTATTTTTGTTATTCTACATTATTTTGTTTTAATTTATTTTTTCTGTCTTATTTGCATGTATATTATTATTATTAATATTATTATTGTCGTTGTTGATGAGGTTTGTGACTCATCACAGCACAGGATGGTGTCGGCCTCCTTCCAGCTCCACCGAGGGGTCTGTGAAGCCCCTGATGCCGATCTTCTGTGAGGCTGAACTCCAAGAGAACCAGCACCAAACACCAACCAGACAACCGGTTCACACTGGCTCTCAGCACAACAGCGCCGTCCCACAAGACAGCTGTACTGAACACCATCCGTCACGCACCGAGCCAAGCATTCACTATTGATCTTCACTGTCAGTGAGAGAAATAAAGCAGCGTCTCGCTGTGGGGCAAACCTGACGCCGTGGGTCATACCCATACAGATGCTGTGGAGGGACAGCACTCATCACCGACACCATCCAATCCAGCCGTCCCGCGAGAAGATGAACACAGAGACCCTCCGACACCCGCTGAGGCGCTTCATCGAGCTCTGTGATGAGTCAAGCTGCGATTATTATTATTATAATTATTATTGCAAAGCTGTCTGGCGCTGCTTCCAAAATTGAATACTTCCCTAGCCACATGTTGTGACCCAGTCTGTGAAATCTAGGCTCAAGTCTCAAAATCTAATTATGAGATAACAAGTGTCAAAGTTTGATTTCAACCACTATGATTTCAATCTTTGACATGGCCTTACTCAGTCAATATTAAAGATATCAAGGTTACATTTTCACAGAGTGTTCTTTACCTTATGAAGGGCGATTTTATGTAGAAAACAGTAAATCACAAAAAAAGACTTTAGCTGGGTTTTCACAGCCCGGGTCACATATAGTATACCAGTATAATAAAGTACCCAGATGACCTACTATTTCCACCAAGACACTTTACTGTCCCATGAAGCGATGCAACTGGTCATGTGACAGTAACAACATGGCAGATGTAGTACATCTGAATTTCATTCTTACTACCCATATTCATACTATATAGAACTGAGCCTTTTTATACATATCCTTATTATTATTTTATATTATTATAGTTCATTATTAACTACTAGCATTTAAGTTATCTGTTATTACTATTCTATTTTAGTGTTCTATAGTATTATATATTCCATTATTAATCCATTATCATTGTATTTTTACATTATATAGCCGTTAATACTAGTTATTAATTTATCATCATTATTATTATTACTATTGTTGTTGTTTGTCGTTTCCTACTCACCACACAACGGGAGGGTTTTCCCTCCTTCCAACAATCTGAACCCAGAAGCCCATCGGTCACTCACGGCGTTGACAGCGATTAAATCCTTGTCTGTGGAGGTTAAACGGCTATACGAGGAACCACATAAACAATTTCTGGATCTGAAAAGACCGTTTGAGAGAACAAACAGATCTAATCTTTCCTCAAGGTTTGGTGACACTCCGACTTATGAATCTGGAGCCCCAGCCACCTCCAACAAAACACAGAAAAGACAGAGTAGCAATAAACGAGCAAGATAACACAAGAAAAAATGATCAAAATAAACGCTCAGTGGTCAGATTTGTGATGCCTCTTTCAGTCTCCAGTTTTGTCCTGTCTAAAATTAAAAGAATCTGAGTTTTTTCAAGCAAGGACCACAATGGAAATACGTTACTGTAACTTTATTGTGCTATCCTTGACAAGAAGGTTGTAACAGTGAGTTGCTACTTTTTGTGTCAAATAAACTCAACTCAACTTCTAGTAGGGGGAAGGGATCTTCTTAATAATCGAATTTTATCAATAATTGCATAGTAATAATCCCCTTGGAGTCTGTAGTGTATAGCGGAGAGCAGAACTTCACAGTAAAAAGAGCTAGAGTTACATGGATTAAATATGAGTTTGGTGCGTGATGTCACAGACAAATTTAGAACTCGTTAATATTTAAAAATGGCCTCTCTTGCAATGTTGATTGGCTAATGACAGGCGTCTCTTTATGACAGGCATTCAGCTTGCGAGTAAATCAAAGCGGGATATGTTGAGCAGGGGGCTGTTTCATAAAACAAGTTTACCAAACAAGCCAGGCTTATTTCAGTTAGGGCTTATTTTCAGCTGTGTTGCAGCTGTAGTGCACAAGCTCCAGGTTAAGTCTGGCCTCTGCGTCCTGACACAATCTTGCTTCTCTCTTTCTCACCCCAAACCTTACAGTCTATATATATATATTTTTTTTTTTTTTACAATAATGTCAAAATAAATATATTCTAAAAAGCACATTTAGTGTAAGTTGCACTGGCCATGAACTTATCAAGACAACCACTGCATATATTGAAGCTAGTTTGAAAGTGCATTCTCTCTGTTTGTATTCCAGATTAGAACCTTCAGGATGTAAACTTGTGGATCCGACCTCTCGTGAAGGATAATTCCAAGTGAGTCAACACTCTCTCCGGCTGGGAGCGGGGGGGGGGGGGATATCCATCAACAGACTGTATGCTCTTCTGAAGCTGTATTCGTCATGAGTGTATGTAGGGTGTATTTCCAGCTTGACTGGGGGAAGCAGAGGCAGGTTGGCCTTATGGGAAAAATTCATGAATCCTTTATCATTTGATCTGTGCCCCAGAGACTAGAGGAGATAAAGAGAAATTGTACAGAGATTACAGAGAGAGAGAGAGAGAGAGAGAGAGAGATGAGTGTAAAAAGAGGAGGAGGGAGAGACGGAATAAGAGACTTCCCAAGAAGCAACACACTTGCCCATGCTGTGTTCTCTAAAATGGTCATGTCAGATAAACAGAGATTCTATTCTGAATGCACAAGTTTGCTTCAACAGCGTCTGATTTGCATGAGACAGGCCGGGTTTTTGGTGTGAGTGGAATGGCAAAGACCTTTGAGGCCCTATCACTGAACAAACGCACACATTGACAAACATGACTTTCCATTCATGAGGAGATGCCTGATCTCTGCACAAATCCACATGTATTTCAGCAATATCACATGAGGAAGAGTGCTGTTGATCTGAATATCTGCGCAGCCACGATTTGGCCGCAGACAGAATGTTGATATTTAGACTAACAGCATCTTTGTGAATGTAAAAGTATTTTTATACAGCGGTTCAATAAACAAGAAGTTACAATTGAGTAACTTACATTTCAAACAATATTGCCAGTTATTTTGTTAATGTTTTCTCCACCCACAAAATATATTTCAAAACGAACCCATGGCAGGATAAAATGTTGTTTGTCCCGATCAACAGGCCACAGGAAGTTGAACTGGACTTTGAATTGGAATCCATCCATCCATCCATCCATAATTTATCTACCGAACCATTCTGCTCATCTGTCATCTATGTACAGTATAATCTGTTTCCTTTTACTTTTTTTTTATATTTTTCAAAACACTTTATGCCAACATTCTCTCCAGACAGATTTTCAATTTATTTTAAATCTACTTCCTTATTTGCAAATTCAATGTAATTTATTCTTTGCATCTTGTTTGTTATCAGTCAATTAAATGTCTAACTGACAAATTATTAATTGTTACACCTTCTGGTAGTTGTTGGTAGGATCTGGCAAATTTGGATGAGCCACGTTGTAAACAATCAGTCAAACTGAAGTTGTTATGCTGCTTGGCAACAGTTTGCAGCCTTATTTTGATGTACTTAATTATTAACTTGATTGTACATTACACTGATTTTACCAAACTACAGATTTTTCCTAGTGGTTTAAAACCACTATAATGTACAATCTCTGATGGTTTATTTCTTCATTTTGCATTAGAAAACCAACTGAATTCCAGTGTAGCAGTCGGACAACTGCATGTGTTTTAAGCCCTGTTTGCAAAGATGTTTTCAGGTTCTGCACTTTTGGAGTTTGGCAGCAAGCTCGGATTTGGAGCATCCCTGGAGTGACATTGCATTTCCATGCCAGCCATTCAAAATGCCAACACCATGACACCATTATAGTATGAAAATCAAGAGCCCCAGTATGTTCAACCCACAAACTTTACTCTTTTGTGGAACCCTGTTTCCCAGGCAATGCCTGGCCCTGTCACCAACCAAGACCATATGAGAGAACACGGCAGAATACATCTTTAATTAGTCGAGTGATATGGGATGCAGGCCACTCACTGTTATTGGGCTGCGATTGGCAGCTAGTCTGAACACACTCTGTTCTTCCGTTAAATAGACAAGGAGCTCTGTGGTGGGTCTGTCTGACCACCAGATCCGTGACCGATCCTGTTTTCCTGTCTGAAGCTGGGCATTGTCGGGAACCGTGCCCGCTGACAGCTTGCTTCGGAGAAACCGGTGGCTGTACTAGGGGGGCATTGGTCTACAGTCGTTTAATTACACCAGCACTGTCCATCACTGTTTGGACACAAAACCACCATCTGCGGGTCGTTCCAAATGTGTCTAAACACAGACTTTCAATCCGATCGGAAGGATCCAAAAACTTGTCTCTCTCAGCTTGCAGCCTGTTTGAAGGATGCGGTAATGAAAGTACTAATGGCACACTGGAAACGCAGCCTCTCTGCCAGGGGTCAGTGAACACTGCAATTGCTGTTTGGGTCTTGAGGCCATCAGTGTTAATGCTCAACACATGAGAAAAGGAAGAAGAGCAAACCATCTCTTCAGATTTACCAGCTTTGGGAAAGTACATTTGGTAGCTTGGTACCATAATATTGCTACATATATACATTTTTTCTTGACATTTAAACTTTTTAAGAAGATGCAAATTGTGCACAACTGGAGTTCTGGTGGTTGCTATGGTGTTTTGAGTGGTTGCTAGGGTCAGGGCTGTGTAAAATCAGAAAGGGAGAATTGGCTCCCTTTCAGTTCATTAGGGACAATTTTGACTTGAATTGCCCCTTCACTAGGAGTTTGATGGATAGCCATCTGACCAATCATAATGCCAAATCTTCCATTTTGTCCGACAAACAAACCAGACGGGAGAGTGGATTAATGTCGGTGGACTTGAACTTGAAAAATGGTGTGTATTGACGTCTTTCCATGGCTGAAACAAGATACTGTATCTTCTGATGTTCGTTCATGTTTATTTCACACAATAACTAGTATCGGTTCACGTGCCGCTTGAACTGAAGCGCTACGGTGATCTATCAAGACATATGAAAGAGCCACAAAATGGTATTTATTGTTTTATTTATTTTTTAAATGTCCAAATTTGAGCATGTTACTTCTGGTATAAAACAAATTTAGTCATTTTGTACAATAAATTCAAACAAATATCGTTTTAATGGCATGTGTCATGCCATTAATGTATCATGACAGATCGCTATAGCGTGTCATTTGAAGATTAGGTGTTGTGATTGGTCAGATCGCCTGTCAATCAAGCTCCCTTCAAAGGGTCAACTTGGATATTGAGTATACATTTGACTTGAATATTTTATTTAAAAAAAAGTTACTTGAAAAGTTAGTCTTGGCAAACTTTGATTTTCTAAATTACAATGAATAATTACCTTTCATTTCAATTTATTTGAAACCTTCCTTACATTTCACGTAAAATTTCAGTTCATTCCATTTGTTTGTTACCTCAATTGAAGATACCTAACTTTAAATATTGGGTGGGATTAATTGCGATTGTGGGGAAGTCATGGTCTAAAGGTTAGAGAGTTGGAGTCGTAATCCAAATGTTGCAAGTTCGAGTCTCGGGCCGGCGGGGATTGTGGGTGGGGGGAGTGAATGTCCAGCGCTCTCTTCACTCTCAATACCACGACCAGGTGCCCTTGAACAAGGCACCGAACCTCCAACTGCTCCCCGGGCGCCGCAGCATGACTGGCTGCCCACTGCTCCGGGTGTGTGTTCATGGTGTGTGTGAGTGTGTGTGTTCACTGCTGTGTGTGTGCACTTTGGATGGGTTAAATGCAGAGCACAAATTCCGAGTATGGGTCACCATACTTGGCCGTATGTCACGTCACTTTCACTTTCACTTTCAAATCACAATATTGAATTTAATCACCTGAACAATTGGTATGTTAAACAACAGTACCATCAATGACTTCATGCACTTCTATCCCTCACTGCCTCATTTTTATTCCTGTCAAAAATATGCTGCTACCCTGACCAAAGTCAACCCTGCTACTGTGCAGTATGCGGTTGCTAGGGTGTACTGAGTGGTTGCTAGGTGGTTACTTTCAGGCCCAAGTCACTATGATATATTCTGGTCTGTTCAGTGCAAGTATATTGAATCCCTTCCTGCCCCCACATTTTATGTAGTCACTTACAAAATAGTCATTACGTCACGTGATGTTATGTTTAGTTATATTTAGAGTTGGTTTCCTCAAATCCACAGGCTATTGTTGAAGTATAAAGCGATAACTGTGATGTTTGCTGAACTCTACAACTAAACATTTCAAAAACTTGGTTTTGCTTAAATTCAACAAGATGAGTAACATCAGACAAAATGCTTAAAACTTTCATGCTAATCTGTACAACATCAATAACACCAGTCTTGTGACGCGAACAGAAGCTGTGGCTGCACCGATGAGCAGCTGCTTTGTTATCACTGCGTGTTGCATGTTAACTTTACAGAGACTCTCTCCCACACCTCTTTAAACTTCAGCAACCCACTTCACCAAACGCCTTCTCATCTCTTCTGGTGACTGCACATATTTTGAAGGCAATCATTGTTAATTATGACAGTAGCTGAATACAGCTCATTTAAGCAGACGTGTTCTCTGGCATTTGGTGCAGTAGCATCTCCAGGGCACCGTTCTGTTGATTGTCAAAACAGGAGGGAAACGCAGGAAGCTTTCTTTGTAGAACGGGCCACTGAAGAGCTCTCTGATGCGCTGATGTTCTTCACTACACGCTCGACTCAGATACTCGGCGTGACGGTAGCACTTAACAGGCTTTTTCTACATTTTCTAAAGACCAGATATGGCACTTATCCTAGTGCAACTGCATGAATGGGGGGAGTCAGAGTGCACAAGAGTGTGCTGTGACCCAGAAGAAAGTCTTGTTGTGGACCAGTTGTAAAGCTTTAAGTGGAGTCAGCACTTCTCATTGTTTTAAACTGTTTAAGGGACTTGTTTTTCCTGTATTGTTTCAATTCAACCTGATCCATAAATAAAAATATGACATTAAAAATCCAGAGAAAATGTATATAGTTTATTTAAACTATATGTGTATTTACTTACAGTTTGTGATGCAGCTGCAGTCAGATCATCTTTCAACAAATGTTTCTTCTTAACCTCTCCATGAACACCGTTCCTCGTTTACAAAACAAAATGCTCTGATCAATCCTCTGACACCATCCAGGGTGCCATTACAAATAACTATCCACTTGTTCCTTATGCTGGGATCTTTCTGATATCTGTACAAAGACGCAAACACGCTGTTTAATCCAAACGCGTCAAAGCGAATGTTCTTTCACTCCATTTGTCCTGACGACAGACTCGAGCGTGCGGACTGTGTCCGAAAGCGAACGCACATGTTGTATACTGTATCCAGCGTAGACAAGATAGCGGTAGTTATTGTAATTTCTATTTGCTTTTGACGCAACACGACATTCGCTTCAGCGTGATCAAGTCAGACTTTAAGCGACTGAACAGCAGTGGGCAGGGCCATTGGTGAGGAGACTATTCGTCTATGTCTTGCTCTGGAGGCGGTGTTTATGCAAATATGTGTGCCCTTGTGATGTCACATTGCACCTTAGATCAAAAACGAGCTGTTTTGGAGCTTGATTAAATAAATTGCCGTGTTTATAATGAGCAGGACGTGATGAAACTTGCAGGATGTATTAAGCATATCTTATATGCCAAATGATCAAGGCAAATTTGATTTCTCATGTTATGACCCCTTTAACTGAAGTAGGCCTATACAAGAAAATGTAAACACAAAAGGACATTCTTCTGCTGATATTTCTTTTGTGTTCTATAAGAAATTCACACAGCATTAGAACAACATGACGGTGAGTAAATGATCACAGAATTTGCATTTTTGAGTGATCTATAGTATTATATCGTGTTATAAACAAATACTTCACAGATCATTTTGTCAAGTATAATGTATAAAATTGTTAGTTACAGTTAGTGTGGAAATACGCTGGTTAAGTCATTGGCAGTATTGTTAGATAGATCACCCACCAAACTATCTATTTGCATTTAGAGGATTGCGGTGTCATGCTAATGTGCCCTGTTTAGTACGCTAAATCTGGCCCTAACGCGGCACTTTGTAACTTTTGGGCTTCTAGTGGTCAAAAAAATTAAACTGCATGTATCTCGTGGAAGAACGTGGTTTTGGCTCTGCTACTCTGTTTGGATAAATGTTATTCATCAAATTTTTCTCATTTGTTGTGACAAAATTTAAGCTTCACCTTTTACTGTATTTTCTGTACACGTGGACGAGTGACGTAGTGTGCAATTTCCGGCGAAATCCGTCCCAACAGCTCTAAAACCTCGTTAAAAAAGTGCATTATTTAGTGTATTTGGGTGAAGACAATGGAGGATGGATTCATTTTATTTATTCATTTATTTATTTATTTATTTTTATACGCTCATATACGCTAACTGTTTATTTTTATCAAAAGTTACATCCCTGCTAAAAAAACAATAGAAGCCCAATAGAAACCATCTCAGAAATTCCAATCGTTTCCATTAAAATACCATTATAAACCATTAGCTTTTTTTCCCAGTAAAACCATTACAAAATTCCTTTTTGTAGTGTGTTTGGGGCTTTTTTCCAATAGTATGTAACATCCCACCAATAGAATCCATTACATACCAGTAGACACCATTATAGTTTCCATTAAAGCAATACAATTCCCATTAAAACCATTACATTTTCTGTTGTGTTTTTGGGCAGGGCTCTATTGTTTTTTTCAGCAGGGATAGTGTAGTTTTAAGTAATATGTGTTAGTATAAGTTGATACCGTGATAAAAGCAGATAGCCTTGTAAAGGTGTTTGTTCCCTAAGTGTCAACAAACATTTATGTTGCCAGGCGCTCTCACGCGCTCTTCCCATATGTTCCACTCTCCCTCGCGCGCGCTGGTTTAGATGTTGTGTAAATGACAGGTGTGTTTTATTGCTCTGGCTTCATACTGTCATTCATCTCCAGAGCCCCTTGTGTAATCAGTGAATCGCGTTCAGCAGCACTAAGGTGAGAAAGCAGAGGGAGGAGTTTAAACTTGCCCGAGGCTTTGAGAGCCGAGTGACTGTCCCTCTCTCGGGTTTATATGTGGACGCTTGCGCTCATTTCTCCAGCTCCACAGCAGATCTTGTTCAGGAACACCGGCTCTCTCTTCTACCGGACCGGACACCCGTGACCATGGCAGACACCTACTAAAGCCATCACGGAGAGATACGCGTTTGTACCGACTATGGCTGTAGACGGTAAGCTCAATGTTAAACCAGTTTTTCTGTGATTCACAGTGCAGTCACATGCGAACGATGTCCCGTTTATTTACACGGTGACATGCAATGCAGCAGATAATACTTGTGACTTCTGCTGTGTACTGTACTATACTATACTGGACTGAAGACTAATATTTTTGTCTACTAATACATATAAATGGACTCTTTACAGTGACGTGATTTTAACACTAGGCTACTATACACTAATTTCTTCTTGTGCTAATTCTTTATAGTATAAAATATATTGTTAACATCATTGTCTACATCCAATGTAACTTTTTTTATTTAAGAATGTTTTCTGCCATTTACTAGAATATTTAACTTAGGTTTTTATCAATAATTAAATTCAAAGTGGTTAAAAACTTTTTGAATTTGGCTATTTTTTAAAAACAGTATTGAATTTACACTATTTTTTTAGACAATTTGTATACACTATTCTTATGGTGTACTACTATAAGACCATTATTTTACTATTTACTTTTTTGCTGTATCCTGTGATGCTATTTATATGGTCTGCTGAATGCCATGTGCATGTTTTGGTTAGAAAGTTGGTGATTGGTGCAGCCACACTCACACATTGTTGTTTAATTTTTAAATGTATTTTTGCCCATCATGTTGACGTTGCGCTCAACCCGCTGAAGGGAATCTCAGCTAGAGTTCATGGGTTTAGCTGGACATAAACATAAAGTCTACCTGACATACTACATGATGAATGAAAACATTAACACACATGCTTACAGTGATCTCAAGGGCTTTTATGTAATGGTAAGAAATATATGTTTTCCCTTGGCCCCAGGCAATTATATGTAATCATAGAATACCTGCAGCGCTCAGCGTGGTGCTGAAACGGACAGCAAGACCTTGCCTCACTTTATCCTGGCTTCTTCTTATCACGTCCTTTTCCTAATTCTTTCCCATTTCACATGTGTGATAGTGTAGATTCAGTAACTTAAAAGAATAGTTCATCCAAAAATGAAAATTTGCTTAAAATGTGCTCACTCTTTGGCCATCCAAGATGAGTTTGTTTCTTCATCAGAACAGATTTGGAGAAATGCAGCATTTTATCATTTGCTCACCAATGGATCCTCTGCAGTGAATGGGTGCCGTCAGAATGAGAGTCCAAACAGCTGATAAAAACATCACAATAATCCACAAATAATCCACACCACTCCAGTCCATCAGTTAATGTTGTGTAAAGTGAGAAGCTGCATGTTTGTAAGAAACAAATCCATCATTAATACACTTTAAATGTAAACCATTGCTTCTGGCCAAACTAATTCATAATCCATAATAATGCTTCCTCCAGTGAAAAAGTCAATCCTCTGTTGTTCTGTCATATCAAAATCCAACATATTTGTTTAGGACTGTTTGCGTTTAAGTGATGATTCGGTGCGTATTTCTCTACTGATTCAGATGAGACTGGAGAAAGCAATATTCAATATACATAAGATGAAGGACTCATATTTTAACTAGAAGCAACAGTTTGAAGTTAAAAACATCTTAATAATGGATTTGTTACACAAGACATTAATTGATAGACTGGAATGGTTCTGATTATTGTGATGTCTTTATCAGCTGTTTGGACTCTCATTCTGACGGCACCCATTCACTGCACAGGATCCATTGGTGACCAAGTGATGGAATGCTATATTTCTCCAAATCTGTTCTGATGAAGAAACAAACTCATCTATATCTTGGATGGCCTGAGCGTGAGTACATTTTCAGCTAATTTTCCGTTTTGAAGTATTCCTTTAAAATAACAGTTTGTACTCAGAATAGGATGTCCTTTATATAGAATTATGTTGTGTTCCCTTTGAGCAAAAACATGCATTTGCAAACAAATCTTAAAGTCTCCCTCAAGCAATGTTAGATAATTATGTTTATTCAAACATGTTTTTTTACCCAATTAGGATGGCTTGTTTTAATTAATGTTATATTCTATGAGCAAATTATTATCAATGTTTAAGCACATTTTCTCAGCCATCCTAAGAGAAAGCCTGATATGTGAGTACACAAGAGGTTTATTTAGAGGAACCTCATATTTGCTTTCAAGCCGTTTTATTAAACAACTAAATTACACTTCAGAGAACTGATTGTTTGCTTTAATATCTTCTTGCGCAGATATTGCCATATCATTTTCTGGTTACAATACAGTTATTGCTTGGCTGTAATGAAACTATTTCCAGAATAACACTGGATTCTGATTCACATAAAGCATGTTTGTGTCACTGCTCATATAAAGCTTCGTCAGATCTGGAGAGGCACAGATGTTGGGTTAACCCCCTCTCGCCCTGTTTCACACACCCGACAGCTCTGAACCAATCCCAGCATGCAGCAGGAAGACTGGGCGGTTTTCCTGCTACCTAAGGGAACACCAATGCATTAAGTGCATGGACACATGCGTGTCACTCATTCATTCATGCATACAGATGGATTAGAAATGCTAGACCCACTAGCTCTGCTCACGGATGCTAACCACACGCACAATGGCTGAACAAAAATAGAAAGAGAGAGAGAACGAGCAGTAGTGATGAAAAGAGAGTAATTTATGGCCCGTTTCGCTCAGATTGACATGCAGTGGGTGAAGGGAGTGTATATTTTGTCTCAATGTGTGTTTGGTAGTTATCAGCAGAAGCGATTCCATGCTTGACCAGTCTGTCAACACCACTGAATGTTTTTTCTGTGACTGGTAGACATTTGCTTTAATTCTGTCTGTCATTTGAGAACACAAATAATGAATTTCATTAATTTCGACCGTTTCGCTTCAGTCGCCTAGCAGAAGTTTGTGCTACTTTTTTAATGGAAATACATGTTGTGTGTCATATTTCACTTCCCAAAAATAAAGATTAAAAAATAAATAAATAAAGCAAGCATTACTTTCATATTTACATTTAGTCGTGTTGTTAATTTATTCTTTCACCTCAACCGCTGAGAGAAGAACAGCTTTTCCATCATATTTTAGAATTATTTGACTTTTTCCATCAGTTTATAAAACACAAAAACTGAATGCACTTATAATGGAAAGTCTATATGAAAGTAGCTAAAAAAGCTGTCAAAGCAGAAATATGAAGCTTGTGCTATATTTGTGTTATAATGCATATTTGAATTATTTCATGCGTGTTATTTTAGCTATAAAGTTGTTTAAATCATCATTTTAACAGTGGGATGTTTTCATAAGTAATATTATAAGTAATATACGTTTTATAAGTAATATTATAAGTAACAGTGGGAATACTTTTAATACTGTTCATTGAAAGACTGGATACTGATGCACCAAAATGATTTTTACCAAAATACTGAAAATAACATAAATTTAGCAGAATAACAAAATTTAACAGAAATTAAATTTTTCTAATTTTTATTACGTAATTCTGACTTTAAAAAAAATCTAAATTGTGTGAAACAAATGTCAGAATTTTGAAATAAAAAGTCGCAGTGACCTTTTTTTCTGTTTACAAGTGGAAACAAGCGTCCATACAAAACAGATGCTGACACAGTCAAAACACGCCATTGCAAAGTGCTACAGTAATTCATTTTGGCAATATTTTCAATTGCCATCAATTTTGAATAAAAAAAAGTTAGAAACCAATTTCACCTTACTGGTCTCATTTTATCATTTATAAAATTTGCATCCAAAACAGTTTGTATTTTATGTTTATCCAATATTATTGCCTTTTCCTATAGACTTGTAAGTGAAATACACATTTTTTGTTTAAAAAAAGTCTACATTTTGTCTGTGATCATGAACAGTATGTCACAGATGCTGATAACAGAGATTAACTATTATTGAACCCTGAACATTCTTTTAACAATGCTCCCAAATCTGTTCCTCTAGGAGCTTTTGTCCTAAAGCCTCTTGATCTTGTTTGTACTCAGAGCATTGTTGGTCAGATTAAATGAAACTCGCCCCAACCACATGACCGAAGTTACGTCCCAGTGAACCGATTCTCACATGAGCGAATGAATAAAAGAAGAAAAGGAGGTGAAATGACAGGAAGCTACTGTTTTCTTTAGCCACATAAACATGGTCTTTATTAGCTTTCTCTCACATGTTTGTTAAGGAGGGGCTCTTAACAGCTATTTGGTGTCCTGCCCAAAAGTAGGCTTCTCTTTTGAAATGTGATCCTGCCTCAGATGGTGTGGAATGTGTGTGTGTGTGTGTGTGTTTAGGCCAGCATCCTTGTGTCCTCACAGGCATTGTATCCACCTTAAACCATCCATCCATCCATCCCTTTATCCCTCATCCTTTTGTATCACATCTTTTAGAAGCAGACAAAGGGTTTTGCTCAAATGGATTTTGTGTGTTTGTATTTTTGTAGAATATAGCATGTTTGATCTGTTTGTGTGCGTTTTCATTATGTTTTTGTGCTGCTGTTTGTATGTTTGGGGTTTAATTCTCGTTCTGTTGACCTGTTGGTCTTAATATCCTCTTACGGTGTCATAGAAGTTCACACAGCATCTGTTCTGACATCAGGGGAAGAGAATGTAAAAAAGATTTGCCTGCTTTTTTCTTGCAGTGATCCATTTATATGATAAAAGATTTTAAATGAAAAGACGTCACTCTCCGTGCATCATAGGTTTAATGTTTGTTGTACATATTTGCACAGCTGGCATTGGTGGATATTTTGTGTCTGACTTTGATCTGGTTAGACAGTTCGCCGTCAGGTGCATTCACACCCACTCTAGTCAAAAATAACAAAGGAATGTGTACAGGATTGACAGAATTTCCATCAGAATTTGGAACCAGAATCTAATGGAGTCAAATAAGAATCCTTTTAGAATGACCCTATGAAAAATTGTAATCTTGCTGGATAATTATGATTTGGCCCAAAATCAGACTGTATTTCTATAAACAATCCTTCAAACTTTTCTTTAGGATTCTCTTTCTTTCTGGGTGGTTGAGTGTTCTATGTAGTTGTCAGGAAGTTGATATGTGGTTTCTAGAATATTGCTATATTGCTATGTTCCAAGCTTTTATAATGGCAGTGAATGGTGGTTGAGATTTTGAAGCAAAAAGGTGGCTTGAGGGTGGGTAAATCATGGGGTAATTTTCATTTTTGAACTATCCCTTTAAAATGCTTTTTGGTCGATCGGATCATAAGTAGACAAGGGAGATGTTTATACCTGCTGTTTTAATCCATATTTTGTCCACTTTTGACCAATGTACAGGAGGATCTATGATCAGGGGATGTGTGGGCCTTTTCTGATTTTTTATTTAATATTGACAAATAAGCTTTCACAATTTGCTTAAGAACACTAAATGAGACAACGGAAAATGATACGGAGAGCAGCAGCTTTCTTTTCTTCTCTGATAGCCTCAAAACTATGCTGAACTTTGTGGGTTTGTGTTAGAATCAGGACTGGTAAGAGAAAATTGTGTTTTTAAATGTTTTAATTTTTTTGCTTTCAAACCAAACTGTTGATTTCAGCTGGCAAACTTGAACTCCCGTCTGGCTAGTGTGCTTCAACAACATTAATGTTTATGAATTAGGTTAGGTGGAGAGGAGGCGGTCTTTAGAGGCTTGTCAAACACATTTGACCACATGAGCATTTTCACTATGAAACCAATCTGGTCGAATGTGTTTTTGACTGCCTCTTGAAGTGGTCGAAAGTGGACAAGCTCAAAACTTTTCAGACCCCCTTTACACCTGTATTTATCATTGTGACTGGATTAGGGTTGCAAAGGGACAGGGAAATTCCAGAAACTTCTTAGAAACTTTCCTGAAATATCCTGGAATTTTTCCACCCCTTTGCAACTCTAGATTGGATCGACATAAATGCATCTTAAGATCAGGTGTAAACAGGGCCCAGGATGTCCTTGCTGGTTCTTTAACATTGTTATGTGGTTTCTGGTATGTTCTTGTTGGTTCCTAAAACATTGCCGTGTGGATTCTAGTATGTTCTGGTTTGTTTCTACTAGGGTGTTGATAGGTGGTTGCTTTGGTGTTTTAGGTGGTTTCTAGGGCAATGCTAGGAGGTTGATGGGGTGTTCTGGGGGATTGTTTGGGAGTTGCCTTTTGGGGCTATTGTAGGTGACTGGTAGGGAATTTTAGCCAAGGAGTTGCTGGGTGGTTGCTAACTGGTTGAATTTAAATGAGCCTCTCAAGTCTCTATTATAGTATATTGTGTTCCTTCCTTCTTTGTAAATACGTTTTTTAACAATATTATCTCCTGCCTTTTTAAAACGGTAAGTCTGATAACTTAGATAAGTAAAACAATGTTGGTACCCCAACAATATAGGTCGAGTGTAATATTTTAGGTTAGACATGTTCTCCAATCCCTAACTCTAAAAATAATCCTTAAAAGACACCACTTATAAATATGAATGAATTGAAACCTCTTGTTTGATCTGTTTAAAATGATACAGTTAAGGCGGAACCTGAAGATCCAGTTTACAGCTTGCCGATGCCTTTCACATTCTAATCAATAAGACTGTATAGATCACATGCTTCATCCATATGCTGCCTCATTACAGATCAGCACTACACTTCTGAGATTCCCTATGAATAATAGGGGGATTTGGGGGGATGGGGAGGAAAAGCAAGGGGGAGGTGTCTAATAAACATTCACTCGTCGATCCCTGTGGACTTTAAACAGATTGATCAAGCGTTGAAACCCAGGAGGGATCAATTTGGCTTAAATCAACAAGCATCTTTGTGAAAATGGACCGAGAGTAAGAAGGAGGCAGATAGATGGCTAAAGAATGGGGAAGAAAAGTCCATTTCATTTGCTGGGAGGACTGATGGCTGGGTCGACCCGTGAGCTACGGATAATTGCTCTTGCGGAGGGCAGAGCTTTATACCCTCAACATTCCGAGCGTTCTCATCTTCGTTCTCCCCCCAGTGTTACCTAATTTCTTCAGTACTGTGGTCACTCTTGTTTTTTTAAATGGCCGGTCTGTCAGCTCCTCTCATCCCGTTGTATTAGCAAGCGCACAGGCCCATGTCCAATATCTCGCCGTTAATTAGTGCTCCACGAAGAAAAGAAATGCATGATTGGGAAAGATAAAGGATGAAAGAGGAGGATGATGTTGAAGAAAGAGACAGAGAGAGAAATGGAGAAAAGATAATAGAAACCGCTGAGAGGGTTGTGCTAATTAGCGATAATGCACTTGTTTTGAATTTGATGGAAATTGATGGTCTCGTGTATGCTAGTTGGTAGTTGCTTTTCCAAAGCATCTCAAAGCAGTGGTTCTTAACCAGGATGACTTAAACATGAATGGGTTATATAAAAAAAATCACATTTGAATTTAATTGCTAAAAATAAGTGCATAAAATCAAGATGTAAACTGACATATTTTTTCTCAGTTCTCAGTTCCATTTTTAGGGGCCGAGCACCAAAGGTATTTGATTGTTTCTTCGGGTGTCTATATGCAGCACATAGAACCGCTTGCGTGAAAGTAATGAAATGTGGCACACAGATAGGCCCATTTTCCGGCTAATAACTTTTTAACCTTAAGGTCTAGAAGTAAACATATTTGTTCTTCTTCCTTTGCTCATGCCAAGTCGAATGCATAACAAAATAAAAATTTCTACAGGTCAAGATTTTTAGCAATTTTGAATTTAGCGAAAAAATATTCTTTTTTCGAACTTGTCCTAGACGGTTCTTCTGATTTTCACCAAAATTGCTTCAGATCATCTTCTGACAATGCTGGCAAAAATTCTCAAACGATTTCTGATAAACCAAACTGTTCTCATAAAGTGCGTTAATGTATTTGACAAAATTCACACAAAAATAGACATGAGGCTGTATCTTCACAATGCTTTAGCGGATTCTGACCAAACTTGGTATGTGTTATAACAAGCATGACCTGAGGGAACGTGTGTAGTTTCGGCACAGCATAATCTACTGGTCAAAATATATAAAAAAATGTACTTTACTGATTATAAATTCTGACCAGTTTGGCCAAAAATCATAAGATCGATCTTATTAAATTCTGTGTGGCATACTGAACCAAACGATACCCAATTTTCCTATGTCAGCCATTTTGGGCATTTAGTAGAAAAATGCTGAATCAACAAATGCCTTTAACAGGGGTCTCCAACCATGCTGTTCTCTTATTTTCAAGTGAAAAATTAAAAAAAAAATAAATGAAAATCTGCTTATAGCTTTGAGTGAAAAAACCCCAGTAATATTCAGTTTATTATTTTATTATTATTAATATTTTACCCAAAGGTATGAGCAGATTTTCTATTCATTTGTTTCTTTTTTCCGCAGACCCGTTTACTTATTCAGAAAATACTGTATCATGTAGAGATTATTATTAAAGCAGTGCCCTATTCTTTAATTGTGAACTGTTTGTGACCGTTCATAATGTGTGATGGAGGTTTCTGATTGGTCAGTGTCCTCGTTGAAGGCACTAGGCGAAGACGATGCTGCTCCTGCCGGCAAAAAGCAATTACACAATTACACTGATTTTTAACATCTGTATTATCAGCCTCACCCAGCTCTCCTCCAGCTAATGGAAGCATTATGAACCCGAGAACACGAGAGAGGGGCTCAGCGGACCACATCGTCTTTCTATTCTCATCTGTGTTTCTGTGCGTGATGAACAGCTCTTTACATTTTACCCTGTCTCTCAAAATATCACCCCTGGGCCATATCTCTGACTCGAACTCTGTCTCTGTCCCTTTCTCTCACATCAGCTTCCTCTTCTGACCTGCTTTGACCGTCTGGTCATCCACACAAACACAGACCTCAGCTGGAAGGGGTGTAGATGTGGGGAAAAAAAATTAATAAGTAGGCGGATTATAAAATTAGGTGGCTATGGTTTACCACACATTTTATTAGATTTTATCCTTTGATTCGTCTTCACTGTTGGCGGTAACACTGTGCAGTTATGAGACCAGATACTATACTCCAATATGTACTGTAGTAAAAACCTGATCTTGTTGCCTCTAGAAGAAACTGATGCTTTCTTGAAAGGCTTGTGAGAGAAGTGTACTTAATTGTATTTAATTGGCACTTGTAGTGTACTTCAAAAAAATACTTGCTGCTTATATAATATTAATGAAATAAAAAGTCACTTAAGTAGACTTAAAGATAGTTCACTCTTGTGACTTAGTACACTTCAGTATATTATTTTGAAGTATATTATGTTTGTAATTAAGTGCTCTTATTTTAGAAGTATGCTGTTAGTGTACTTTTTCACAAGGGTAGAGCTGATACAGTGTAAGCACACTAGAGTGTTTTTAAGTATGTATTACATAAATACACATGAAGACATTACGTCTGTATTAAAGAGTGGAAGAGCGCAGTTGTGAATCTTTCCCATAAAGGCCCATGTGTTGTCTATCTGTACAGGGACTGCCTGCTGTAAAGATGCCTTATCAGGGTTAAGTAAGGTAGAGCTTTTACTGGCCCTGCACAGGTAGAAACCCAGAGTCTCTAGGGTGCCTATAGCGTCTGATGCATGTAGTGCACTCACATTTGTCAGTGGATTTGCCTGAGTTTGAGAGTGCCTTGAATATGATGTGAAGTGGATCAGACTTTATGTCCTTGAATAAGACTTAACTCCAGGTTGTTCCAGAGGGAGTCTCCCTTATTAATTATACTGTAAGGTGATTTAGATAGAAGTGTCAGCTAATTTATATATTAATTAGTATTTAATTAAAAAAGATTGCAACATCAACAGTGGAGCCTTCATTGTTGCCGTTGTCAGGGGTCAGATAAGTGTTTTGATAAGGATCTGATAGTTGTTGACTCCATTTTTGCACTTGAAAGTTAGGTGAGGGTTGCTTATATGTTACATAAAAAATCGGTTATATATATAAAAAAGTAAATGGCACTGTATATAATATATATATATATATATATACATATGTAAATACATTATTTGGCACTCATATTATATAGATCAGGGTTTACATCCTGGATTTGTGTGAAATAACTGCAAGGTAAGATTGTGTTCAAACTTCCAATGAAAAAATTTTTTTTATAATAATAATTTCATTATTCATAATGTAGAATGAATAATAAGAAATGCTCAAATATTTAAAGGTGCAGTCCATACGTTTGGCCTCTTTGTCGCCATCTCTGTTTGAAACCTGCAATTGCAGTTATTTACATAATTATTTTCTTTACGTGGCTTGTGCGGTGGCATGGCTCCTTAGCACGGATGAATTTAATGTTTTGAGGTGAATATATCGCCTAGCCTACGTCTATGGAAGTATGACCCAAATAAAACATTTCACCAGATATTGTGTCTGAAGTAACACATCTGCCACTTTTGTTCTGACCAACTGAGGAAAAAAGCATTACAATAAATCATGCTTCCAATGGTGATTAAATCTAACGATCGCTTAGCTCATATCACACCAAACCATGTAAATTATTATTGTCATTATGCTTGGCTCTCAAATGGTTAATGTTAACAACATCAGCATTGCGTGACTATGTGTAAGTAGTGTGTATTAGTGTATAGATTTCGATTTCTGTACAGTCTAATCTCTAATTATCATACCATTCGAATTTCATTTAAAGAAATGCTTTTAACCTCAAAAGCAAATTATTCTTCCTTAGAACTGGTTCTCTTTAAAATACAAAACATGTGTAATTCCACATAGGCTAATCAGATGCACATTTAAAACTGGAATATAATCACATGTCACATGTGTTTCATAAACACATAATCTTTTTTGGATTACAATCCGTCATCAAAATGAAACATTTAATTATGCCAGCTGTTGTGATAAAACGCTATAAACGATCCTCCACCTGCAGCATCCTAACGTGTGATAGCCTTCTAGCCGGGACAACTTCTTTATATGCTCGAATTTCCCGCCAATTGCTATCAGTACCTCTCAAATTAGAAAACCTTATTACAAACGAATCTGAACACTGGCTGGTTATGTTGTTATGTACTTCCTGACTGCAGCTTTAAATAAGAATACATTTTACACAAGTAACAATTAGTGGTCGACTAATTTTGGTTTTTAATGACGGATGCCAGTATCTTAGAGAGCTATAAGCAAATGGTATAATACTTTAATATACCGTTAACTTTCTTTGTTTAACAGTTCTGTCTAATAATTAATAAGTCAGAACTTAAACATAGACCGTAAACTATTGAAGATGGAGGATGGAAGTTATGTGCACTCAGGTGCTGCATTTGCTTGGTTGTCAAAATAAAAGTCCCACTACCGACACATCAGCCAAGCAGAAAAATCTTATCTGCCAATAATGAATATATTGCCAAATATCGGCCACCAATAAAATTCAAATCTTTGTTAAAATGCAATAAGAATAAGAAAAAAATATTTCACTAGTAAACAGGCAAAGTCTAGGGCAATGCTTTCCCAGTATGCTAGCAAGCTTTAAACACACATAAACAAATATTACCATGGATTTTATGCTAAATAGTGATGTTAAGTACCAAAATTAACTCAATGAATTAGTATAAGTAGAATTGGACTAGTATTGCATATATAAAGCAATCATATTGCACACGGTGTTAAAAATACAAGTTTGTTTTTGCTCAGTTCAGACTGACAGCTTGTGGTAACTTCATGCTTTCATCATTAAAAAGCAGCTTGAACATGTCTGCATTTGTGTTCCACAGGTTTGGGATGACATGATGATGAGCATAATGACAGAATTTACACCATTTGTGTGAACTGTCCACATTAATGTGTTATTATCAGTGTCTTAACTGTAAGTAACATTAATGTCAGGTCAGTGGTCCTTTCCTATTCTCCTTTACTCAATGAGACACAACAGCTTCTGCTCTTTTTGACCTTTTTCTTTCTAATCAGAACAGACTCAGAAAAGAACACAACAAATAATCTCTAGAATATGAGGGTAGGTCTGCTTTTTTCTTAATTACTATTGGTTGAATGGTTTACAATTATAATGTTTTTTATATTTTATGAAAGGTAAGTATTTCTCAAAATCTGAAGTAAATAATTGAGATCACAGGAATTTACAAAAAGTTTAAGGAATGATGAGACATTTATACACATGGAAATTATACTAAGAACTAGAGCAAGGATAGGCAACTTGCAGAGTTTAGCTCCAACCCTAATCAAACATAACTGAAGAAGCTAATCAATGTCTTCAAGATCACTTGAACATGTGTGTTTGATTAGGGTTGGAGCTAAACTCTGCAGGACACCGGCCCTCCAGGACCGAAGTTGCCTATCCCTGAACTAGAGAAAGTATTTTAACTAGCCAATGCCAATGTCGATATCTGTAGAACATGGTGGCTGATGACAGAAATTATTTCCATATAAAAAGTAAAATGTATTAATAGCAAGACATACACAAAATTGCAGAATTCGTTTTAAAATCTATTCAAGTTCACTAAAAGTATTTGAAAATAGAAAATGTGAACCAACTATATATTTTAGTTAATGCCAAACTCGGAATGACCGAATGTTATCCATTAATCAGCCTGGGTAAAATATTGCTATTATCACTATTTTTATTATTGGGTGAGTTTCAAAATGTCATAAATGTTTATGTCAAAAATAAGGTTGCATCTTTGCTCCTATGTCTTACTTTCTCTCTCTTGCTCTGAGGTGTATTTAAATAAGGTGGACTACTACTCTCATTTAATGTTTCCCTTACTTACACTCCCATAATCACTGGGCATCAGTAATGTTCCCTAGAGGTCATGCATTATCTCTGTGACTCTAGTCTCTATGCTGTGACACAATAATAATAATAATAATAATAATAATAATTAGTTACATTTATATAGCGCTTTACAAGACATCAAAGCGCTTTACATACTAAGGGGCTATCTCCTCAACCACCACCAATGTCAGCATCCACTTGGATGATGCGACGGCCCATAGCACCAGAACGCCCATCACACACCAGCTTACTGGTGGAGAGGAGACAGAGTTGAAGCCAATCAGTTTTATGGGGATGATTAGGAGGCCATGATGGTCAGAGGCCAGTGGGCTAGTTTGGCCAGGATGCCGGGGTAACACCCCTACTCTTTTTCGAAAGACATCCTGGGATTTTTAATGACCACAGAGAGTCAGGACCTCGGTTTAACGTCTCATCCGAAGGACGGTTGGTTTTTTCTGCTGCTTAAGTGAGTGTGTGTTTGTGAGGTAATAGTGTATCACTGACCTTTTAACATGTCTGTTCTCATAATCCACTCTGAAAGAGTCCAGACCACCTTATCTGCGATTAAGGATTTGATGTATACTGGCATGTGTGTGAGAGAAAGCGAGTGAGGAAAGTGAGAAATACACTCTGGCAGGCCATCTCAGAGTAAGCAGTCCTCTCAGATTTTGAACTCAAGCTGAAGCTTCAAAGTCACCCTTCAGGATTTGTTCTCGCTGACTCGAGGCTGTATTGAATTACATAATTCCCCTCTGGACCAAAAATAAAGACTGTTAAAAATGAAACACATTAAAGACATATCAACCAGTGCTCCTTCTGAGATGGCAAACCATGATAGCTTGAACCCTCTGAACTATTACATCTTGAATTTACAGTGTGTGTGTCAGTCAAAATCAGTCGATCATACATCAAACTAATCTTTCATGTGTGAAATATGATTTGGAAATATGAACTTTGGGGAACCTCTGTGGCTTCCTTTGTAAATATGAGTGAAAAAAATCACATGAAATGAATCTGGCATGGCTGGGAGTGTTTCTTGCCAGTTGGGAGTTGTATGAAATTGTGAGATATGTCCATATACAATATAATTTATTTTGACAAACTGAAAATTACCTTGAAATTAAAAAGTGTGTGAATATGTTTTAAATTATTATTTAAATATTTTTTCAATAGAATATGTTCCAAAAACTGTCATAGAACCATCTCAGAGCAACACACAGTAGTGGTGTTTGGTTCCTGAATGAATCAGTGTTTTTGAACACATCAGTTGAGTAAATTATTCAGTGACTCACGTATAAATACTTGCACTTGTTTGTTCCTGAATATAGTTTGTTTGAACGAGTCGGTCAAGACAGTCATAAAGACAGTCGTCACTAATTTTGTTCCTGAATGAACCAGTGACTAAATTGATCAAGTAAATGATTCAATGACTCACCAACAGAGTCAGTCATTCATTTTGATCCTGCATGAATCTGTGTGTTTAATGAATCAGTTGAGTAAATTATTCAATTGATATTTATTCACATAGAAGACAGCTATTTTAAATTGTAACATTATATATTTCACAGTACTGTTACTGTTTTTTCAATCACAAAATAATTTGTATACTCTTTTCTACAATTGAAGCTCTATTCCTTAAAATGATAGATGTCAAGCTCCTGCAAAAGAACAAATACTGTATATGACCAATAGAAATACACCATAAAACAGTCCACATTCTGCACTATTCCAGTTTTCTAGACGATACCAGAGCATTGTGTCATATGGACTGATAATATTGGTATTTAACTTTAGTGATATTAAACTGTCCCTCGTACATAAAAAAAAAAAGATTTACTATTTGCCATATACATCAGAAAAGACAAATTATAATGTCAAGAATATGCCACTCATTTATGGTGTGGTGTGGTGCGGTGTTTTGTGGACTGGGTTTGGTGGGCCGCTCTGTGCAAAAAGTCCAGGGCCACTTTTTGGCCCCAGTCCGCCCCTGGCACTCAGCTACACAAAGACACACACTGGAGGACATAAATTGGGTTGCGGTGACATGAGATTATTTGTTGTGTGCTTTTCTGAGTCTGTTCTGATTAGAAAGAAAAAGGTCAAAAAGAGCAGAAGCTGTTGTGTCTCATTGAGTAAAGGAGAATAGGAAAGGACCACTGACCTGACATTAATGTTACTTACAGTTAAGACACTGATAATAACACATTAATGTGGACAGTTCACACAAATGGTGTAAATTCTGTCATTATGCTCACCATCATGTCATCCCAAACCTGTGGAACACAAATGCAGACATGTTCAAGCTGCTTTTTAATGATGAAAGCATGAAGTTACCACAAGCTGTCAGTCTGAACTGAGCAAAAACAAACTTGTATTTTTAACACAGTGTGAAATATGATTGCTTTATATATTCAATACCAGTCCAATTCTACTTATACTAATTCATTTAGTTAATTTTGGTACTTGACATCACATGTTTGTTTAAAGCTTGCTAGCATACTGGGACAGCATGAAATAATATAATTTATTGCCCTAGACTGATTGCAAAACAGTACTGTAGAATTAAAATAGACTAAAAAGCTAATTTAAAAGGCAAATTTGTAGACTTGATGGCACCGACTATCTGGTGTTAATAGCTAATAGTCAAAATGTAAGTAGTAGTGACCCAGCTGTAGTGTGGAATAAACGCTAAAAATAATGGAATACCTTGCATATGCCACAATATTTGTATTACTTATAGTATCTACTAATAGTGTTTTGAAAAATGGCATTGGCAGACAGATGGAGAGAGTGTTCATTCAGGACATGAGTCTTGGAGAGACTGCGAATGCGTAAAGAGCGGCAGGTTTTATTCTCTTCTCTGCTCTGTGTCTAAAGGGCCAGTGTTGGTTCTATTGGCTACCTGGAGCCTCCCTGCCCAGACAGCACACAATACAGACGGGTAATTGGCATAGCTGTCAGGCAGAGAGAGGGGGAGCTGGGGAGAGTCTGATAACATGGCAATTAAAGCAAGAGAATATGGCGATTGGAGAATAAAGCAACAATCAGACAGAGACACAGAGAGAGAGAGATTACATTTGGGTCCTTTGAGGACTTGAGTGAGTTCTTACCTTATGAACACATAACCTTTCTACTCTCTGTGAGACTGTCTGAGTGAATGAGACAAGAGAGAGATGTTCTCTGAATATCTGTGTGCAGAATAATTGCTAAGGCATTCATTCTGGTATTTGAACAAACCCCTTAGTCTAAAATATTAAACTTGCATAATTTGTCCTGCACCATTTGTGTGGAAATGATTGAAATTGTTGATTAGATTGTAGTTAAAGGTACAGCCTACCCAAATCATTTAAATTCTGGGTAACACTTTAGTATAGGGACCACTTCTTACTATTAACTACTTGCTTATTAGCATGCCTATTATTAACATATTATGTACTTATTAGTCCTTAAAGCACATATTCTGCATGACCATATTCTACATCGCTAATCCTGCCCAATACTTAAACGTAATAACAACCTTGCTATCAATAAGCAGCAAATTAGGAGTTTATTGAGGCAAAAGTCGTTGTTAATGGCGAGAATTGGACCTTAAAATAAAGCATGACCAAATTCGGTCATCATTTACTCATCCTCATGTTGTTCCAAACCTGTATGATGTTCCTTTTTAAACATAAAAGAGGATACATTATTTTGAAGAACGTTTGAAACCAAACATTATATAAAGAGAGAGAGAGGATTAGGAAATATTCTTGTTTCTTAGTTTGTAGATGTATAATCTACATTGTATATTTCAGCGCACAAAATGCATGAGTGAACATTATGAATACTAAAAAGATCAGGCTACAATTGTGACCGCTCTGCAACCACCCAAGAACTCTTAGCAATGCACTAATAACCAATTAGTTCTAGTTCTAGTTCTTTTATTTATAAAGTACATTTAAAACAGTCGCAAGACTGACCAAAGTGCTGTTCAACATAATGATCAAAGGTAAAAACACATTCAAACAACATCAACTTTCAAAAGCTAAAGAAAACAAGTGAGTTTGCAAAAGAGATTTAAAAACCGATAAAGATTGGAGCAGCTCTGAGGTGTGCTGCAGGCTGTCCCACAATCTAGGGCCCATCACCCAAAAAGCTCCATCTCCTCTGTGCTCCAACCTTGTGGAAGGACCATAAGTAGGTTTTGAAATTAGTAACTATATAGTGGGAAAAGAGGAGAAGCTAAAGGAGGAAGCGAAAAGAGCGAGAGAGAACTGTGGCTTGTTGTCTGTAATGGATTTGTTTGAGATTAACTATGTTAATTTGGGTCGTGGAGAGACTGACCTCATGTTACAACAATAATTACAGACAGACTATATTCACCAAACACTGAGGATGACAGATGAAAATATGGTGGAATAAGTTTCTCCCACTGCACAGAAAAAGTTTTATTTTGGAAGTTTTTGCAAGAGTGACTATGTGTGTGTGTTTAAGTTAAACTGTGTAGCAGCACCTCCCGTGAGTATCTGAACTGAGGTGGCCTGTTTGCACCTAGATGTCTGATCAGTAAGCAGATTGCAGTTCAGTACACACACACACACACACACACACACACACACACACACACACACACACACACACACACACACACACACACACACACACACACACACACACACACACACACACACACACACACACACACACACACACACACACACACACACACACACACACACACACACACACACACACACAGCTGTGACTGGAGCTGGAGACACACTGCGACGCCCCGCTGTCTGTGTGAGAGTGTGTGTGATCCGCTGCTCTCTGCTGTTCATTACTCTCACTTCTGTTTGTCCATTATTATTATTCTCTCTCTCTGGTGTCCGGGGCCCAGAGGTGACTCTCTCCTCCTCTCATTTGTTTGTTGTTTTGTTTCATCGTTGGTTAGTTCATCCTTCCTACCTTCCTTTCTTTTTTCAGTTTTTCTTTCTGTTTTTGTTTCGTCTTTCCTTCAATTGCTCAGTCCTTTTTTCGCTATCCTTCATTCATTTATCTGGTTCATCTAGTCCTTTTCTTTCTTTCTTTCTTTCTTTCTTTCTTTCTTTCTTTCTTTCTTTCTTTCTTTCTTTCTTTCTTTCTTTCTTTCTTTCTTTCTTTCTTTCTTTCTTTCTTTGTTCTCATCCTTCCTTTTGTTTATTTTCCTTCCTTCCTTCCTTCCTTCCTTCCTTCCTTCCTTCCTTCCTTCCTTCCTTCCTTCCTTCCTTCCTTCAATTTCCGTCATTCGCACCCTCACTCCTTGCTTCATAGTTGGTTAGTTCATCATTCCTACCTTCGTTTTTGTTAGTTCCTTCTTTCCATCCTTCTGCGTTATTTTTTCCTTGTTTCATTTGTTTGTGTTTGTTCCTCCCATCCTTTTAATTGTTAATTTGTTCCTTATTTCCTTCATTGACCGATCATCAAAATGCAAACACTAAGAGACCTGATGGTCATACTGAATGTTTAGTCCAGGGGTCACCAGACTCGTCCTGGAGGGTCGGTGTCCTGCAGAGTTTAGCTCCAACTAGTCTCAACACACTTGCCTTGAAGTCTCAAGTATACAAGCAAGAGCTTGACTAGCTGCTTCAGGTGTGTTTGATTAGGGTTGGAGCTGAACTCTGCAGGACACTGGCCCTCCAGGAACGAGTTTGGTGACCCCTGGTTTAGTCAGTCTCTGTCTGCTCTGAATGCTGATCAGTTTTAGAAATTACAGTTACAATGTCACATTGGATAAATACGTTAATTGTGAAAGATAAATAACAGAATGAAACAGAATTAAACATATTTAAATAATCATATACATAACATGTTATCTTTTACAGCTCTAATGCATACATATGCACACCACTTACACTGTTTATTAAAAAAGTGTATGGTATGTGTTACATTATAGTTGCAATTTATGGATTGTTTCATCCACAGACACACGTTTCCAAAGTCAATACAGTCGAGACGGTATTGAATGGGGCTGGAGTTGAGTACATTGGACAGCAGGGTTTGGCTCCATTGATTTGTTAGGAGCATCTGATGGGCTTATCTGTTTGTGTTCATATGCAGCTGGATGTTAGTTCACCGAAAGCTCTTCTCTCCTATTTTAACAATCCTGAATTGCACATTAACATGTTCTGTGCTCTGGATGGTGGCTGTTCTTGCCCTTTCTGCTCCCAGCAGTGCCCGGGTCGGGCCGGTTGACTCCTGCGGCTGAACTGGGGTGAAGGTAGGCTGGCTGTAGCCGGCGGGACAGGCCCATGAGGAGGCACAGAGTAGTGGTGGTTCAGTCCGGCACTGCTCCGGCGTACAGAACTGCCATACAGAGCTTCATCGAAGGTACATTTATTATTCATTATTGTGGTCTTTTTTAGAATATGAGGGTAGGTCTGCTTTTTTCTTAATTACTATTGGTTGAATGGTTTACAATAATTAATTTTGTATAGTGTTTGTCCCAGAGGAATGTTTTATTTCTCTCAGTGCTCAGGAGTCCTAATTTAGCTGTCAGTTATGTTTCATAATATATGTTTCATATGTGTCATTCCTATCAGATGTTTCTTCTAAAATTCCTTTAGGGAGGAATAAAAATAGATATAAACGAGAGTAAGACAGTTATAAAAAGAATGTGGGTATAGCTCACATAACTGGGTCTTGAAAGAATTTGATGGGTAATGTTTGAATTGAAATCTTTGACTTTATTACAGACTTTTATGGCAGAACTGAGAACAGTGTGTGATATTGTTGTAATCTTGTGCTTGTGTGTTCAAAAACACGCTGATGTTTTGGAGCAAATGCATCTGTTATTTAGTTATATAGGTAATATTAAAGGAATAGTTTGGAGTAATGTAGCATCCCATCACTTGTTCACCAATGGATCCTCTGCAGTGAATGGGTGCCGTCAGAATTAGTCCAAACAGCTGATAAAACATCACATCCACAAGTAAATGTCAAACAATTTTGACAGTTTCCAGCTAAAATAAGAGTATTTTGTCCATAATATTAATTCCTCTACTGAAAAAGTTGTCTCATCTGAATCAGGAGAGAAATATGCACAGATTTAGGATACTAACGGGATGTGTATGATTAATTTACTACAGTAGCTCATGAAGACAGCACATTCACAAAAGAGAGGTCAGGACATTATATAATTATTATGGAAAATTGAAGGACTGCTGGAGCTTATAAGTGAATATTTAGTATTTGATACCTGATATTTAAATATTCTGATTATGCAGAAGTTGCTGTCTGTCTATGCTAATGAAGTCTGTATAAACAAAATAATTTCAAGGTCAAAGTTTCCCTCCAAACTCAGCAGATGTTCATTTGTTTTTGCATTCACGATTAAGTCCTTATCTCTTTTATGGATATCATTTACTATATCACAGCTACAGGGGTTGGGGAAATTAGCTCACTGGTTTATGTGTGACACGAAAGCTTTCAGAAGATGCAGTCAGTGTGCATGAATAATTCACACACATCATATTAGAGCAAGAAGCAGTTGCCCACCTCAGACCTGTTATGTCACTCTTATGCAAGTCCTACACACGTGGCAGCTAAATGACAGCCTTCAAATAAAAATACATATCTTGCTTTTATATTAACTTAAAACAAACAGCAAATACTTTTATTTTAAGTGACTTACAAATAAAGAAAACGTGTTTTGAATTGAAAAACTGAAAGCTGTGTTTCTAAAGTCATTCTAGTCAGTGCAGAACAATAGATGAAAAACACATTTTGAATGGTTGTAGATGTATATATTTGATTTGTGCTGTGTACATGACCAAAATCAACTACCATCCCTATAATGTTCTGTGTTGTAGTGCACTCAAACACAACATGGCTATTTAATGCTGAATTGCACAAGCAACATCTCTGTTGAGCAAACAGAGATAACCGAACACATCCTCATCTCTCTCGCTCATATGTATCATTAACAGTCCAATTCACTCTAGTCAGTCGGTTCATCCTAAATGCTTCTCTTTCTTATAGCATTGGAAAGGCAGGTTGGTTTTGAATCGGCTCATTCAGACGATTGTTGTAAATGAACAGATTTTGCTTATTAATAGTTAGAAAGGTAGATGTGAAGTTTAGGTATTGGGTAGGATTAGGGTTGTAGAATATGTTCTTGCAAAATATGTGCTTTATAAGTACAAATAAACAGCCAAAATGTTAGTAATATGTATGCTAATAAGCAGCTAGTTAATAGTGAGAACTGGTCCCTATACTAAAGTGTTACATATATATTGCCATTAAGTACCTTAATGTAGTTGTAGATTGATAAGACTGATAACCTTACTTTACCTTATCCTTACCTTAAGAACGAGCTGAATAAATATCTGTTTCTCAGCAAGGAATATTTATTTTCTTTGCTATTAACCAGCTTCTGTAGGAATGTTGTTTTGGGTCAGAAAATCAATGTCGTAGTGAATAATCCTTTCCTGTGTTGTTTGTTTTCCCCGTTTAATGATGTTTCTTTCTGTGGACGGAGGCCGTCTCAGGCTTGTCTTTTCAGCGGGAGATCTGCTGTTATTCTTAATGCCTCTGTCCTGTCAATCTTCCTCCAATCTGGGTTGATTTGCTGGCTGTCGAAGCGGTCTGATCTACAACAGACTAATTGTTTTTCAGCATGGAGAGATTCATAGATCTAAATAAACATCTGTGGCTTTTTTCGCCATGCAGGTCACTGGATGTGACAAACTGAACAAGCCTCAAGTGGACTGCATGTGTCAGGTGTGCCCTGTGTGTGGTTCGAGTTGAACTTTAATGTCTAATTCTTCTAGAAACTTTCAAAGTTTTAAGCTGCTTTGGCTCATGTTAGCATTTGAGATTCACTGGAACTTCCAAGGTTTAACCATGTTTTGTCGACATTATGTCGGATAAATGATAAATCTAGTAATTTATTTCAGGATCAAATTGGATGTGTGCTGAAGAATCACTATTTACATTAGCAGAATTCATGATGGACCGGAAATTGTATCTGCTTGCCTTTTTGTGGGGTAGAAGAGTTTCCTTTGGAGGTCTTGAAGTAAAAAATAAAAATGAGAGATGGGACTATTCACTCTGCCAGCCAGTACTAAAGCTAGTTTCTATGGATGAAGTCTGACAAAACATTCTTTGAGAACAACTTTATATTTTTACGGTATTTTTCTCGACATGATTGAACTGCTCTCTAGAGCTGGGTCAAGATGGAATAATTTCATGCTTCATTTCTGGGGTTCAAGATAGTGTCTGCCGGACTTCCCCTCTGTAAATACTCCATAACCATGGATTGAACACCCACTAGCTGGAAGACATGCTGATATGGAAAGGACTTGTATATTGAAACGGTAATCTCAGGACTGCTTTCTATTAGCTTGTGGTACATTTAATTTCATGTTAATTGTGGTTTAAGTAGCAAAAGTTAAAATTTTAAAAGACACTTTAAGATACTTTTTCACCAATACTGTGCTATATTTTGACATACACTGCCATCCAGAAGTTCTTCAGAAGTACATTTACATTTTACGTTTATGCATTTAGCAGACGCTTTCATCCAAAGCGACTTACAGTGCATTCAGGCTATACATTTTTTGTCAGTATGTATGTATAGCCTGAGCGTTGCATTCATATTCTGGGCTTCTGCTTAGTAATATTACTAATAAGGTTATTAATATTAGCCTAATAATTTGATCACCTTTTAGTATTATCGAATTTGGTCATCAATGTCACTGTTTTAAAACATTAAGCGTTTTATAATGTCCCAAAACTGTGCCTTGACATATTTCTTTATTTGAGTCCACGTTCAAAATAAAATGGTATGATCCGCTCCATTGTGAACATACGGAACTACTGCAAGCTGTAAAGTAAACAGGAAGAGTTTGTCCGAACTCAACTGGTTTTGTGAGAGAATGCAAAAGTATCTCGAGGCAACGCAAAAGTTTTGCAAGAGAACGCAAAACTTAAAAAAAAAAATCTCCCACCCAAACCTTTTTCCACTCACTCCGAATTATTCCCACCACAATGTCCCTAAAAGGGCTCTGTAAATATGCATATGTATGTGTGATTTATAATTTGTTCATATATATTTTTCTTTTCACACATGTATTTATTTTAGTTTTCTGGTACTTCAGGAAGTAAGTGCCATTTCATGGAGGAAGGTAGCAGCAAGTGATTTAGATGCCAAGTTGGTTGACAGGTAAATGAGTCTTGGAGCCTCTGGGAAAGTTTAGTAGTGTATTACTTTCTTTAGGAAGGAATACGTTTTTCCAAAAGTACTGCGGTAATCTAGCATGATGGGCTTTGACTCGGAATGACCTTCCCACAAGCCACACCAAACCGCAGGGTAATTGCTTGCTAATGACTGTTAAAAATAAGGCAAAGAAATGTCGAACGAAGTTTTGAAACTTTCATGATTAATCTTTTTCTGCGGTGGCAGGAGAAGATCTAAGCCATTCCATCAATCACATCAGGCAGGAGAGTGACTCTTTCTTCAGGGTTGAAAGCATTTGATATCGGATCTCTCTCTCTTTTTGCATTAACTTAGCTGTCCTTGCCCCTGTTTCCATCTCTCTCTCTGTCTTTGTCTTCTATTACATGTATCTAAGCGGTTTAGTGCCTTGCATCAGCACTCAAAGAGCTTTGCACATCTCTCCCAGAATATTTAATGGAAATATTCAGACTTTTGTCCACATTTGACCTCTGCTGTCTGTCTCCTCCCCTCTCCTGATGGTAGTGTCGAGACCCTCTTTGTCTTCCCACTGTGGGACTTGAACGCTTAATTGAAGATCAATTCTGGCCAAGGTCACATTCTGAAGCCCAATGAGAAGCCTGAGTGAGGTTCAGAAATCATCTCGCTTCCCACTATTACACCCTACTGTCTCCACCAGCATGCCATTATCTACACTATCATCTTAAAAACAAAGAAATACAGCGTCGTGGTATTAAAGTCAACAGCTGCCCAGTGAGTGCCTCTTCTGACATATATTTCTTGACCAACATTTACCAAAATCAGCCATATCTTATTTTAAAACCTATAGTACAAACGCCACCTTACAGGAAATATAGTAAACTATACTAATATATCATTCTAGTCAATGAATGTTTATGAGCAAGATTGTATTTGTGGTGGGGATTTGTCCTTAACATTTACTGCAAATTACATCATTATACCAGTAGGTGGAGACACGTGAGTCACTGAATCAGTCACTTAACTGTTTCATTTAACAACACTAATTCGTTTGTTGAAATGAGTTGAAACAAATTACTTTTACTGAATTCGGAATTGCATACTACTATCATTATTTCTGCCATATAAAGATATAGTAAATATGGTAGGAGTAGTAAGTGGTTCCAAATTTGAGCATTTGTCTCACCCCATATATCATTATATAATGCACTATTTGAGTCAACAGCTATTTGTAGCAGTGTCTGAAACCGTAGACTCAAACCGTACTGTGTACTCAACGATGAAAATACATACACTGTGAACAGCACAACAAATTAATTTCAACATCTCAATACTAGAAGATGGTGTCCATAACATTTACAGTCCCCTCTGTGTCTGAATGTACTCATTCATTTTCATTCTCTCATTCAGTGGACTGTATTAGTGGACTGATGTAAGGAATAGTGAATGAGAATACACTGTTATTTTAGATACATCCAGTGTACACGAGTGAGTCTGTCACAAAACGGGTAGCACAGACAGGTAAGTGGTGACAAGCAGGTTTATTTCACAGAACAGATACACTGGGGAAGATCGCTGGAATAGAGTCGACGTAGTGTTGACGAGATCGGACGATGACTGGAGTGAAGTGTGTGTTTATGTAGAGCTAGGGTGATTGGATGACAATGACGTGCAGGTGTGTTCGATCAATGATCAGTGAAACCAGGTGAGGGCGTGCACAGTGATGAGAACGGGAGCGGAACAGACAGATCCGTGACATTACCCCCCCTCCCAATAGGCGCGTCCCGCGCCGTATAACATCGAAAGGGGAGGGTGGGTGGGCGCTCTGGAGGCCTCAAAGGACCTGTAGCCTGGGCAGGTGGCCTCCAGGGCGGTGCCCATTCCTGGAGCCATGGCGGATCGGGAGCCTTGGGTGGCCATGGCGGATCGGGAGCTTTGGGTGCCATGGCGGATCGGGAGCTTTGGTGTGCCATGGCGGATCGGGAGCTTTGGGTGGCATGGCGGATCAAGCTTTGGGTGGCATGGCGGATCGGGAGCCTTGTGTGTCACAGAACCTTGCATAGTAATTTATTTTTGCCTACTACGTAGAAAGGAAATAGGCATATTCATGGCGGATCGGGAGCCTTGGGTGGCCAGTGTCGTCTTCTGCGAGCCGTGGAAATGTGGCCGTGAAATGCGGATCGGGAGCCTTTGAATCCGACTGAAGTGCTGACACAGGGAGCCTTGGGTGGCCGTGATCCAGCGGATTGGGAGCCAGAGAAAATATAATTCGGGTAGCCATGGCGGATCGGGAGCCTCGGGTGGCCATGGACAGAAAATATAATGCTTCAGGCGGCCATGGCCCCCGGATCCGGGGATTCAGGCTGTATGGTCTTTAACCACACCCCTTACTTTGAGTGTTGGGATGTGTTTCGAATCCATCTCAGTGTGTCGAGAGCTCAAATCTTTGCCTCCTATGGATTTGATTGGCAGTAATAAGCCTGCGGCTTTCGTTTCTTGTCCGCCCAGGAGAGAAAGCACAGTGAGGAAAGCAGACACAGGAAACACATCACTGAACCCTGAAAAACTGCTCCACGATCCCTCTTTCCCATCACCCCATGATTACACTAAGAACTTGACCTGCCCTTCGGGATGGTTTTGATAGGTGGAAACACTTTTGTTTTAGCTGTCAGCATCTCCAGGCCGGTTTTCCCAGAGTTTCCATTTTCCCACAGTCGCTTTTATAGTACTTCAGTTAACACAGAGCTAGCGGCGACTACAGCGGAGGCACAGTTGACTCTAGCTGGACGGAACCATGCGGAGGCACAGGTGAGCTGGACGGGACCAGCGGAGACAATCTATGCAAAGAGCTTTGAGACCAGCCGAGGCACAGGTTTTCTAAGCTGGACGGAAGTTTTTCTAAGCGGAGGGCACCTCAGTCCTCTGTCAGTTTTTATTTCCGTGAATGGCCATTAATGTATTATTTACAGTCTTTCCCCACGTTTGATCTCTTGCTGGACGGGACCAGCTCTCTCTTTTTGATCTCTTGCTGGACGGGTTTTTTAACCAGCCTCTCTCTTTCTCACTGACTTGCGCTCTTGTTTTTTAATCCTTCAAATATTTTGTACTTGCACAGGTGATGTGCTGGACATCTTTTACCATTAGCGGATTTTGTACTTGCACATTGCGCTGGACGGGACCAAAGGCACATTAGCTGGACGGAAAAGGCACAGGTGAGCTGGACGAACCAGCGGAGGCCAGGTGAGCTGGACGGAACCAGCGGAGGTATACACAGGTGAGCTGGAGAGCGGAGGCCAGGGTGGGCTGGAGAAGCGGAGGAAAATAAATACCAGGGTGAGCTGGAGACCTTTATAAGCGGAGGAAAAGAAATACCAGGGTGAGCTGTTATTTATTTGCGGTTATTTATAGGCCAAAAATTGGGTGTTTGGTTAAAGCAGCTCAGGATTGTGAACGGTGAAAAGGGTAAAGAGAGAGATTAAAACTATGGTTCAAATAGCATATTAGCACACAACTTTTGTACTATTTCTGCAGGACGAAGCTTTATTTAAATAGAATAAAAATGACATTAAGTAATTGAAGCTTTTTTAAGACCATTAAAGTCAACATGAAATGATAATTCATACTATTTATTTGGTAAATATATGTAATAGATCATCTTTTGAAAGATTCATGTACTGTATATGTGTTAATTTGTTTTACCTCATAATTTTTTATCAAAATGGATGCATGTCACAACATGGAAAAAATACCTGTCGTTACTTCTGTTTCATTGCAACATAATTTTATTTGCATTGTCATTGTTATTTTGATGACAAGTTAACAATTTTTCACCTAATTTTCATTACCATAATGCATTTTTACATTTTACATGACATTAAATTGACTCGGCTGACCTGAAAATAAATTAAATTAAATAAAAAAATAAATGGGTGTAGGATTGTCTTTAAATTATTTTTTACTCAGAAATTGCTAGTAAATTTTACATATCATTACAAAGAAATAGCAAGTCACACATTGAATTAAACATGAAATTCTGAAGTAGAAAGACTAAAATAGTATTTCCTTGTAAAACATGTTAATAAAATCCGTTTTATGTACAATTTGAATGTATTTTGCATTGCTACTTGCTGCTTGCCAAAATAAGCAGTACATGTGACCGATTTCAAAGATGAACTTTTTAAAAATGAAATTGAATGAGTTTGCATGATTGAAATGTTTGTTGCACTCCATAGTGCACACTGCTTCACTATACTGTTTATACAAATAGGTAGTCTGTACACTGTAGGTTTGTCTTCTACAGATACTTTGCATTCATGGAAGAGCCTGTGTATGATAATTATGTTGTGGCATCGCACACAGACACTGACATACTGATGTGCCACATTTACATTTTCATGCACACACACTCGAAGGGCTTCTGGACTGCTCAGCGGGTCCATGACCTGATACATCTTACCTGTCTCCTGTATCTGCTGGGGTGAAAGACTGCCCTCACTGGCCACTTAGAGGAAGAATTGATGTCTATCCTTCTCTTTTTTTAGACTACAAGCACAAGATTGCTGAGTAGACTTGTTGGGTTGATGGATCACCCCTGAATCTTGTATGTGTGATATATATTATATATATTCATATATACAATATTTTACTAATTTACTAGTAAAATGTGTCAGTGGTTGTCCCCATACGTATTATTTGTCTTTATTGTGATTCTGAATTTCCGTAATGATCAAGTTTAAAGCTGATGTTTTAGCATCAGTCTACAGTGTCACATGATCCTTCAGAAATCCTTCTAATATGCTGATTATCAATGTTGAAAACAGTTGTGCTGCTTCATATTTATGTGGAAACCATGATAAGTTTTTTTCCCAGAATTTTTTATTGAATAAAATTTTTTCAAAAGTGTTCGTAACATTAAAAAAATCTTTACTGTAACTTTTGATCAAATCGTTGCATCCTTGCTGAATAAAAGCATTCATTTCATTTTTTTTTTTTATTACTGACTCCATCTTTGAATTATTCAATGCATATATCTGTCCTAATTTCTTCTGTCGTGTCATAGACATCTACCATGCACAATTCAGTAAAATAATCAAAACAGGTAGAAAATAAATAATAACAAATATCGACTTGTTTTTTTTATGGGTAGAAATGTATGGCACAATGAGCTGTGACTGACATTCTAATGACAGGTTCAGAATTCATGGAGCTTTGACTGTGATCCTGTGTAATATGTCGTGATGTGGACACTATAATAGTCTTCTTCATCTGTCCTCCACAGCTGCGTCCAGCTTCAGCTTCTGTCGAACTGCGCTGGAGCACACAGTCTCAGCCGAAGAGTTCAACTATCAGCTGCCACACAAGGCCAGGGGCAACCTGACCTGGCATGAAGGACACGGCCAGAGGGTGACGAGGAGGGCTGTCAAACTGCTGCAGCAGCCCGGCACAGAAGGAATACAGGTACTCAATCACAGTCACGCTACCCGAAGGAGAGAAAGCACAAATCAGGTCCCTCTGCCATCTTAATTGTTTCCTCTGGAGTTTCAGAAGAGATCTATTTCAACAATGTATACAGAAAGACTTCATATCAATATGAACTACACTGCCGCTCAAAAGTTTGGGATCGGTAAGAATTTTTATGTTTTTAAGGGAGTCTCTTCTGCACATCAAGGCTGTATTTATTCAATCAAAAATACAGAAGAAATTGTATTATTGGTGAAATCTTATTGCAATTTTTAAGATTGCTTTCCTATTTTAATATGCTATATTAATATACTTCAAAATATAATTTATTTCTGTGACGCAGTGCTGCATTTTCAGCATTAGTACTCCAGTGTTCATGTCACATGATCTTCAGAAATCATAATAATATGCTGATTTATTATAAGCATTGAAACTTGTTTTGCTGCTTCATTGTTTTTGGAACATGTGTTTTTCTTTGATTCTTTGATGAATACAAAGTTAAAAAGAGCAGCATTTGTTCAAAATATAAATATTTTCTAACAATATAAGTCTTTATTATAACTTTTTATTCATTTAACACATCCCTCCTGAATAAAAGTATTAATTTCTTAAAAATAAATGAGAAAGAAAAAATGTATTGACCCCAAACTTTTGTAAAGCATGTAACACAAAATGTCTTTTTAAAATAAATGCTGTTCTTTTTAACTTTTTGTAAAATCAGAGAATCCAAAAAAATATCACACATGATTATAAATCAGCATATTATTATGATTTCTGAAGGATCATGTGACACCGAAGACTGGAGTAATGATGCTGAAAATTCAGCTTTGATCACAGAAAATATATATATTTTAAAGTATATTAAAATAGAAAACTGTTATTTTAAATTGCAATAATATTTCACAAAATATTTTTTTTATGTATTTTTGATCAAATAGATACAACCTTGATGAGCAGAATAAACTTCTTTAAAAAACATAAAAAATTCTCACTGATCACAAACTTTTGAGCAGCAGTGTATATGAATATTATTATTATTAAGAAATGTGTAAAGACAGAATATTAAAGTATATTATAATGTTACGAAAGATTTTTATGTTAAACAAATGTTTTTTTTTTATTATAATAATAATAATAATCAATAATTAACACTTTGGCAAACAGAGTCCTCTGTTAAATATGATTAATTTTCCTTCGTGGTTGTCAGTTCAGTTACTATTCTTATTCTTATACATTTTTTTAATTATATTATTATTACTAAACTGACAACTATTCAGAATGTTTAATGATTATTATTATTAGTAGTAGTGTAATAATAATAATAATAATAATAATAATAAGTACTATTATTATTCCGAAGCTGAACTGACAGCCATTCAGAAAATTAGCCATATTTACCAGAGGACTCTGTTTGCCAAAGTATGAATGCATTTTTATTATATAATAGAAAGTTACAATAACAGCATTTATATAACTAAAATGACAACCATTCAGAAAATGTATTATCTTTATGATTATTATTATTATTAGTGAACATTTATCATATTTATGATTATTATTATTAGTAAAATTATTATTAATAATAATAATAATTAATGATTATTATTATTATTCAGTAACTGACTGATAACCATTAAAAAATGAGTAATATTTACCAGAGGACTTTGTTTGCAAAAGTCTTTTTGTAGATTGTTATTGTACAATAGAACGTTAAAATAACAGTTTTTAACTAAAACAGCTATTCAGGAAATGAGTAATATTTGCCTGTGAATGGTTGTGTGAGAGCTGCGAGTGTGTTAATTAGGGATGTCCCGATAGGTTTTTTTGCCCTCGATCCGAGTCCGATCATATTTTGAGTATCTACCGATACCGAGTCCCGTCCGTACTTCTATAATAATAAAAAAAGAATAAGAAGAGCGAAGAAACAGATCCAGGATGTTCCTTATTTTTTTATTTAATTCACCTTATTAACATTCAACACTCCTGTTAACAAACAAGCACTTCTGTGAGGTACTTGAATAATCAAGTAATAAATAATACATAATTTTTCCTTTTGGACTTTAGTGCAACAGTAAATGTAAAAAAAAGTTAATATAAAAACAAATAGCACCAACCTTAAAATACCCGGCAGCATGTAAACAAATAAAAAAATAAAATGCCACAGTGTTGCAAGCCAGTAATGTGCTTTTAGACTGCACTCCTAACTCTTACTGTCATCACAGTAGTAAGTTTCACAGAAGGAAATTTGTTTTTTCTTACATCTAACAAATCTTCTACCTTGTCAGGTTTGAGCCTGTTTTGTTCTCATCAAGATGTTTGCAACGGCACTAAAAAGTCTCTCACTTCCACAGAGCTGCAGGGGGCACTGAGTACTGGGTTGCAACAGCACCATAGAGGGAACTGATTAGCAATTCTTTCCAGTATGAAGTGGGTCGCTTTTCTTAGGGTGTTCAGTAGCGATTTCAACGAGGGGATGCATAATCTGGCAGGGGTGCAGATTTCGGCAAACACCGGCATTTAACCTAGCGTCTTGCAACAAAGGATGTCATGCCGCACGCGGTTGCTGTGTGTGTGAGTCAAAGGTCTATTTGCACCGCATAACTATGAGAATATATATACATATATATCCGAGTCCTGATCGGGAGGTAATGTCCGATTCCGATCGAGTCTGAAACCCGTGATTGGGCCCGATTCCGATCACTGATCGATCTGACATCCTGTGTTAATAGTTGCTGTGCAAAAACATGTTTGCAGTTGGACTTGTGTGAACAGACCTTGACTTTCATATTCACATGTGTGGTTAATATTATCCAGGATTCTTTTTCATCCATCATAAAATATTTATGCCCTTCCTTCCCAGCTCTGAAGG
Organism: Ptychobarbus kaznakovi; assembly: GCA_027422405.1. NCBI lineage: Eukaryota > Metazoa > Chordata > Actinopteri > Cypriniformes > Cyprinidae > Ptychobarbus > Ptychobarbus kaznakovi. Next base: position 18,550,606 of record CM049794.1, on the reverse strand, counting down.
TCATGTAGAGGTTTCCTTGTTTACAGCATTGGCTCTGTGATATTTCATGTGTTCAGCAGCACTTGGTAAACTTCTCCTCTGAGCTATTTGTCAGTGCTAGCGCTCGCTAGCTACATGTGTCCTTCTTTATCACTGCACACTCAAACCGTCATAACCAGGTTCATAATCCGCCTGTCGTGATGAGGAAAAAGCACCCCTGATGCCTGGATATTATAGCATCCCATTATTTGAGCCATTACCCAAGAATCAGGCTAAGCTTGAGCTGAAGTCTCTCATAATACGCATGTTTTTTCTATTAGAAGACACAAATGAGAGGCGTACATGAAATTAATTATTCCCTCTTTGTATGCATCAACCTTGAGGGCCATAATTATTTAATAATAAAATATTTCAGCCTGATTTTAACTACCATATTTGATTAGCGTGTTCTTTACGCTCTATCTGTTTTGTTCTGAATGGTGTGAATTAAAAAAAATATCCTTTTGTAATGCATCACCTTAAAACAAAGGCTTAGAGGAATGGCTGACAGTAGCGTGTGATTTATTTATTTTTATATGTTAAACATCTTTGTTCTGCTTGACAGTGAACTGTGAGGAGATGCATATGTAAATGGAGCTGCTCTGGTGTTGTGAGCATCACTTTAAATAGAACAGATTTGATGCCTTTCTCCTGGTTTCAGGATTGACTCAGATGAGCTCAGTATTGCATGAGGGCTGCTGGATAGTGTGTGTGTGTGTGTGTGTGTGTGTGTGTGTGTGTGTGTGTGTGTGTGTGTGTGTGTGTGTGTGTGTGTGTGTGTGTGTGTGTGTGTGAATGGGAGAAGGTCACTGGCGTGTGTTCAAACACACACGCCAACTGTTGAAATTCAAGGTTATGGCAAGTCGAATAAAGAGCAAACTTTAAACAGGTTCTTAATGCTTGAATTACAAATTGTGGGAGTCTTTCAGATTTGGTCTCTGCAGAATGGTTAACACATGCTAGCTTTGTTAAGATTTTATCGCACCCTCATTTCACTGTGTGTGATTCCCTATGCCTTTAGCATCTCATATGCACAATTACAAAACACTGATGGGTTTTCAAATAGTTTTCCTGAACAGTTCTTTCCACCATTGGTCAGAAAGTCACGTAGCTCCGCCATCAAACTCACCCCATTAGTTGAGTCATTGTTGCTGGGCGGAATGTTTAAACAAACAGCAATGTTTTGTTAGCTCCACCAAAGTCCCTTTAAGGCAAGTCATGTCACTCGGCGGCCATCTTTGGCACACCGCTCGGGCATGCAAGCGCAGCTCACTTTGAATGGGGAAACATTAAAATCTCCAAAATTGTTCACCAAGTTTAAGATTAAATTTCATATTTGAAATCACCAATGAAATCTGACAACAGCTGTCTCTTAAAAGTTGTTTATTTTGTTCAAATATCATTAAAAAAGCTTATTTTTCAGGCTAGACCAGAGTAAGAGCAGGTCTTATTTTTAAGAAACGCTTACTGTTTCTATAGCAACCGGGACTTTACTGATTGGGGATTGGCTCTTTTGCTCAGAAGGCGGGGCTTCGTTCCATAGATCGGCCATATTGAGTGTTGCATTTTTCCCCATTCAAAACTACACAAGTGACACATCTTGGGTTTTCTATAGTCTTGGCTCCACAGAGCCATTGTTTACACTTCTGAGCAGTGGCGGATGCAGAACGTGACAGATGGGTGGGCCTGGATTAAGTCGAGGTGGGCCTGAATCTATGGGTGTTCCGAAATCAAGGCTGGGTTTCCCGATAACGTTGTCTCTTAGCGCGCTACGAAGACTCTTAACGTTAACTTAACTGATACCATTTCTAGGTGTGTTCCCCGAACCATACCTTAGTACGGTGACGTAATACTGCCCACACATAATATTTTTTCCACTCAATTATGTCGTTATAACGAGATCTTTTCTCGTGTAACGAGTGTTTCTGTAAAACGTGATCTTTTCTCATTTTACGAGATCTTTTCTCGTAAAACGAAATTTTTCTGTAATAATGACATGTGTCGTTATAATGATATATGTAGGGTGAGGTGAGAGGTCCACGTGTCAGTGTGACATAAACGAGGATCTGCACGCTGTGAATTGAAATACACTGTGTAAATGTATTTAATGTAATGGTTTTAATTATAGCAGCATGTTTATGTAGGATTAATCTCCAATACAACATTATCCAATAACAGCACTCAGACCCATGACTTGTTTAGGCTATATGATCAGATAAAACAGTTATTTTTGAATAATTGACTCTGGGCTTGGAATATTTATTTATTTGAATGACTGAAGTTTGATTGAACAACAAATCGAAATATGAACAATAACGGTAAAGGCCTCCTCATGTCGTGGCCTCGCTATGTTGAGGGAACAACATCCATTTCTCGTTTAATGCATAAACAAACCTACTTGACCTTTGTGAATTATTATAGAAATTATTACATAATTAATTATTATATTGACCATAGGCTACCGGACTGTAGGCAATGGCACGCGATGTACACAGCATTCAAGTTTATCACGAATAGGCTAATATTACATAAAGTACATAAAATAAAACTGTGCACACTATTTAAACTAAATAAAATAAAAGACATCGTGTTTGTCAATTAACTGATCGTCTGTAGCCTATTCATCATCATCATCATTATTATTAGCCTATTGTTATATCTTATATTAGTTTCTTCCCTTCATTTCGATCTCTACATAACGTTCTGACTAGTTTTGTAAGTCTACTGTAAATGCTCGACACGCTAAAGCTTGGATGTGACTGGACTATTGGAAATGCAGTTTAAAGGTTGAATTTAACATATATAAAAAAATGTCTGCGAATTAATAATTATTGATATTATTGCCTACTGCCTAGTTTTTCGTTGAGTGTGAATGGGAGAAGGTCACTGGCGTGTGTTCATTTGTAAAAGAAAGCACACACGCTCATTTATCATAGCCACTGCATTGCATAAAAGCCTACAATCATAAAGGTTATGGCTTAATTGTCAGAAGTTTAAGTTTTTCTAAAAATGGTAGTAAGAGCATGCACTTTTGAGCGGAGCGGAGGCCCAAAACGCCCCTTCTGGTAATGCTTGCCAATTACAAATTGTGGAATATGCTAAGCAATCTTTCAGATTCGGTCTAAGCTGAAGAATGTTTGAAACAAATGCTAAATCCTGTGAAGTTAAGACGTTTTATAGAACGACACCCTGATTTCCCCCAGTTTTGTTTATTTCATTTTAGAAAGTGTGTTTCTTTGATTCCCATGAAATATATTTGCTCGGTCAGCATCTCATCTTGTGTGCTCAGTTTTGCAAAACATGATGGTTGTTTTAATGGAAAAAACTTTTTAGTTTTCCTGACTTTTTACAAAAGTTCTTTCCACCATTGGCTTCAGAAAACAAGACACGTTTTTAGCCATGCCATTAAACTCACCCATTGGTTGAGTCATTGTTGCTGGGTGGAATGTTTAAACAAACAGCAATGTTTTGTTAGCTCCAATTAAATAGAAAGAAAAGTCCCTTTAATTTGTTTTTGGCAAGACATGTCACTCGGCGGCCATCTTGGCACACCTCTCGGACATGCAAGTGCAGCTCACTTTGAATGGGGAAACATCAAAATCTCCAAAACTGTTCAACCAGTTTAAGAAATAAATATTACTAAAAAAATATTTCATATTTTTAAATCACCAATGAAATCTGACAACAGCTGTCTCTTAAAAAAAAGTTGTTTATTTTGTCCAAATAGCATTACAAAAGCGCATTTTTCAGGCTAGTACATTTTATTTTTATTTATAAAACCAGAGTAAGAGAAGGGCGCGGGGTGTGTCTCAGAACGCTTACTGTTTCTATTGCTTGATGAAGACTGGGACTTTACATAAAATAAACGATTATATTTATTGAACACAAATACTTTGGGATTGGCTCTGTTTGTTTTTGGGCAGACGCAATGCTCAGAAGGCGGGGCTTCCCCGCCGAACACGTTCGGCGCGAGAGCCAGCGCCATAGATCGGCCATATTGAGTGTTGCATTTTACCCTAAAGTTTTTTAAACATTCAAAACTACACAAATTAGAAATAAAGGAAGTGACTGGAGTATTTTACAAAAGTTTAGAGGATTTAAATTAATCTGTAAATATTATTTTGCATAAAGTAAAAAAAAGTTTTCTATAGAGTTAAATCAATCTTGGGGAAATAAACAACCCACTGTATTAAAGGTTTGCTTATCTTCCAGCCCAAATTGGTTCCTTGTTTTTTTTAGGTCTGCATTATATCTGACCCGTGCTGCCAAAACGAGTCGGAATGAACAAATACAAAAAAAGTGAGTTGTTTTTGTGAAAAATCTACTTAAAGATTCTAAAGCAAAATCACCTGCATATTTTTCTCCAATTCTTTTCTTAAGAATATTACTATAATCACAAGATAGCTATTTTTTATCTTTGTTATTAAAAATAATTACAAAGATGCAAATAAACAGTAGTTTAATCAAGAGCAGTTTACCCAGTGAGCGGATTCTGTCTTTTCTGAGCGGAGTGCACACACACAGAGCGGAAAATAATGTTTGATTAACGAGACTTCTATATTAAAACCTACTGTAATGCATAGATTTAATATATGCATAATATAATGTTACAAATCAGATTTTCCTCCAACCATTAACTAAATGTTCATGTAAGTCCTCCAAATAATTATATAACAGTTTTTTTTTTTTTAATTATGTTTGTGTGAATGTCGCCAAGACATATTTAACAATAATGTACTTTACATTTACATGTATGCATTTAGCAGATGCTTTTATCCAAAGTGACTTACCTTAAATTTTAAATGCATTCAGGCTATACATTTTTTCATCAGTATGAAATACACCACATGTGTTCCCTGGGAATTAAACCCACAATTTTTATTTAATTTTTTTCTTTTGCGCTGCTAAAACAATGGGCGGGCCAGGCTCTAGGCCCGCCCACAGCTCCGCGCCTGCTTCTGAGCCACAGGAATATTTTATCTTCTCCTTAGATAGCGTGCTCACGGAATAAAAACAAACAAAAAAAAAAGGTAAGTCTTCAGCATGGGTTTGAAAATGATATTTTACTGGTTTGGACTCATGTCATCGAGAATTCGATATGAATATTCACAAAGCTGGAATGCTGCGTTTTGTAACAATCAAGGGCGGATTTAGTGAATTGAGGGCCCCAGGCAAATATAGGAATGGGGCCCTATACATTTGCACACATTTACCAAGATCAACCTTGAGGTTCCTTTTTTGTCGTGATGCTTGCTGCTGCACAATGGTGCCCCATGGTTGAGTCCGATGTTTCAAAATTTTTATTTACATGTTATAATGGGATTCTTTCATTTACATTTACATTTATTAATTTAGCAGACACTTTTATTCTTTCATATTGTAGACCACAAAATAGCAATTGATTTACCATTGAGATACAAGTTTTAACAAAAAAATATTAAATTATACAATTATAAACCTCACAATTGAACCTTTAAACCAGGGGTCACCAGACACGGTCCTGGAGGGCCGGTGTCCTGCAGAGTTTAGCTCCAACCTTAATCAAACACACCTGAAGCAGCTAATCAATGTCTTTACTAGGTATACTTGAATCTTCCAGGGAGGTGTGTTGAGGCAAGTTGGAGCTAAACTCTGCAGGACATCGGCCCTCTAGGATCAAGTTTGGTGACCCCTGCTTTACACCATTTTTAAGAAAAGGGATGAGTCAGAAGTATAAATTATGATATTATTTAAAACGATTTATGTGGGTGGATTTTGCATTGGTCTGAACAAAAATTGTATTATTGAAAATGCATTCATTCTCTGCCAGGAGTTTGGAACGTCAGTAATATAGCGGTTTCCCTGGTAACGGCTGTAAACAAAGCAGAGCTCAACTCATAAATTATAGTTTATCAGGTAACATGAAAATGCCATTGAAACTTTTCTGAATACAATCGGTTGCCTTCAGAGGTTCATTCTTATAAAAACTTGAATTAGCTAGAATGACAAAAGTGTGAAAAATATACCCTATATTGACGATGAAAGTCCACTGATGAGTTACCAGCATAAGCCTACATTTAATTTTTGTCATTTTAACTTAGCGCTGTCAATCGATTAACATATTTAATCACGATTAATCGCATGATTGTCATGAGTTAACTAGCGAATAATCGCAACTTAATCACACATTTTTATCTGTTCTAAATGTACCTTCAATTAATACTTTTCAAGTTTTCAACACTCTAATCAACATGGGCATGGACAAATATGGATGCTTTATGCAATATATGTTTATTATTAGTGAGAAAATAGTAAACAGAGCATGAACATGTTTCAGAGGTCATAGATGTTTTTCAATGAACTTGTTAATGTCTATTAGACACATGAAAAAAGAAATACCAGGTTCCCATTACTTCTCTTTCTTTGCACTGAGCAATTTACTGACACAAACCGGTTTACATTATTTGCTGGACAGGCCAGCTCACTTCTTCTGAACATGCAAAATGTACATATATTATTTTTTATTATATTTGTTTCCCTCTGTGCCTACATACTGTATTTTGATGCAGCTAAATTCTCAATAAAACTGTTTTCATTGGTATATTTTTCCGTTTCTGTTGTCAGACAACCAAATGAATATTAAATAATGTCTAAATAACCACTGATGTCGTTTAACAAAAATAATTGTGCGATAAAATCAAATACCCATAAGAGAAAGACAATAGCTGTGCTGTGAGACATGTAAAATTATGGAAGCAACACATAACCAGCTCTGAACAGAGCAGACCAGAGAGAGAGGTGTGTTGGGAAAGAGAGACCCACGCTCTCGCGGCATATGTCATTATATTTTAATTGCAACAAACAGGATACACAAGAAATCTGCAAATGGTTGTCGTGGGTAATAATCAAGCCGTCATCTGAGTGGGCCCTTGGCTTTTAAAATCAAATAGTAACAATAGACCTACAACTACACACAAGAGAAAGTCACATACACAATTATACAATAGCTGTGCTGCTCCATGGACAGTAATTTACAAACACAAGGCATAAATATAGGTATGGAAAAAAAATTAAGTAGAAAATATACTTGAAAATAATAAAATATAAAATATGTAAAATTAGGGTATAATAAATAATAATATAAGCAACATATTTGTTTTAACATGTTGTTCTGATTATTAAATGGAGTCATGTTGATGTTATGAGACCGAGTTTGAGTTTAGGAGCCTGATGGTCTGGGGGAAGAAGCTCCTCCTAAGTCTCTCAGTTTTTGCCATCATGCTCCTGAAGCCAGATGGCAGCAAAATGAAGAGACGGTTACCAGGGTGATTTGAGTCTTTGATGATTTTGACAGCTCTGCTTTTGCAGCATTTGAGGTAGATGTCCTGCAGAGAGGGGAGAGCAGACCCTGAGATGCGCTCAGCTAAGCGCACGACTCTCTGCAGAGCTTTGCAGTCCTGATTTGAGGACGTTACCATACCACACTGAGATGCACTGAGTCAGTACACTTTCTATGGCCCCTGAATAGAACGTTTTCAGGATTGCTGGTGAGATCCTGAATTTCCTCAGCTGTTGCAGATGGTACAGTCTTTGCCTGGTTTTATTCACCTGCGTTTGAATGCGTGTAGTCCAAGTCAGGTCCTCAGAGATGTTTACACCGAGGTACTTGAAGCTACTCACCCTCTCCACAGGGGTCCCACTGATCATAAGAGGAGTGTAGGGCCGCTGCTGTCTCTTCTTGAAGTCCACAATCAGCTCTTTAGTTTTACTCACGTTCAGAGAGAGACAGTTGTCCTGGCACCATGATGTAAGTCTCTCTACCTCATCCAAGTATGCCACCTCATCATCATTGTTGGAAATGAGGCCCAGAACCACAGTATCATCAGCAAATTTAATGATAGAAATGGAGCTGTGAGAGGACACGCAGTTGTGTGTGTAGAGAGAGTAGAGCAGGGGACTCAGGACACAGCCCTGTGGGGCTCCTATGTTCAGGGTGATGGAGTTGGAGGTGAACTGTCCTACTTTCACCACTTGAGGTCTGTCGATGAGGAAATCTTGAATCCAGTCACAGAGTGAAGAGTTTAGGCCGAGGTCTGTGAGTTTAAAAGCTAGCTTGATGGGGACTATAGTATTGAAAGCTGAGCTATAGTCATTGAATATCTTACATAGTTGCCATTTTTGCTGTCAACGTGTGTGAGGGAAGAGTGCAGGATGTGAGAGATGGTATCTTCAGTAGATCTATTGGGGCGATAGGCAAACTGAAGAGGGTCCAAAGAATCAGGGATGGAGGAGCAAATGTAGTTCTTTACCAGTCTCTCAAAGACCTTCATGACTATTGATGTGAGGGCAACTGGACGATAGTCATTCAGACAAGAGGGTTTATTGTTCTTAGGCACAGGGATGATGACAGATTTTTTAAAGGAGGTGGGAACCTCCTCTCAGAAAACGTAGGCTAGAAATAAATGTAATTTTAGATGTCTAGTTACTATTTGGAGCATTGGGATCTATAAGAGGGCTTAATGAACTCATTTGTGTGAAAAACTGACATTTTTCACTTCTTTTTCCGTGAGCCAAATTAGACTGTGCACATTCCGACTCATTTTACCTGCACTGGTCACATTTTATTATTTTTCATATCACTCCACATGTTCTTGTTTTATAATCCATCTTGGGTCTCATTTATCAACTGCAGTGAAAATGACCTCAGAAAACATCAGTTTTAAAACAGTTTGTTTATTTATTTTTTGGCTGATAGTGTCTGGAACATTGTAACAAATATTTTTAAGATTAATAATTAATAATTTCAGATAAAATCAATATTATATGCCCACGTATTTATTGATTTATTTTGTCAGGTGCATGTGTGATAAGTGGGAAAATATGATACATGAACATCATTATTATTTTGTGATATTGAACTGTAATTATCTATTGATCTTGTATATTAGAGGTGCTTTATAGTTCAGTGATCATTTTGAAAGTTTTAAACATTAAGAAATAAATTTTTTCATGGAGAATCATCTGAATAATGTAGAATGATGTAAAGTCTATCAACTAATATTTTTCTATAACAAGTGTTTTAATTTTGTCACCCCTCCAATGTATTTTACTATGTTAAAATGATGTGATGCCTCTGGAGATACGCTAGTAGCGTAGTGTTGTTTTTTGGTGATGTGAAGAGAGAAAATTAGAACATGAAACACCAATATTATAATGCTTTACCAGCAGAGACAACGGGATAATCAGAACCTGTATGACTGAAGAATCAGAAAATCTGAAGCCAGAAAGACAAAAAATGAGTGCAAACATAGCTATTTTTGTTGTATAGGTAAGTGGATTATTGTATAGACCACTCTAAAACACTCTAGTATCAAATTCATAAATATTCATGCTAATCCACACCGATAGATGGTAACGTCTAATAACATTGTAGTATCAGTACTTAAAGTACCTGAATAATGCTAAAGCACTGGTGGGTTATGCTAAAATAAATGAACACTAAAAAAATATATTTACACTTCATTTTTAGTCAAAGACATAATTTAGTAAAATAAATTGATATCAGTTCCAAACATAATAGGTTATTTAATGTCAGGTAATCTGAGTCATACATTGTTTCCCTACTTCCCATATGCAATTACGGTTGCATTTGAAGACAATTAGTACTCAGTTTTAATGAGCTTTTTGTCAAAATATGATGTTCTTCAATGAATATATTCCACAAACATCCTGGACTTTACCATTCATATGCATGTAGTATTATATCACATCACCATACGGCCATGTGAGACACAACCTGGTATTATGAAGAATGTTGTGTAACCGTATAGCAGAAGTCAAGCAAGCCTCCCGGCAGCCAGTCCTGTTGTCTAATTGGCCGTCCCACAAGCCCAGTCTCCAATGAAATCACAATACAGCAATAGAAATGACTTGGTGGTCATGAATCCATCATTACCAGATCATATTCTGAGATTAAACTTCCATTACACATGATTGCACTTGGCAGAGTTTGTGTGTAGAGTCCAGTTAGTGTGACAAAATGATGTCCTTTGCAAGATGTTATGTTGTGGCTTATTCTAACAAGCCTTATCTCATGGGGCCAGTCCTGGCATGAAAATGAGTTTTGCCGATGGGATTTGTGTTAAAGATAACATTCATTTACTGCATTTGGCTGGAGACTGGGCTGGGAATGATTAGGGATAAACCTTTGCTATTTCAAGGTGAGCAAAAGTGTCAGATTGCTGTTGGCAAGATTGTCAAGGATAGTAATAATTATGACGACCATGACCATGACTAATGAACTATATACGAGAATGGTTTCACAAACGGTTTATTTAATTACCCACAAGATGTTCTTGTTTTTCATTTAGCATTTCATTAAGGTGTAAAATATTTTTCAGAAGTTTCTTGTCAGAAGAAGAGAAAATGTACTGTCCTGTATAAGTGCTATATTTTAGGACCGGTATTGCCTCCTATTAACGGTCAAAGCACAAAGTGCTGGAACCCTATTGTGTTTGTGAGGATTTTCTTCTTTTTCTTTTTTAATAATTCAAACTGTCTGGGGGTCAGAGACCGTAAGTTATAGAGTTCCTATTTTTGAAAAATCTGTTTTTTGAACTCCTCCTAGGTCGTTGGTCCAATGCGCATAACATTTCACATATCATCTCCAGACACTCATGACAAAAGAATCATGATCAAAAGATTTGCTTGGATGAATCAAAAGAATTTAGGTTGTCAGAGCGTTACAAATATGTAGGATAATTATTTGATTGAGCAACAGGTATCGTCTAACATGACACAGATATTTCAAAAACATGGCCGCCAGCAGCCACTGAAGTTTGATTGGCTGCTGGCGGCCATGTTTTTGAAATATCTGAATTGTGTGCAAAACTGGAAATAATCATACATTGTGTGAAAGTCAAAAATCTGTACTGAATTGTGTGAAAATTATCCACAAGGTAGGACTATATAAAGCAACTTTAATCCTTGCTTTAAGCCTTTCCAAGATTTCTCCCTTTTATGATTATCTATCAACTCTGTCCCTCATTCTAATTTGTTTGTTTGAACTTGATCTAGGCTGTTTGTCTGATTTGCACAATACTTGGCATGTATCATCCCCATATCCACATGACAAAAATGTTGATTTGTCAAAGTGTTCCAAAGTTAATTTATCTGGCTTTGCCCATTTGCACAAATGAATCGATCTGCTGAATGCAATGCCCAAACTTCACAGAACTTCATACAAATGGACAACAAGAATAAACAAGACAAGTTTCATTAACTCAGCACAGATTACTAATCTGAACAATGTCTGACGAGCACTTCCTGTGTTTATTTGCCTCTTTATGATGAATCGCTTGTTGTATCCCTCAATCTGTAAGTAGCTTTGGATAAAAGCGTCTGCTAATTGAATAAATGTAAAGGTAATGCAAATGTAGTTTCAGCAGCAGTGCCGTGGTGCTAAAACTACTCAAACAACGCACGCACATTAATGATGGCTTCAGTGAGGGCAGTTCAATCTTTATGGGCTGTTCACACATCACCAGGTGGCTGTATATTTGGTTTCAGTATGTGTTACTGCTACAGCCCTGACATTTCTGTCTGCACCACTGGCCACAGCTTCTGAAAATGTGATTGCAAATGGAGTATATTAACGGTAAAATAATATATTTTTAGTAAGCACTTCCAGCTTAAAATAAATTCTGGATTACACAGCACTTTAATATAAATTGCAGCAGCACATAATGCATCATAGCGTAAGAGAAATGGTTATATTTGCATGAATCAACATCTCACAAAAATGCTTTTACTAATAAAGTAAAACAAAATGAAACGTTGCCGCATTGCTGGTAATCCACAGCACTTCAGAAATTGCCATCTTTGATTGAAAATGAATGACTTCTGGCTGCTTTTGCTTTGTGAATATGTGATTTTGCAGAACAGTTGATTTTCTGTTAGTGTAAAGTCGTACATGCACATAATATTACTGATGAAATGGACAAGAGAATGAGGAAGACAGACTAAATACGGGGTTAATGGAAAAAGGAAAACAAGTAAACTGTCTTATTCCTGGCACGGGAACAGTGCCATACAAATGTTGTTTAGCATGCAGTGGGTTTAGTCCATTAAAGCAGAGCTGTGATGAGGCTACCTGAGGTTGACAGCCAGAGGAGATTTGTTTAGTTTCCTCATTACTGCGAAGGTTACTGACCCCATCAGCGGCACACAACAATTTCGAAAAGCACACAGGTTACCAAAAGTCAGCAAACTTAGCCAGCCTATCTTAATTAGGCTGAATTGCTCAATCTTTTTCACATCAGCATACAGTTCTCAGTTAATCTGGGATAAATGGTCGGATTCCAGTGAAAATGAAAAAGATGATTCTGAGTTGTGAGTTGCTTTTTTGCCCTATGTGCGTGAACAGATGTTGTGGGAACCTCATAATGAATGCAGACCCATGTCTGAAGTCTCATATCAGTCAGTTGTCACCAGGCTGAGAGGGATCATTGAGTTCTTGTGCATGTAAGCTGTCCTGGCGCAAAGGATTGTGGGACTGGAGGCAGTCTTCAGAAGAAAAGAGAGATGGAGAGACAAGCGGGAGTTAGGGGGGGGGGGGGGGGTAGTGTTGTACCTATTCGCTGTATGAAAGATTATGCTTGTGTTGAAGTATGACATGACCAGACAGAAGGATGAACGCAAGAGCAACACTGATCGATTGAAAGGATGTAAAAAAGAAAACAGATTATGGCTAGAGTGCTCGTTTACTTGCTGAAAACGTACAGCCGTGTCAGAAATGATCCAAGGCTTGAGGCAAACATGACTCTGAACATGGTCAAATGATCTGATGTGTACAATGTGTTGAATTCCTCTATTCTTATCTGTTCTCTTGTATTCATATCATTCTAATTATTTATACTGTATATTCTACAGTACACATGGGTTTAGTGTGTCTTAGTGTCTTAATTAACAGCTGATTAATAACCATCATTTTACAAAGTCAAAATGTATTTTAAATTAAATTATTAATTTGAAGAATTGAATGTAAGCTATTGTTTTTATGGTTTGAAAGAATATGAAAAATCTAAATCTACTGTATCAACTATTAAACTGAATTGATTTGAACTGAACTGAAACATTTTATTCAGTCAAACAAACTGAATTGAACAAAACTGACTTGACCCGATTTAGAAAGAAGTGATTTGAAGTTGGGTCAATTAATTGAACTAAACAAAATTAAACTAAATTGTATTGAACTTACCTGACCCCAAAGATGAATTATTTAAACTGAACTAAACTACAGTAAACTGAATCATGCTGAACTCAAATAAAATCAACTGAACAGAACAGAACTAACTGAACTGAACTAAACTATACTATACTGAACTGAACAGACCTCAGTGTGAATTGAACTGTCCTAAGTAATTCTGAACTCAGCTGAATATAAATTATTTATTTATGACCTGACCTGTCCCGAACTGAATAGAAATTAATTAACCTGAAGTGAACTGTTGAAATAAATTGTACCGAACTAATTGAACTGTTTTTTTATTTGACCTGAAAATAATTTAATTTAAATTAATTGAATTGAATTGAAGCTAAACTATGACCTGAACAGAAATGAGCAGAACTATTTGGACTACATTGAATGAAATTATACTGAACTAAATAGTTTTTTATGGTTTAAATGAGCTATAAAGTAAAAACAAGCCTATTCAACTCAATTGATTTGAACTGAACTGATTAATTCCATTAAATCAAACATACTGAACTGACAAGACCTGAATAGAAATAAATTGAATTGAGCTGAACTAAATTATTCTAAACTCTGAATAGAAATGAATTAAACTGCACTGAACTAAAGTAAACTACTTTATAGGCTACTGAATTGAACTACAATGAACTGACCTGACCTGTACAGAAATGAATAGAAATTAACTGAACTGGCTTTAATTAAGTTAAATTATGCTGAACTAATTTGAAAAGAAATTAACTGAACTAACAACATCAATAAGCTGAATTGAACTATAAACTTACAATGAGCTAAATAGAAATGAACTCGACACAGGCAGGAAAGCACTGGGCAGATATCATTCGATTTACTCACAAGCAGAATCTCGTGTTCAAGTCAAGAGAGTGAGAAACAACAGCACAACAAGGTCAGTGTAACATCACCTATTTACATGGTAACAGACTCCCTGTGTGCTTCAGACTGAGTCCACTAACTCATCTTGATCTCTGATTGTATCTGAGGTTGTAAGAGCAAAGCGATCTCTAAGACAGAGGGAGCAGGCAGAATATTAAAGAGATGTATGTCACCCGCCTGTGCCTTAGTTTAATCCCCGATTCAGCTCCAGCGGGTGAAATCAGAGATACACCGCCAGGACAGGAGGAGAGAAGATGCCAACGGCAGAATAAAAGGACACTGAGACAGAAAGAAATGGACAATGAAGGAAGAGAGAGAGAGATTTAGAATGATTGAAGGAGAGTTTCAGGGATAGTTAGAAACAAATGAGGAGGGAAGATTTAGGAGGATGGAAAGAAGAATCTCGCGGTCAACTGGGACGTTTTGAGGGAAAACTGAAAAGAGACTCAGATCATGTTACTTGAATAATCTATACATATTAATCACACTTATTAAGAATTTATTAGCAGAGGTTCAGAACATGAGCCCTAGAGGAAATATGAAGTAAAAAGGCATGAAATAATATGCCAGAAGACTCAATACACTCAGCAGTGCTCATGTACAGATTGTACCTCATTAATTCATCATTCATTTTAAAGAAATAGTTCATCTGTATATCATTGTAAACCTGTCAGGCTGCAAAAATGACAACAAATGACCATACAATCAGCCCATACATATACTTAAACCCAATATTTTAACAGCAATAGTATATGTTTTATTTATGTACATAATTTTTCATTAAGCATATACCATTCAAAGTTTGGGCTTGGTTAGACTTATTTTTTTTAATGAAGTCTTTTATGCTCACCAATGCTGCATTTATTTGTAAAATACAGTAACAATATTTTGAAATATTATTACGATAAAAAATATGTTTTATATTACTCCTATTATTTTTTCATTACTCCAGTCTTCAGTGTCACATGATCCTTCAGAAATCAATCTAATATGCGGATTTGTTGCTCAAGAAACATTTTCCTATTATTATTTTTACTAACTATTATTAATAATTTGTATCAAAACAACAAAAATATTTTGTGGAAACCATGATTATTTCCAGGATTTTCTGATGAAAATAAATATTTTGTAACATTAGAAACATCTTTTACTGTCACTTTTGACAAATGTAATGCATCCATGCTAAATAAAAGCATTACGATTCTTTAAAAAATCATATGACTCCAAGCTATTGAATGGTAGTGTATATAATTAGCTGAGGAGGACATGGCAGTTCCTCTAATCATGCATCAGCTTGATGTATTCAGACTCATCTCACAAAATGGCCGCCCAGATCGGGCCGCCCCTCTCCTTACATGTTCAGTCCCCTGTGTATTATTAATGACTGCATGTTTCAGGCTGGACAGAATCAGGTCTCATGGGTTCAAGGGTGGCTGTGTAATGCCCAGAGGCTGGCTTGGGAGCGATAGAGGGTGATGGATGGCTGGGAAAGAGGGAGCCGAGGATGGAGGAGAGGGAGGAGGAGGCGCTGATGGTGACGATGAGGGCGACTAGCAGCACTCACCAGATCCTCTTTGCTTTCTGGCTCATCCTCATTCTCATCTCCCATTTTCCATAAATAGGGTACACTGTGGTGTGCCATTACGGTTTCTTTAGTATAAACCATATCTGAGAACAATGTTAGATAAATATCGTAACAATAAATAACAAATAACATACAAGCTATAGCAAGAAGATAATTATACCTACATGTCCCACGTTTCGCAAGCAACACTGTTACCACTGTTTCTCCTTTTACAAAAAAGTAATTCTTTAAAATAATGCCACACAAGAAGTAACATCATGTGTGTAGTTCTTAGGGGAAAATTAGTAGATGAGTATATGATCTCAATTCAGTTTTATAAAAATGTTGATGAATGCATTCACCAGGTTCAACCATTCGACCCAGGTTATTGTAGCCACTTACTGAGAGTTTAATTCATACTTTAAATACAATAGCAAGCCTGTAACTTGTGTTCTGCTGCAGTTTATGTACTGTTTAAATTTTTGATAAATGTGTTATATATTTTTTTTTAATTTTGATATTCACTGGAATATGTAAAGTAAATTGTCATAATTTTCCACCCCGTTTCATTTTAAACCTGAATGACTGACTTTCTTGAAGCATTTTGAAGAAACCAAACAACATTGGACCCCATTGACTTCCACTGTTTGGATAAAAACCAAAATGAAAAAAATTAAAATAAAATGACAATAAAACCATATTTGGTTTGGAACAACATAAGGGTCTTAATGATGAAATTATTTTATTTTAAATTAATTTATACATTTTCTTTGAGTGAACTATCCCTTTAAGATCCAGAGCATTGGATCATCGTTCTCGTCGCGCTCCACGTCAACTCCGACCGGGTTTCTAGCCAGGATCCGAAGTTGCAATGATCCAACCAGTAGACCGAATTCTAGCATTGAATCCCGGTCACGTGTCACAACCATCAGCAGATCCCGACGAGCCAGTGTGCAGTGACTTTCAAGCCATTGTACCGACACTTAGAGTTCTACAACTTAACGTCGAGGGCCAAACGAACACTCACTCACTCAAGAGATCCAGCTGAAATATGACTCGCATTACACACAGAGAAATAATATGCAGAGGAATAAGTGACTTCTCTTTTTCTCTTTTATATTGTATTCTGTCCGTTGAATGCATTCGGCCTGTATTGTGCTTTCATGTGTTTCATCTCTGTGTTTGACATTCTCTCTTTTTCTCACAGAGTCATGTTTTCAGCCTTTTACAAGTTCAGTCTTTTATGTTGAGCCATCTAATCATGTTCTGTGACGGCTTTCACTTACTCTTCATGAAAAGAAAATGCTCCATGTCTGAATCTGTATCTTTCATACTCTCGTTCTGTCTGTTGTGTCAATGCCTGTCTCTTTCTGTCTGTTTTCCTGAGTGAAAATGAGCTTCTGTCTTCAGGTGTTGATTAATGTGTGACCTGCAGCTCCTGACAACACATACTCCCTCTGCTACACGAACGGCCATCCTTCTGACTGACCATAATCCTGTCATTTGAAATACATATTCACTTCTTGTTCAAAGATAGAGACATAGAGAAACAGAAAGTTTGTGGTCAGGGAACATGTAGTTGAAGGGATGGTTGTGGCCTACTTTTATTACATTATCTATTTTGCTTCATTGTCCATTGACAATAATGTAGAGATATATGAAGCACAGCTCTCTCAGACGCCACTTTCCAACCAAGCAGATTTCTGTGTGGTTATCCTGACTGTGTGGGTTTTTATCAGGGATATTATCATTGACTAAAACTAAAATTATTAAAAACCCATTTTCATTACTTAAAACTAATGTCAGCTGAATTTTTTTGTTGTAAAATTAAACATTTAATTTCTGCTTGTTGTCAATATATAATTTCTAGTTTTCTTTTAGTTCAAAGTAACTAAAGCGAAAACTGACATAAAAAGTAATACAAATCTCTATACACATATAAAAAAATTATGTAAAAGACAAAAATTGACAACAAAATTAAACAGAATTCAAATTAAAACACAACATATAAAAATTATCAAAAACTATGGTAGTATATCAATGGTATTAATTAAAATATAAAATAAAAATTTGACCAGCAAAATTTCGCTGAGCAACAGTAATTGTGAGCACACCTCCATTCAGTGCATTCGGTTTAATGTAGGCTAATACATTTTCCTGATGTTGTCTTGTGCTTAGACATCTATGCTGTAATTCATATCTCCTGAGTTTCCTGTTCCAATCTGTAGTTGAATCAGTTGATTGTGTCTCCACTGAGACGATGCTTCTAAGATAAGTGAAGTTCGCCACTTCCTCCACTTGTTGTCCACCGATGGTAATCGGGAATCTCGAGTTTGTGTAACTGATGCGAATGATTTTTGTCCTCTGCCCATTGATTCAGAGTCCAACACTGGCTGCTTGATTTTATCATAGTAAGATATCAGTTTGGGCTCGGCCTGACGAAGTTGATGACGAGGATGTATAGCATCGGTGAAAGCACACAACCTTGCCGTATGCAAAGAAAACCCTTTCTTCTATCTGTACGCAGCAGCAAAAGCCTTGGTACAGGTTGTGAAAAATGTCAATAAATAGAGATGTCAGTGTCATTTCCTTGTTATCATTCCTTGATATTATTGTTAAAGGGTCATCGGATGCGACATGCACTTTTACATGCTGTTTGAACATAAATGTGTGTTGGCAGTGTGTCTACACAAACACCCTATAATGATAAAGCCATGAAACTCACCATGCCATTTTACATTTTTAACATTGTGTTTTTACATTTTTACATTGTGTTCATTCTTGTGCAACATACTATCTAAAACTGAACGAGTCATTACTTTATAGAATGTACAATAGTAAAAACATAGTCCCCTATGCAGAAATTCAATCGGAACCTTGAGCCTTCCAGTGGGTGGGGGTTGGATGTGGATGGTGCCCTCATGCTAGCCGATGCCAGTGATCAACAAACATCCCAACATACATGGCCTTCGGTTACAACGCAAGCTTGTTTCAATGACGGAATAAAAAAGTAAAAACAGTAACTGTGACTTTTTATCTCACAATTTGGACTTCTATATTGGAAATGTGAGTTTACATTTTGCAATTCAGATTTTATCAGAATTGTGAGATACTGTAAACTCATAATTGCAAGAAAAAAGTCAGAATTCTGAGATAAAGTCACAATTACCCTTTATATTCCATGGCATAAATAAGCTTTCATAGGTTCCACATGTGTAAGGGGAAAAAACAAACAAACAGACATACAAAAATGCAGTCTAACACACATTCTCACTCCTCTCCCCTACCTCTTCTCCCTTTTTCTGATCCAACTATTCCTCTCCCTCTGCCAGGCATTATTTCTCTCTCTCTCTCTGATTCTTTGTGTTGTTCTGCATCCACAAAACCAATTCAAAGAGGTCTTTTTCACTCTATGTTGTTGATGTAATGGAAAGAGCTTCAACACCTGACTATTCCTCCAACTGAGACTGGAATCAGTTATTTCTAAATATTTCAGTGCTCTATTACATAAAAGTGCTTATCAGTTGTTACAATATTTTATATAGAGATTTTTCAATACTTTTGAGCTGCTGTTGTAGCAGAAGTAGAGCTTTATACAATATTTAAGGTTTGTAACATTAGGTCTTCAATTCTGACATGATCCATGATTGAAGATCCCTGATTTTGGTTTTGGGTAAGCTTGTATGAAAAGAAAATGTAAGCATTTTATAAACATGGTAACTGACTGCATATTGTGTGAAAACAACACAAATTATGTTAACGGTGTGATCACAACAGACGGATACTAATTGTGTTTAGAGTTTTGAAAACGTGACTAGAGATTGTACAAAAGGATGTTGTCAATTGAAAGAAACTGTAAATAAATCAGGCCTGTGAGTGTTTACTTTTATAATTTACACAAGCTAGCGTTGTATTTCATCATGCTCTCACACAAGCGTAATATACCCCCAGTAAAGGGTTTTATTACACTTCTCTGCAGCAGAGAGCCATAAAAGTGTGTTTTGATGAATCTTTCTGCTCATTGCGGCAGTCAGAACAAAGTGTGCATGTAATTAGAAGAGCATTGTTTACACAGAAGCATGCAGCGCTAGTTGTTTTAATTAGCGCTTTCACAGACAAAAGTACTCAGCACCCTGAAGATAAGAAAGCATGCCGTTTTTCCATATTCATCCTGCCTAATCCATCTGTCGTTTTTTTTTGTATGATACAGTAGATTGACATTTTTAAACCTGGTGGGGATGTTGTCTGCTGAACATAATGGGCTACATATAGTTTTTGCTTCAGTTTTAAACTGGTTTCTGTCGAGATGGTGACGATAAACTGTTTTCGCTCCACAGATCCAGCCAGGAGAGGCCTTCACTGTGTACCACACCAGCCCAACGCTGTCCAGCTTATGCAAACCAGTGGTGCTTTGGACCCAGCAGGACGTGTGCAAGTGGCTGAAGAAACACTGTCCACACAACTACCTGACCTATGTGGAGGCTTTCTCTCACCACGCCATCACAGGTACAGCACAGCTCTCTCTATCACACGGCACACTGGGAATACAGAGCCGGGACTTTCACAATTGTGTTTTCTAGCATTCAAACTGGCCTATTGTTCATGTGATGAGTAAAACTTAGTCAAAGTCATGCCTATTTTGTGAAGGAATCATTCTTTTGAGTGTTTTTTCATTCAAATGGTCGAGCCCGTTCACAAATCTGCCTGAAGATCTATTGGCAAATCGATATCAGTGTTATTTTAGTATCATTGATATGCTATAGTTTTTATTTATATTTTGAATTCGTATATATTTTATATTTTATGTTTCCATTTTAAATTGAAAGTTTTGGTAGTTTCAATGTTTTGTCATTTTTATTGTTTTTTTTATATATATATATCTCATAGTTTTTTTTTTATTCCACTTTTTATTTATTTTAGTACTTTAAATAAAAGCAAAAAAAAAGCAAAATGATGCTTTGGAAACTAGCTGAGTTTAGCTTAATTTTAATATGTTTCATTTTATTATTTCAGTTGTTATAGATAACTAAAGAGTTGAAACAAAGCACGTTAACTGAAATATAAAATAAAAAAGTTGGTATTTATATATTTGTATATGTATATGTATTATTTCAGCTAGTTTTCAAGGCAACATTTCTCAATTTCATTTAGTTTAACTTGATCTACTAAAATAACTAAAACTTAAATAAAAATTAAGAGAGACTATATACGCATATTTAAAAACATCACAAACTACAAAAAATTACAAAATTCATAAAACGTTAAAGTTAACATGAAAATAGAAAATCTAGAAATACAATCAAATTCAAAATATTAACAGAATCTAATAGTGTCTCGATACTAAATACCACTGATTTGAGTTAACCTTTATTTTATAACGATAATGCTTTTTTATGTCTTAGTTTTATGTGAAGTAAAATGATTTTTAAATGTGATTATGCAGTAATTCTTTTATAAAGCTGTAGGATAATCATAGCCTTACTGTGGTGTGTCAGAGGAACAGCTTTGGCAGATCACATCCTCTAACTACCAGACTCTCATCCAACTCCCAGAGCTGTGTGCACTGAGTTCCCTCGCTAATGGACAATTATACTCCCTAATGTTGAGCCATTTGTCACATCACAGTCATTTCCATGAGGCCTCGCCATCTAGGGGTCACCAGAGAGGCGCTTCCAAGAAATACAATCATTTTACACTGCCATTCCTGCGTTTGTTCCTGGACATTTAGAGAGGAGCTGACACTAAATGCATTTACTTCCTGCAGTGGATTTGATGTTATGAGTAGCATTCAATAGACGCGTTCGACTTTAAGCGGCGCTGCGCAGAATGGTCAATGTAGGATATCAAAGTACCGCGAGAGCATTACTAATCTGCTCTCGCGGTTTAGATGTACACTGACCATTCTGCGCAGCGCCGGTCGAACGCGATTGTATATGAGTGTCAGGTTTTGTGGGATTTGTGGGATTTTGGCATTTGGCAGAGGATGTGATGTTATGAGTAGCATTCAATCCAATAGACGCGTTTAAGACGGCGCTGGCGCTGTCGCAGAATGGATCAGTATATGATATCAAAGCCAGCGAGAGCCAGTCGCAGCATAGCATACTTCGCATCTCGCGGTACTTGCATGCATACACTTAAACGCAACGCGTCGCATTGCTTAAATGAGTGTCGTCTATTGATATGAGTGTGACATATTGAGTCATGTGGGGCCAATCGGCCTCTTGAGATCTGGAGCTGGATTTGGATAGCTGGGGTTCAATGACATATAACATGACACAAACATCTAGTTTAACGATAAAAACAAAATCTATAAAAATATGTGGTACATTATACATGTTGTGTTTTATATGGGTTTATATAGGTTTGGGTTGGGTTTTTTATACCATTTTCAAGAAAAGTTGAATTTGGTGTAACTGTCACTTAAAAAGCAACAGGATATTTTCCTTTTTCATTTGACTGCATACAAGTGAACACATTTTAAACTTTTTTTGTTTCATATATATGTGTGTGTGTGTGTGTGTGTGTGTGTGTGTGTGTGTGTGTGTGTGTGTGTGTGTGTGTGTGTGTGTGTGTGTGTGTGTGTGTGTGTGTGTGTGTGTGTGTGTGTGTGTGTGTGTGTGTGTGTGTGTGTGTGTTTTAGATTCATATTTTACATTTTACAACCTGAACTAACCTTAGTTATTAAACTAATTAGACTAGTTATTAAAAGTCAAGTTTCTATGTGTAGGTCTGCAGAGGTCCTTTATAATTTATTTATAGAGGTCCTTTATAATAGTAATGTATAATTTTTTAATTATTATTAATATTTTAAATTTGTACAGCTGGATCATCCTTACATTTTGACGTTTTTTTTCAATTAAGATTTTTTTCAATTAAGTTTTAAAATTAAAGAAATTTAAAAATGTCAATTACAGAGGTGTATTCATGTCATTGCATGTATACATTTAATTTCAATTTATTTTTGATAAAAGTAAAATAAAAAAAAAAAAAAACCATTGCCATTTCTTGATTTTAAGCATTCAAAATTCAAGAATAATCAGTATTATATATGTGTATATGTATATTGAGTGTTTACAACAGTAGCCTGAACAAATAATACGTTATGCTCATTTTCTGTTCTAACAATAGAAATCAATTGTGATCTAGTGTTTTTGTGCAGCTCCGGTGCTTTACTTCAGATGTTTTAGGGTTATGTGTAATGCAAGCCGTGGATCTTTCTGTCCTTCAGTGATGGTTGAACACAAGCACTCATTTTAGCAGCATTATGTTTAGTTAGGTGGAGTGACAAATGTCTGCCCCCTCCAAATGCCCCTTTAAGTAATTCATCCGACACCGCTAGAGGCTTTATTCTTTTATCTGCGCTATTATTTATTGCTTCATTTATCAAGCCTCATTCTCAGATGGTGTGTGTCTGTAAGTGAGTGTTTGTGTGTGTCATTTTTCCTGGGTCATTGGCACTATAGCTTGAAGCACTGTTACACACACTGCAGTAAAACACTGTAAGACACTGACTCATGTAAGACAAGACCATCGCTTGCTTCAGGCACAGAGTGCTTCTGCTCCAACACAGGTATTGGTCTTTTGAGTCAGATAACAGCTGCAAGTGTGAATTGCTTTGGACTGTTCTCACATGAATTACTAGTGCAGCATCTTAAAATGCATCATAAAGAGCCCATGAAATCAAAATTGCAGTTTGGTAGCTGTTTGTCAGTGCCTGTTAACTTAAAGGTCATCTAGTGTTATCTAGTGTGTGTGTGTGTGTGTGTGTGTGTGTGTGTGTGTGTGTGTGTGTGTGTGTGTGTGTGTGTGTGTGTGTGTGTGTGTGTGTGTGTGTGTGTGGTGTGTGTGTGTGGTGTGTGTGTGCTGTGTGTGTGTGTGGTGTGTGTGTGTGTGTGTGTGTGTGTGTGTGTGTGTGTGTGTGTGGTGTGTGTGTGTGTGTGTGTGTGCTGTGTGTATATACAGTATATATATATATTATATATATATTTATATATATATATATATATATATATATATATATACAGAGTGCTGCTTGAAACTTTTAGAATTTCTATATTTCTGCATAAATATGACCCCAAACATCATCAGATTTTCATATAAGTCCTGAGAGTAGACAAAGAGAACCGAATCAAACAAGATAGAGAAAAATACTTTATTTGTCATTTGTTTATTGAGAAAAATGATCCAGTGTTACATATCTGCACGTTGCAAAAGTATGTGAATCTTTGCTTTCAGTATCTGGTGTGATACTCAGCCGTTCCAAAACATGAACTCTGTTCCTCTTTAACCATTCTTCGACTTGTGCTTGGGGTTGTTGTCTTGCTGCATGACCCACGTTCTCTTGAGACTCTGTTCTTAAACAGATGTCCTTTAGGATTTGCTGGTATAACTCAGAATTCATTGTTCCATCAATGATGGCAAGCTGTCCTGGCCAAGATGCAGCAAAACAGGCCCAAGCCGTGAAACTACCATCACCACGTCTCACAGATGGGAGAAGATTCTTAAGTTCTTTTCTCTGAACATAATAGCTTCTCATTTAAACCAACAAGTTCTATTTTGGTTTCATCCATACATTAAACCTTTCTCCAGTCGTCCTCTGGCTTGTCCACATCTTTAGCAAGCTATTTTCTTCTTGGAGAACAGGTCTTTCTTCTTGCAGCTCTGTCATGCACACCGTGGTTGCTCAGTGTTCTCCTGATGATGGGCTCATGGACATTAATATTAGCCAATGTGAGAATGAGAACGTATTACACCTTCTGCTTTGAAGTGATCTTTGTTGGTCGACCACTTCTCGGGAAGGTAACAGTGGTCTTGAATTTCCTCCGTTTGTACACAGTCTGTCTGACTGTGGATTTGTGGAGTCCAAACTCTTTAGAGATGGTTTTGTACGCTTTTCTGGCCTGATGAGCAACATCAACTCTTTTTCCGAGGTCCTCAGTAATCTGCTTTGTTCGTGACATGATTCACTTCCACAAACATGATCAGACTTTGATAGATCCCTGTTCTTTGAATAAAACCGGTCACGTACTGACGTTTGATAGTCATTGCACTGACTGAAAACACCTCTGCACAGACAGACTCTAATCTCACCTTTAAATTATCTGCTAATCCAAGAGATTCACATACTTTTGCAATGCACAGATATGCAATATTGGATCTTTGTCCTGAATAAATAAATGACAAACGAAAATATTTTTGTCTCATTTGTTTGATTGGGTCTACTATGTATACAGTATATATATATATATATATATATATATATATTAGTGGTGGGCCGTTATCGGCGTTAACGTGCTGCGTTAACGTGAGACTCTTATCGGCGCTAAAAAAAATATCGCCGTTAATCTATTCTCAAAGTTGGGTTGGGAGCTGGGTCTATACTACGCAAGCTATGATGACTTTCACACTGATATTTTAGCGCGGATGTATACCTAGCCGAATTGCACTGTAGTAGGGGCGAGAACGAGTCTTCGAACTAGAGGCTCGCAGTCCGTGATGGACAGATTGTTAACGGCTGGTCTGTGTGGTAATACAATCGGGCAGGACATCCAAACGCTCACCTATCATTCATCAACCTCAAATATGGCTTTTCATCTGAAAGATGTATGTAGTAGCAACTTTACATGGCCGCTCAATATGATTTTAACCTAGAGAAATGTGCGCTATTGAAGTGTTTGTGTGGAAGCGCGTTTGCTGCAGGACCGCTCCGGTGCGCTCACTTGCTCTTAAAATCTCCGTCATTCTTGGTCATACAGATAAAAGTAGCCTATACATCTTTCGAATCTGTAAAGACTCTACGTTTATTTGTGTGCACTCAGAATAACAACGAAACGTTGCGCTTTTAAGCAAACAGGATGCGCTTTAGGTCTCATGTGAACTTGAGCGAGAAACTTCGAAACTCGAATATATCTAAAAATACAGTACATAGAAAAATATATCTATAGAGAGTGAAATGTCAAAAAAAAAAAATTGAAGACGTGTGTGTTAGCATGGATGATTTACATGAAATTTAATCTGTGCAACACTGTGCATAATAAGATGGCTTTCAGTTCAATATAATAACAAAAAACGACATTTTGGGTTTTTATTCAACTAATAAGGTGGGCACGCTGTGATCTGTACTATATTTTTACTGTAATTGACAGTTATCGGCAAAAAACAACAACACGGGAGTGGGAGGGAATGGGAGTCATTCTTCCGGGAGTGGAACGGGATTTTCCTCCAGTTTTTTCGTGGGATTGGGACGGGAAGAGATTAAAGTTTGTGATGCATTTTGGAAACAGGAGATGAGCCCCTGGTCTAATGCGCCACCTGGCTTGAGAAACCCGTTCTCAAAGACTTACTTTTAG
This sequence comes from Ptychobarbus kaznakovi, assembly GCA_027422405.1. Lineage (NCBI taxonomy): Eukaryota > Metazoa > Chordata > Actinopteri > Cypriniformes > Cyprinidae > Ptychobarbus > Ptychobarbus kaznakovi. The sequence goes on along the minus strand of CM049794.1, from coordinate 18,524,553 downwards.
TCATTATTTGGGTAGCACACATATTCTGAATGCCTTCGGCAGAATTCAAATGAGCCATTTTAATCTAGATTAATCTAGATTAATTCCAAGATTAATCTAGATTAATCTAGATTAAAAAAATTAATCTATGCCCACCTCTAATATATTACACACACTCACACACACACACACACACACACACACACACACACAACACACACACACACACCACACACACACACACACACACACACACACACACACACACACACACACACACACACACACACACACACACACACACACACACACACACCACACACACACACACACACACACACACACACACATTACACACACACACACACACACACACACACACACACACACACATTTATTTTATAATGAGCATGTTTTTAATTCTTGAAATACAATTCATTTTGATACATTTTTGGGGCATAAAGTAAAAAATGTCAGAGTGATTAAACTGCCTTCAAAATAAAACTTTGTCATAAATTTGTCCACCAAATCAAAGTCATGTGGTTGAACCAAAAGTGCAGAAAAAACTGTCAATTATATGTACATTAAAGAAGAGAGGAAAGGCCTTCATGACTGTGTGTAAAAGTAAAAAAAAAAAAAGATCTTAAAAATCTGATAATGTTTATATTTTTCTGACAATGCAATGTTAGTTCAGGTTGCAAAAAAAAATAAAAATTGAAAATGTATTTTTTTCGCATTCTGCATGTGCACTGTGTACTTTTGTTATGGCATATGATTTTTAAAGTAGATTTAAAAAATATTTGTTTATTTTCTTACCTTGTCATTGACTTAGTAGCAAATCACAATTTTGCCTGGTTATATTGCCAGTCTTTTCAATCCACTTTCAGGTTTTTTTTCAGTTTTTTATCATAAATGTAAGATAAATCGAAATAACCACGTGTTCTTTTTAAGACCAACTGTTTGAAACCATTTTTCTTTCTCCTCTTTACTCCAGCTCATCTTGTTTTTGACAGCACCCCTATCACTATCCTGAGGGTGTTATTTGGGAGCACATTAAACCCGTCTGCAGGGAATTCATTTCTGCTCTGTTCACCTGTGCTGTCTGTGATACACAAAAGCCTCAGGCAAACAGCAATCCTGGATAAAGTGTTTCTGGAGGGCTGAACTCAAAATCACTGAATTAGTGTGTGTCTGTATATACTAGAAAGCTTTACAAAATGTTGGGCACAATGGAAGCACCATATCAAGATGAAAAATACAATGCAGCTTATGAAAAAAAAAACCAAATAGTCCAAATATCAACCTCAAGAAGCACCTCTGGCTAGTTACGGACGTTTCCATTATCAGCGTTATTAGCATCACCCATGCTCTAATCGTTCCTTCCAGCCTGCTGTGAGTGACTGGGAAGCGAATGCAATCCCCACAGCCATGTGTGAATTCCTGGAGCTGGAAACTGGGTCAGTGTTGGCCCATGACTGTCCTCTAAAGCCCCAGGGGCAACTGGAGGTTGCTCCATCACAGCGCTCTGGGTCACTGGAGCATCTCTGTCCAATAATCCCCCATGAGCCCCTAGTAGTTAAATACACTAGCAATTTGTTTAACAGCCTATACATCAGACTTCACAGGATATACTTCAGTGACTGATGCTTTTTAGCATGAAGATGGATGAATAGAGAGCGCAGTTTGGAAAGATTGTTACATTAGCTTGACGAATATTAATTTGTCCTCAATTTATTCTGAATTCGATGGTTTGATTTTGGCAAACGAGGACAACAGTTTTCATATAATTAATAAGATAATGCACAGAAATTTGTTTATCCTTCCTGGTTTGGACTTGGCATTTTTCCAGTAATTTATACAGAGATGTATACATTATAACGTAGTGTAGCCTGTTTTATACAGTATATGCATTTTTACTACCCCAAAAATATACTATAAAATCTATAGTAAAAATAAACGGAAACTGTAGTTGCCAAAAATGTGGTGTAAAAAATATTTCAGATCTTACAGGTGTTGGTGCTTGTACATTTTACAAATTATAACAGTATATTTCATTACGTTTTATAATGTTTATATACCAATCTGTCTGAACTACCAAAATCTAATTTGTGCATTAAAATGTACTAATAACCACCGGAATAATACAGGTGGTAAAATAGACAGCCGCGTGATGAATAAGAGTTCATAGTTAGTGGTTTGTCTACAAAACGTGCAATATCTGTATAGAAAATATGCAATAAAAAATGACTAAATCAGAAAACATAACACAAAAATTTGAAACAAACTAATAAAATATAGCCTAATTGTGTCATGTGTCATGCTTTTACTTTTTTGACCATAAAGTATACTGTAATTAGTTTTTTTAACTTCCAAAAACTATAAAGTGGACAGTATTTTACAGTAAAGTTACATATGATGCAATGTTAAACCAGTATTTTACTGTATCATTTTTAGCTCCCCCCCTTTTTTTCTTTCCAGTGTGACAATGCCTATTTACTATGAATAAATAGATAGATATTAAAATACAGTTATATTAATTATTTGTAAAATATTTCTTAAAACTTTGGGATGATATGTATCAGTGGTCCCATGAACACTAGATCAATCACATTTATAAAAACTGTTTGATGCCCTCCAAAAGACGTGATATAAACTTTTGAGCCAATTTGACAAATGCTTCTCTCATTTAGCATATATTAATTTGTTGTTTCTTTGTGTGTTACATGATTCGTCGAGTGTGACACATCCATATATATCACATAAAGGAGACGAGCAGCTTGATAATAGAGAGAGTCACAAGTTGATTTTAATTTGAGCCAATGCAATTTAATAGCATGCAGATATGTTCAACAATCTTACTGAAATGTACTTTAAAAATCACCTTTCCAAAGCTCTCTGATTTCTATACTGTATATTATAGATATAGAGGCAAGGGACACAGCTTAATAAAGTGGTGTCTGGTGAATTACTGTGATTTACTGTAATGTGCTGAGGATGGGCCATTTCAGTGTGGTGCTTTCAGGCCTCTTTTTTGTTCTCTCTCTCTTTCTATCTCTGTTTGGGATTCACCTTGCGATTCCATTTAAGTGCTTAGTTCTTTATTGTTCAAACACCCACGTACACAGATGTTCTCTCATATCGACTGCCCCTTTATCTCTTTAACCATAAGTATTTCTGTAAAATAGCTTTGGTTTTGCTCTCTTCTACTGTAGAAGTAAAGCACATTAAAGACCACATAAAAATGAAATTGCTTTCCGTGAATAAAGCTTTTAGTCAGTGTCTGTTAGCTTTGAGGTCATCTGTATGTTAGTGTTTTCATAAAAGTTAGAAGTCAAGTTAAGTTCTGGGAAAACAGACCAAAAATATGAATGACTGATCTCATTCTCATGGGTGTATCCAATCTTTCTTTATTTTTTGTCCAGTAAAATGCTGTCTAAAATGATTAAAGTACTAATACCATCTGCCTTTGATAGAGTAGCAAGTCATGGTTCGTCAGTGTGTGCAAACACTCAGACTTCACCTACTGCTCATTTTTTATAAGCATCTTGTGTCACTGTGACGTAAAATAGACCAGCCATTCATTATGACTGATTATTACACTGGCCTGCCCTGGGCACCTGGACACAGATGTCTCGCACCATCTGTACACTGAACGCGTGCTGTGTGGTGTGACGCAACACAAAACAAGGAGATTGTGATGTATAATCAACGAGTCTCTGCCTCGCAATTGTAGCATCATTGTGCACTTGCTGTGTAGATAAGCATCCTTGATTATTATGGCACCAGTCCAAGCTAATATGCACTGTTTCTGCAGCTCTGGAGCCCGGCAGGCCTGAATACAACCAAGACTCATTGGAAAAAAAACATGCCTGATTGCATGTGATGAAATTTCTGCAAATTAAAATGATTTTGCTTCTTGGAAACTTCCGCGACACTATCAAAGTGAAGTGTCCAGAGAATGGCACTAAAAGCACATTCAGTTTTATTCAAAAGAGATGAACCAGAATCTGGCAATGATTTATGGTTGTTGTTATATGTATCTCAGCAGTTCGGAAGTTACATGTCTAGTATTTGAAAATGCATTTGAAAATAACGTAGAATTTAGGGCTGCCAAATAAAAATTAGAATTTCGAATATTTATCGAATTTAAAATCAAAATCCACGGTTGAATGCAAAAATGTTGTATTCGAATTTCAAGTGTGTCTTATCAGTGGCGCACGAGATGTGATGATGATTTAAGTGTCATTGCATTTTAATGTTTTTGTTAGCCTGTCCAGTTGAACCCACTAGATGCGGTGCTGCTGCGTCGGGGGGAAAAAAAAACATAAAAGTGGAGAAGATCTTGTTTACGTCAAAACTGAAACCAAGTTGTTCACACTGAATGTATATTTTGCACATCTATCACCGTTGCACTCGTGTCTCACACAAGAGAGCCACATATTTAGAAAGCCATGTCAAATTAATGTAAGTTCAACTTTTAAAAAACATGTCTCAAAACGTTATGGTGGTTTTTTCCCCACATCTCACTGCTTCTCATGTTTTTAAAAGAAAAAATACTCGGTGTGTGAACATTATTGTATTTGTAAACATTATGCACTTTTTTCACACACAGTAATGCTATTTTATTGCTTTGAATAAACGTGCATTAGTAATATTTTGCTCGATGCGGCCTCTTGTAGCCTCAGGAGAGAAGCCAAAAGCTTTTTCCCCCTAACTGAAACTATGCCTTTTAAATTCAAATATAATTCGAATATTGATCATATTTAAGTTCAAAATTCAAATATAGTATTTCAGTCATTTTGATAGCCCTATAGCATCTACACTAAACCCAACCTATAGCTTTAATAAAAGAAAACATGAGATAAAAATCACATTTGCTGAGGCAACCATGGCAATTTATCTTGCCTTTACATGTTTTAAGCTCTGTTATCATGACTTGTGATTCACCAGACTTGTATTCGAGGACTCGTAACTCTGGACTCATAAATGTAACGCTGTACCGGGTGCGCTACAGAGCAAGTTTACTTCATCAGAAAAGCCACACATATGGAGCTGATATGTGATGCAGACTTCAAAATGTTAGTGTTTACAAATCATGCACCATGGTAAAGAGTATTTTGAGGTCATAACATAGTACTGTGCAAGAAACTGCATGTAAATAGCTATTTATTAATCGATGATTTGCCCTGTAATCATAATTTGTGAGAAAAGGAATAAAGTTGTTGGTGTTTTACTGCCACTAGTGTTCTTTGCAGATTGAAACAATGCAATTAATTGTATGTATTTGTACATTTTTGCAAATACTTAGGTATCCACCTTTTTTTCTGAGTAACTGATGAGTGGCGCCAGGAAGGATTCTAATTTGTGCTTTCGTGTTCCGGTCTTAAAGTTAAAACGGGGTAAAAAAGATAGACTGAATGGAAACTTTTTCAATATAACTAAATATAAAATATGCACAGGTCTAATGTTATATTATTGGCTCAGAAAATGTTAATTTGACTGGAAACACCAGAGACCAGAAATGTAAAGCACCGCTCCAGACTTTCATTATTCAGAAAAAGGTGGATAGAGGCATGTTTATCCTATGAGCCTACAGTATGTTACCCAAATATCTACAGTATATAGGCACTTAACCAAACTTCCTGTTTAAATTGGAAATTTGTCAGCAAATGAAAGGAAACTACGTGTCATGCTATTTTTAGCTGACTTGAAAGATAGTCAACCTTTCTGCCTCTAGCCACTGACTAACCAAGAGGAGTCATTTTGTTCACCGTGTCTGAAATTTGTCAGCAAATGAAAGGAAACTACGTAATCATGTGAACCCCCAAACCACATGCACTCATCTCTATTTTCAACAGAGAAATAGCCACAGCCAGCTGTTATTGTCATTACATTTGAGGGGAAGGTCCAGCACCGAGTGGACACAACAGTGTTGGGAAGGTTACTTTGGAAATGTAATTTCAGATTACAAGTTACCTCTTAAAATGTAATAAGTAGTAACTTTTCCTTTATAAAAGTAAAGTAACTGATTACTAACTTTTGATTACTTTTCTAAATTTCTAAGTTTTCAAGGTCAATCATTTTTAAACAGTAAACCAGGCAGGGTTAACCTTACAGTAGTGCTCAACACTGACACTGTCGACTTTCCAAATCCTGTCACTTGAATTAAGATTAAAATATTATAATTTTAAAGGAGAAGTGGATGCAAAATATCTTAGCATATAAATATGTCTTTGCAGTGGACACAATCACCCTCAATGGTAAAAATGTAACCGCCTAAAATCTCACATTTTGATTTTGTTGTGAGAAAGTAATTAAAGGCAAGTATTGGTTTCTGCAGAGCACACTCAAGGGACACTTGGCCACACATCACTTCACTCTAAATTAGTTTATTTCTGGCTGTAAATCATTTTACTCCAAGTTCTGTGAGGGACAATTCGACAAGTTTGTTAAAAATCAAACTAAAGGATGTAAAATGTAATCATCAGAAGAAGTAAGTCTCCCACTTTATATTTTTTTATGATTATATGCATCGCCTTTGCTCTTCCAGAAGAAGTGGCGGGTGAGCAGAGCCATTAACATGTAAAGAGATATGCACCGAAACGAGTCGCTGTGTTCTTTTACCCCCACCGAACCATTTCAAGATTACCCTAAAGCTTGTGGAAAATGGGCTCTGATGTCCCCTGAAGCACAGCCACCTCAAAATCAATTCTTTAAAATCATTATGAGGTGAAATACAGATTTAAAACATAACAAGAAATATTTTAAACTATAATACTGATTTTGAAATCAAATCTTTGCAAGCTAGACAGGAAACCTGGAATCTAATGAGCCTTAGAAAAAAACTGTTTATCTTAAAAAAAACATATACATAAACCCATATAGGAAATTTAAGACTTATGGATAGCAGTTATAGACTTCTGAAACATGGTATGCCATATTTTTAGAGCAGTCACTCAATTTATGAAAGAAATCAGTTAAACTGTATGTGGGAGGTTAAAAAATCAGATGTAACCCTCTGTGTAATCCTTAACATTTTCATAGTAACTGTAATTTAATTACACATCTTTTCTTAGTAACGTAACTAATTACAATTAATTTAATTTTGTAATTAAATACGTAATTCGTTACTGTAACTAGTTACTCCCCAACACTGCACACACCACACAAATCAATACACTCATCCAAGGTCACACAATGGGCCTTACGTAACCCGACTTCATTAGTAATCATTACACAAAGCAATATGTGCAGAAATGGAACACATTCGTTAATGTGGCGTAAAATAGACTCTGGTTACGTAAACAGTATGTGTGGCGATCTTGTGAGGGAGTGTCGGTGTACTTGCCAGGTCAGAATGAGGATGGATGATAATATCGTAAGAGAGAATGAGATGATGTATGCATCTAATTAGAGCGAGCGCATTCGGGGCAAATGACAATAAATTCCCCTGCTTTGTGATGTTTTTTGAAGGACAGGACTCTGACAGTGATGTACATGCAGGCTTTATAGCGTCGGTCTGTCTGACTGCTGAGGTAAACAAACTCTGTTGCAAAACTAGTAAGCTGCCTTGCTGTCTACTGCCTACATAGGATGCTGCCTTCTGAGTTAGCATTCTAACTGAAATGGATCCTCATAAGAGATTTGAACAGCTCTACATTGGCTCCGTGAGCCTCAGAAATGTCACTTCTCAAGGGATCCAGTGAAATGATACATGCTGTTCTGCTTTCAAATCACAATTTGTTTATGATTTTAGTTAGTGTATATCTTTTTTTAATTAGACCATTTAAATTGGACTAAGATTTTTGTACAATAGCTTTGCAAATATTTATATTTTTAGTTTTATTCCTTTTGTTGCTTTTTAATGTTGACATTTTTCTTATGTATTTTGTTAATGTCCTGTATTTTTTTTAACTGCCATTTTAAATATGTAGGTGCTAATAAATAAATATGTTTGTTTTTTTCTAGTTGACATTGTATTTACCACCATGGATGATTTCTTTCTTTCACAAACCTATGAACAGTGTTGGGGGTAAAATACATGTAACGGAATTACGTAATTTAATTACAAAATTAAAGTAATTGTAAATTACAGTACTAAGAAAAGATGCTGTAATTAAATTTTTTTGAAAATTTAGACCATTTACATTAGACAGAACTTATTTATTTCATAAATTGCAGTGACTGTTAAAATATGTAAACGTTTAAGTCTATAACATGTTTATTTTGTTGTATTTAAGATAAACTTTTGTTTCTTAATTTTGTTGGTTTCAAAGATTTGATTTAAAAATCTTTTTTAAATGATTCTGACCCGTGACACTATGAGTGTTTGAAAGGTGGCATACAAATAAATTGTGGTATCTTATTTTAAAAAAACACAGCGACTCGATAATACATTTTATTTATCTTTTATTTAAAATTCTCTCGATTTGCAGATAATATCCATATCTTCTACATGGTTGCTTCCATTTTTATTTAACAAAACTTGCCTTGAATTGTCCCTCATTCAGAAAGCAGTGGAGTAAAATATTTACGCAGCCAGAATGTGTGGCCAAGTATGGTGTATCCCCCCCCCATTGTAGGGTGATTTGTCCACACTGAAAATACATATTTTATGCAAATGAAGTTGACTGTCTCCTTTAAAATTATAATTTTTCTTATGTATTTTGTTAATGTCCTGTATTTTTTTAACTGCATTTTAAGTATGTAAGGTGCTATATAAATAAATATTTTTTTTTTCTAGTTGATTGTATATTACCACTTATTACATTTTAAGTAGGGTAACTTGTAATCTTAACCTTTCTTTCACAAAGTAACCTTCCCAAACTGCCTATGAAATGTATTATCCAAAAAGGATATATTGGCCAAAATGAGGTGTTTTTGAAAGCAGCAAAGCTAAAATTGTACAGCACAAAGGGAAAGCCTTGTTAAATCTCTGGTTACTGGTTTTATATTCAGAAAGCAGCAGGACATCTGAAACTTTTTCTTGGGTTGTCTTGTTCTGTTGGCAAGACTTGTGACATTAATTTGATGTCTTCTGTGGGGATTTAAACAAATATTAACCAATTCCATACCACTGATCAAATTTTCTCTGGATATAATCCTTTGCTGTTCCGTCTCGCTGTTTTACAAAGCTGGCATTGACTTTACTGTCATTCATCCTGCCTCTCACACACTTTTTCAGGTCGTGCCCTGTTGCGGTTGAACGGAGAGAAGCTGGAGAGGATGGGTATAATCCAAGAGACACTGAGACAGGAAGTCCTGCAGCAGGTCCTACAGCTACAGGTCAGAGAGGAAGTGCGTAACCTACAGCTGCTCAGCAGAGGTGAGAGGTCAACACCTGAAACACACACAACCTCACCTGCTCTTAAGTTAATCGTTATTGCTGCAGTTGACTAGAATCTCCCATGTGGGACAGAGATTCATTCAAAGATTGTATGCAGCATAACCTCTTAACTTTAACCTCATAACTTTCCTAAAAGATATCATATATTTGATATATATGTGTTCCTGTGGCTCAGTGGTAGAGCATTGCGTTAGCAGCGCAAAGGTCGTGGGTTCGATTCCCAGGGAACATACATACTGATATATTATAGTAGACCATTTTAATTGGACTGAACAGTTTTTTAGTTGGTATTTTAAATTAATATTTAGCCATTATAATTTGTAATCATAATAGTAGTGGTTCTTGAATCTGATTGGCTGAGAGCCTTTTCCAGCCAGGCGATATTCTAGTGATAACAGCACTCCAACCGTTTCACCATGTGCATCATTGTATTGTGGTATTTCTCACAGCGAGTGTCATGGCAGACATCCAAATCCACTATAATTGTATAAATAATACTGTTTTTGTGTCACCGAATGTAGTTTTTTAGGCGAGAATGTACTTGTTTCTACTTCAGATATGCGGTTTGTTAATAAAGATAATGTCTGTTTAAAAATTCTCTTCAGTGTTTTTGGAGATGTGAGCTCCAGGGCGTCAGCGGGCGTTTAGCACTCGTAAATTGCTGGGGGGGCTCTCCAGACCCGGACAGTCTCATAAAGGTGATCCGCAAGATGCACCGTCATAGCAGCTCAGTGTTTTTGTTTATGTCCGGAAAAGGACCATTTACATCCAAATGTAATTAAATGCACACAGAACAAAACCTAGAAATAGATTTCAGAATATAATCTGCTCAATCATCCATTTTCTATAAGATATAATGTTACTGAATATGTTTGTGTGTCTGCTTTTGTGCGTTTAACTTGAATCATTTCCAACAGATATCTGTTTTAAAGCAGTGGGTAATTCACTTGTTGATTTGCTTCAAGTCTACTTTGCGATTCTGCCGGCAAACATGTTTATAGTGCATTATATTTGAAGTGTTTATTGCTAGCGAAGCAAATCTGGTTGCCATGACCTCACACGCTTGCTGCTGCTCTATGCAATCATAATAAAATCGCTTAAATGGTACAAGGAGTGTGAATTTGTATACAGAAATGCTCAAATGTATTTAAAAATGTGACTGACCAAATCGACTGGCTTGGTTTAGCCCCCAAGCTCAAACATCAAGCTACGCCTATGGTGCTCAGCCACCATTAAAATCATAATAATGTGCATACGTTACGCATGAGAACCAGTGAGATTTATTCTAGCGTGTCACACACGTTTGAACTTATGTGTTCAATGTATTTGATGCACACTTTTGTAACAATCACTCATTCATTTATCATTTACTTTTATCTGATGTTGGACTATCTGAGATGTCGTTGTCATAACATGACATTTTTGAATTAGTAATGGAGGCTTGGGATCAGCTGTTAAACTGTCAAACTGAGAATTGAATACGTGGAGTAAGGAAGTAGTCCTGCAGAAATAAGGGTTTTTAAAGAATACTAAAGTAGTTGTCTCTTTTTTAACACTTGTGCCATCGAACTAATGTATAAACGCAATATCACACTTGTAGCAGTGTGATATGGCTGTAGGCTATATCAGCATCAATATAATATAATATAATATATCAACCAATTCAATTTAAGAACCAGATGTCACTGTTGTATATAATAAAACAACACGCACGCACGCACGCACGCACACGCACGCACGCACGCACGCACACACACACACACACACACACACACACACACACACACACACACACACACACACACACACACACACACACACACACACACACACACACATATAATTCTCTGCAAGTACCTCTATGTTATTAGGTATTCGGTCTTTTGAGATAAATTTCTTTTTTGGATACAAAAAGCTATATGTTTCTCTTTTTTTGAAGCTCATTTAAATACAACTTTTAAAGTTTCAAAGGACAACCCATAGTTGAAGACACAAAGTGTGATGGTCTCCTCGGAGCAGACTCGTCCTCAGAACTCCCGCCTCAGCAAGTGTCAAAGCCCAGTGTACCCCACATTAACAAGGAAAGGGAATTAGAGACCACTTAAACGCTGTGTCAGGGAATTCTACCAACAGCTTAGAGGGCAAATTCAATTTAACACTTCACCAAGTCCTGGTCTCTATGCTTTGATAAAGGAATCTAATTGAGCCACCCAGAGGAGAAATCCTCACCTGAGGTTCAAACAGAGGACCTGGGTGAGGGTTCAAACAGGTGAAGGGTGTTCGAGAGAGGACGACGGTCAAATAAAAGTGCCGTCAATGCTGATTAGTTTGTTTCTGATAGTTGCCGTCACCTGTCAGAGCGTGTTAAGTCTGGCTCCTGGAGACTGTTAGGCACGGCTGGAGGACACGGCTTATCTGAGTTTATTCACATCTCTCAGCCAGCAGGGTTTCCGCTGGACGTCTAAACAGAGGTCGTCAATAGCAGCTTGTCATATTTGATTGTCATGAATTAAAATATATTTGATTGAAAAACAAGAAGGCCAGTCTGACCATTAAGGGACAAAGGGGTTTCACTAACATGAATCTTTTGTTAAAAAACTGTCATGTTTTATGAAATAGCGCTGAAAAGGCTAGACAGATTTTGTTTGACTTTAGGAATATGCATTTGTTTTCCCTTTCAGAAGCAAAATTTATAGGAGAAGAGTATTCAAATGAATCACCAAACGCGATTTACTAACGTTTGCGCTCGTCAAATTACTGACATTTCTGCCATTATTTATCGCCCCAAAAAAGCATGTCTAAAACTATTTTGCACTTGAAATGGTTGCAATTATTGTTGCTAGGAGGAGACACCGCAGAGAACAGAGAGCGTGTGGTAGAAGTGAGAGGATTTTTTCCACACGTGTTAATTTATTTTGAATGCCAGAAGAACACATTGTCCGAACATATCGTTTGCCAAGCCATGTTATTTTTAATTTGCTTCAGGAATTAAAAGACGACTTGGAACCCTCAACTAGGAGTCACAGAATACCAGGTCTATCAAAACTTCCAGCAAACCTTCATTTTTTGGCCTCCAGTACTGTGGCTTCTTTATTTCTTACTTCTTATATTTACACTTATGCTAATTTGCGCTGCACTTGGTATATTGCGTTGGTCGATATGTAAACGAGATATTGCGTCTGTGTTCTTTAATTTGTGCATTTCTTGTAAATCAGCCACAGAAATGTCCACACCCATAGCCGCTGTTTTGGAATTGCACTCTCGCGCTAATTTGCCCTGTTTAGTAAAATACTAGATTATATATATAATGCATGGTTTCTTGATACTAGAAAGCATGACGTGAAAGAGACGTGGCTACATTTTTGTTTGGGGGGCATTTGGAGTTTATGCTCACCAAGACTGTACATCATATACTGATAAAAGTTTATTTTAAAACTCTTAAATTATGTATCGTTCATTTTTTTATTATTTATTCAGGGACCTTTTTCCTTTACCAGTACAATAGAGATTTAAGAGGAAAGTGGAGCGAGAGATGGGGGAATGGGTTCAGGACACGACCCAACTCTTTACGTGATGAATCCATGTCTGCTTTAACACAACAGCTACTTTTATGTCTTGTGCAACTCACGTACCAGTGCTCCAGCAAATATGGTTTCATTTATCAGTATAAATATATCAATGTAGTCATTTACGATATACAGTATGTCATTGAGGGTAATAGCTTTCTGTCTTCTGCCCAATAATTTAGCGTTCTCTATTAACAATCAGCTTGATACCCACCAGAGGATTTCTGGAACTGGACTTCTCCTGTTCTTTTACCGGTCTCTGTTAAAGCTCATAATGCTCACATGAGTGATTCGGAGGTGTATATTGACCTTTCAGTCCAATTGCTACTGGTATTTATCCTCTACAATGTTGCCTCTGTACTCTTCTAAATTGCTTTGTTCTTTTGGTTCCCAGTAAGGCTAAGTAATTCTGCCCTCTTCATCCCTCGCCGAACCCTCCTCCTTCCTCTCACCAAAGCAATTTAGCCGAGAGCGAGGCAGATTCTCCCAACACTATTGCTGTTTCTACTGAAACACCAAACCTTATTACCTCTTCTCCAAATTACCACCCAATCGTCCAACTGTAATAGCCTTAAACATCTCACACAAATAGAAGAGAAAAACCTGTGATCCACTGCTTCATCATAGCAAACAATGCAATCATTTGTTCCAGTTAACAAAGCAAGTCAGTTGCATGGAAACATCCTTTTTTTAGCTTCATTGTCGTGTTTTGGACGTCACTCGAGCTCCCACATGTGTATTTAAACACTAATCTTGCGTAGATGTTTTTCCTGAAAAGGATTCATACAGATGAATTTTTAACGTGCTTTGTAATGCACTTTGCTTGTGTGCTATTTAGGAGGGTTGTAAAATTGAAAGGCTTTAGTGTTTCATTTCATACCACAAAATGAAGATCTGAGAAAAGCCAAAAGTCATATCAAGCCGAATATCAAATGTGAAATGATTTTTTTGTTAAACGAGACAGATTTGTGATGCTCAGAGAAAGGATAAGTCTTCAACAAACCAATTAAATATTGACGTAGCTAACGCTGTGAACCCGACGGGAAGTCTCTGAGACTCAGCTTCATTTAGAGCAGAGCGACCCACACAAACTCCCTGAGACATCCGCTAGCGTATTCAGCTTGTCTCCTCTATATGCCTGTTTCCATCAGGAGAGCATCCCGAGGCCCTTCCAAACATCTGCCACAACAAGCTACTCAATGCACATTTTTCATCATGTTTCTTTCTCTTTTTAGCTTTAAAGAAAACGTTCACCCAAAAATAAAACTCATGTGCAGTTTCAGAATGCTGTTAAATTGAAAGTTCTTTAAAATGAACATAATTCGGACAGTTTTTGCAGAACAGCATATATTTTACACAGGCTGTAGTGTTGACTGTATTTATAAAACTCCATGTTACAAAATATATGATATTAGAAGATATCATAAATATATTAATAAAAAAGATTAAATAATTTAAATGTAATTATTTAGTTTTTTGTAATATATATATATATATATACAGTATATACACACATTTTGTTCTAATAATAATGTTTATTTAATTTTACTGGTAGAAAATAAAAGGTTTCTAACAGTATTTAGGCATGGTTTGACCTGCTGATGTTGATAATCAGCGTTTTCTAAAGGTCAAGCCTCTCCTTTCATTGAGCCCTCAGTGTTGACTATAAGTTTCAGACCCTATTTTGTGTCCGGTTCATGGAAAGTTCCAGATGAAGGGCAGGGTTCAGCATGGGAAAAACAAATCCTGTTTCCATATCCATTCATTATGTACATGGAAAATGAAAGAAACAGATGTGAGTATTTTTAGAAAGAAAAACATAATGAAAAATGTATGTTCAATCACAATGTACAGTAGCATGAAGCACATCAGATTAAAAGACATGTGAAAAGTATCTTTGCATTATTAAATATATATATATATATTTTAACATTTTATTTTAATGTTGCATCATTGCTTATACATTTCTCGGTTACACTTTATTTTAAGGTGTCCCTGTTACAGTGTAATTATAAATGTAAGTGCTGAGTAATAATAATTAACTACATGTACTTACTAAATGGTTAGGGTTTGGCTTAGGGTTACTTGCATGTAATTATGCATAATGAATATTAATTATAATATAGTAAGTACATGTAATGTGTAACAAGGAAACCTTAAAATAAAGTGTTGCCAATTTCTCAATAAACTATTATTACCAAATATACAATTATATATTTTTCTTCAACTTGTTTTCTTTCAATTAGCACACGTTTTGTATTTATTTTTGGAGCTTACTGATTTTAGGCTTATGGACCTCAGTTTTTGAGTGAACCCACCTCAATCTCAGATCAATGACGCCTACAATCAATCAGTTCCCAAAAGAAACCTGTGCTCATTGAAAGAAAACAAAAAGATTGAATCCAAGATATGGCAATAATATAGCATAATGTGAAATATACAAGCTAGTTTTATTAAAAGATCAGTCATTTTTGATAGGGAACACCAAATAAAGGATTTTCAGTGCAGCACAAGGGTTAAACACTTTTCAGACTTTTTGTCTTCGTAAAACCAGGCCTTAATGGAAGCTTTGGGATAATTTGAACACTGTTCTCTACTGAAATTGGGTTGTCCTCCCTCTCTGGTCTCACTCTTTAAATGTTTTTCATAGACGGCCGTCTTTACCCTCACCAGTAATCAGGTGTCTTCATCAGGGGCTGTGCAGCAGACGACACACATTCACCAATCATTCTGACTTTCACCAGCTTTGGCACGGTGTTATTTGATGGCACGGCAGCACAAAGCACGCCACCTGTTCTTTTCCTCAAATGCGTTTGTCTCTGATTGTCCATTGTCCAGCGATGTAAATCGTTCCTTCCATTGCACTCTTATCTTTTCTTACTTTCATATTCATACGTTCTTTCTGGTCAGATTGAACTAGACTATCATTGATTGCCCGGGCAGGAAGAAATACGTCTCTAAATTGCAATCAGTGTTTTTTACAATCCCTTACAAACTGATTGCATAACCAAAAAAATAATAAATCATGCAGTGTTTCCAGTAGACAGCCGCTGCTACAGTTATAATGTATTCCGATATGATCTCATTTTGTCTAGTCCTTTTTGTTTCTGCCCTTGATGAAAAGATCCTTCTTGCATTTCTCTCAGATAACACTCGCTGCTTGTGACAGATAAGAAATATAGCACACCATGATTTTCTTGAGAGTTATGTTAATTGCTACCGCAAGACAAGCTCCACTCAAACTCTCAACCAACATCTGGGCGGTCTGTCGCCGCAGCACTTCACGTATGAATGATGGTTGCTTTACATCTGAATCTTAAGAATTACTTGTTTCTGAAGCATTTTTCTAAGTACACTCTAGTCAAATTAAATTTGAACAATATCCAAACCAGATTTGGACTATTTTCCAAAACCTGCTGAGATTAATGCCTACATGGGTGGCTGTCTTCTAATGTATCCTTCTAACTGACTGACTGTGTTAAAATCCCATAGACAGCAACTATGTGCATCACACAAAAAATACGAATAAGTAATTAATAAATGGTTTACTCCTAGAATTATGAATGGATGAAATTGCAATGTGTAAAAGGCGACTGTACAAATGGGGGTTAGTTAAATGAGACAAAATACATTGTCATTTCAACAAAAGAAACAATACACATTGTTGTCAGGCATATATGTGAGGTAAAATACACCTTTAGAGAAAATACAATTATTTTAGGGCTTCTAAAATAAATCTTCTCAGTGGGCCAGTGCCCTCAAAGGTACATATTTGTACCTTTTTTATCCCTAAAAGTTGAACAATAGTATATTAAGGGTAGATATTACTACTCCTAGGTGCCAATCTGAACAGTTTTAGGGGGCAGTCTAGATAAGGAACAAAATTGCCCTTGCAAGGGTCCTGCCCCATGCAGTGACAAACTGTATAACTAATATGTATATATTAGTACAAAAGTACATATTATTATTCCCATTGCACACAAACTTACCAGAACACTCAGTGCATGGTTATGGAGTTTACGTATTTTTTTTATTTAACAACTTTTTTATGTGTGAAAAATAATAGGATTACATAATTACAGTTGGTATCTGTTTATTTTGTACAGATTTATTTTTTCTATCAAGTTCTAATTAATTCTGATGAAATATTATGTCAAATAAATATACTGTACATTTCGTGACATAAATGATGCATGTGTTATTTACTTTCGGCCACCCTGCTCTCTAAGATATACTGGCATTATCGGCCCACCACTTTATCAGACTGGCAATGTCACATGATTTCAGCAAGCGAGGCTTAATTAGGTCATACTGTCTCAAAACGTTTGTCATTTCAATGATTTAATGCTAGGAGACATCGATCTAAAGATGAACCCATAAACCAGTGTCTAATGTATGGTTTTAACTTATATGAATGGATTTAGAGTTTTGAAAAGCTCAGTTTCTTCCTTCACTATTTTATCTATTATCTGTCAGTGGGCATAACTAAGAACATACTTGCCTTGTAAGACATAGCCTAAAATATTGCATACTCAAATATTGTGCAAAATAGTTTATTTGAATTAGTTCAAACTTTAACTGTACCTCTTTGCATAAATGAAATCGAGTTTGATGGTGAATTAGAATTGCGTACAAAGGAAGGCATCTATAAAGGCAGTATAGCGTTGCTGCTGCCTTTGGGAACAGCCTTCAGATCTGAAGTGTGCACATGATACACATTTATGAGTGTTTTTAAAGCTCTGAATTTCTCCCTCATAAGACATGCATTAGAGGGGAGAACATGAAGGTACAGAGGGATCTAATAGATAAGAAGCTAAATCCATAGATAGTGAGTAAATGTCTAACAAGAGAGGTTCTGTGATGCACATCCCTTCTCCACATGTATTTCCTGCAACCACATGAATAATGTATGCTCTTTTTCATTCTCTTGTCTCTTTTCTCTCTTTACAGCTTCCTTCGGCAACATTTCATAGCTCGTCTATACTTTTGGCAGCTTTCTGGACTTCCCGGCAGATACGGGAGGACTTGTTCCAAACGGCTACAGATAGAAAGAGAGAGAGAATCTGCCTGGCGGTGGAGCTGTGGACTGTTAACTCAACACCAATTTAACAGACAGGACCGTCTTTTTATGCAGATCTGGATGGGACTCAAAAGGACAAAGTCGGACTCTAAAACTGTAATATAGTAATAAGATTCAAGTTTCACCTCATCTCTACAAAACACCAACCAGAGCTTTGTCAGACAATAGTGTGCATACGGATTGGATTAAGACGTTGACTTTCACGAAGTTGACTCCAAATCAGAAGATGAACATTGATTTTAGATCATGTTAAGGAGCTCTCATCTAGTGTTGGGATGTCTGACAGACCTGCTTTTTTAACCCAGCATCACTCGCTCATCATGGACGTAGATGCAAAGCTGAAGAAATCCTGTTTCTACAAGTGTGGGAACAGACCATTCCTCTCCTACCTCTCATGATAGACTGTATCATTTCATTTGCAGAGAATTAGATATAGAATAAGGCATGAAGTTTGATTATCCAATATCTTCCCATTCACGCTAAAGGGATGTTCGCACTGACAAAAACAACGACTTCATGATCTGAAACTGGACATTATGGACAATTTGTTTAAAAATGAGCATTGAATGTTAATAACATCAGATGTACACACCTAAAAACCAACCATCGTTTTGCTTTTCTTCTCAGGACGTTCTAGAGCTTCGTACATTTTCCTGCTGTTACCTTCTTAAGTTATATTCTCGATTTCAGTGTCCTTTTTAAACTCTTGCACACAATGTAGCAGGTGTTCTCCTAATATACAAAGCATATATCAGAGTATGAATATACCTTTACTCTTGGAGTTAGAGTACGTGTCTAGATCACTCGTAGAAGTCCCAGTTGTCTAAGCAATAATGTAAAGAAGTGCCACATGTCTGCATGGCTAGACCTGTTAGAGACTGTTTTTAAATCAGCTTACAATCACAAACTCTACGCAAGCAAACGCTTCTAGGTTCTGCATCAATTTGGTGTTGCGTTGCAAGATATCACAATTTATAACACAAGCACAGTCAGTTTTCTCTGTCAGGTCAACTATTGTGATGGCAGAGCAGCAGATTGAAGAGAACACCAAATAGTTGTTGGTTTTCATTGGATCAGTGTGTTTAACCATGTTGGTGTTTGTTGGGTCAGCGTGGACATGGCCGTTGTGTTTCCCAACATAATAAATCCAAAAGCTAACTTTAAATGTTTGAAATGTTGCTGGCTGTTTGAACTAGGCTTTTGAGTAATGAGGTTTGTTATCTCCAAGAACACAAGAAGGCATGTTAAGTATGTACTGTAGAGAGACAGTTTGTTTCCTCTAGTGTGATAAAGGAGCTTTTGCGGAGAGAATATAATTCTTTCCATATTGTGATTCTGTCTTTATTGGTGCTGATGAATCCTGAACGCTCCAGCACTCAACTACACTGTGATGCAGTGGCATGTTTAAGGAAGGTTGAATGTTAGTCTGAGTTACTGTAAAATCTCATTTTTACAAAGCAGCTGGAGTCTCAGTGTGACACCAGGCATTGTTCAAGGCTTTTACACAATGTACTCAAAGCTGACGGAAATCTGGCCCTGTGTTTATATGAAACTGACAGGCTGGAATTCTCTCTCAAATTCATGTGACGTAATGATAGATGGGTTTCCAGAGCGTTTCGCTGATTCTTGCATTCTGACACATTAGCATTTTTCTCTCCAGACATGCGATGGGATTTTTATTTAAAATCTTGTTATGCAAAAAGTTGAGGGAAATGAACATTGGTTATGTAATGACTTGCTACCAACATGATTATACAAGACATGCTGTGGCAAAGACAGCTGTATGCGCGTGTTTTGTTTTGGAATAAAGTTTTCAAAATATGGATTTCTCGTATATGAAGTTTGTCTTTCACTATTGTTTGAAACAAGTATGGTATAATGGAGTAAATGCAAAGTAAATAACATTTATTAAAAATGCCCAAACCACCCAAATGTGTCAGATTTATCTACGGTAAATAAGCCTTTTGGAAAATGTGTCTTTTGGAATGTTTTGGGATTTTTTCCCTTAAAATAAAAAACAGTAATATTGTGAAATACGACAGTTTGTGTTTTATTGTAATATAATTAATTCCTGTGATGTAAATCTGAATTTTCAGCATCATTACTCCAGTCTTCAGTGTCACATGATCCTTCAGAAATCATTCTAATACGCTGATTTGTTCAAGAAACATTCATTATTATTATCAATGATGAAAACAGTTGAGATATTTGAAGTTTTTGTGGAAATGTATTTTTTTTCAGGATTCTTTGAAAGTTGCTAAGATCAGCATTTATTTGAAATATAAATGTTTTGTAACATTGTGTCTATAGTTGAATATTATAATGCTTTTCATTTTACTTAATATTATACTTGAATCTTTGCCGAATAAAAGTATTTCTTTCTTTCGAAAAATCTTACCGAGCTCCAAACCTTTGAATGGTAGTGTAACATGCTTGCTGCTTTAGCTTTTTCCACAACTGTAGAGATTTAACAGATTCACTCAAATATTTTGAATTTGTTCACCAAAAAGATTAATATGTTCAAAGATTTGCTTAATGATTCTTGTACAGGTTACATGTGATCCTCTTGTTGTCAGTCACAGAATCATTCATTCAAAACATTTTTCAGGAACAAGATGTAATTTTTTTTATATATATATAGTATATCACAGAAGGGAGTACACCGCTCACATTTTTGTAACACTGAAGAAATGACACTTTGCTACAGTGTAAAGTAGTGAGTGTACAGCTTGTATAACAGTGTAAATTTGCTGTCCCCTCAAAATAACTTAACACAGAGCCATTAATATCTAAACCGCTGGCCACAAAAGTGAGTACACCCCTAAGTGAAAATGTCCAAATTAGGCCCAATTAGCCATTTTCTCTTCCCGGTGTCATGTGACTCATTAGTGTTACACGGTCTCAGGTGTGAATGGAGAGCAGGTGTGTTCAATAAACCAAGAACTGTCTGAGGATCTGAAAAAAAGAATTGTTGCTCTACATAAAGATGGCGTATTCTGTAAGAAGATTGCCAAGACCCTGAAACTGAGCTGCAGCACGGTGGCCAAGACTACAGCGGTTTAACAGAACAGGTTCCACTCAGAGGTTCCACTGATTCTGGCTTGGGGCAGGACATTCTCCAGACACCGGAGGATCCCGGAGGAATACTCAACGACTTCCATCACCGTGGAGAAAAAACAGGAACAAAAAATCTTTTCAAAAACGGAAAACAAAACTGCTCACTTTCAGCTGTTCGGTCACAATGTCGTCGAAGCAAGGGAATGAGGAAACAAGGAGTTCTTCAAATGAATGTCTTTACTGAAATCCAACAGCAAAGGGACACAGTACATGAAAACATCAAGTGACGATCGACAGCCAATAGGAAACATGCGGCAGAACACACTATAAATAGACAGGACTAACTAGACACACCTGGAACATAATCAAAGCACACGGCTGGGACTAACTGAACTAATAATGAACTGGGACAGGAAAGCCAAATATGGGTACGGAAACACAGGGAGCAAGTGGAAACACAAGAAACAGGGAAACAAAGTCTGACAGTTACATCTAATGTTGTTCAATTAATGATTATTGCATTATTTCAGTATCATGTGTGTTGGTGTATTAACTGGTGGTTGTTGAGGAGAGACCCCCCAACATCAGTTAATTAAAAACGTTTTTAAATGTTAATTTAAGTTAAATCTGTAAAACCTACTATTTTGCTACCATACTTTTTATGGTAAAAATTCTGACAACCACAGCATAATTTTTTTTACAGTGCACCTTTCTGGGTCTAGGAACATTTCTGTTGCTTTGCTGTCTATGGAGGGTCAGAAAGCTCAAATATTTCATCAAAAATATCTTAATTTTTGTTTCGAAGATGAACGAAAGTCTTAGGGGTTTGGAACAACATGAGGGTGATTCATTAATGACAGAATTTTCATTTTTGGGTGAACTATCCCTTTAATGCAGCCTATTCTCATACAAGGTGATGTATCAAAACAGAATTTTTTTTTCGAGTTGGTTCCACCATCAGAGAATCTATCCGTCCGGAGCACCAGACCAGTACTCCTCTGTCTGTCTCTGAGATGGAGGAGAGTTAGTCACCGTGCTATTTTATTCATGAAGGACCTCTATGAGCCGTGTGTCTGAATACCTCAAGCTTCTCCTGGTCACACAACAGAGAGCTGATTCACTTCAGCAGACCCACGGTCAAAAACTCTGAAGAATATCACTTTTAGCTCATTTCAAACATGTTTTTCTATTGTTCCTTTGCTCTTTTTTAGCTAGTGAGTCGACTAGATTAACATTTTCAGACATGATTGATGCATTGAAACCTGGTTATGGTGTTAAAAACTGTTTAGTTAGACAGCCCACTAGGTTTTAAATGAAAGCCATTTAAAAAAAAAACTCCTCCACATTCCTTTAATCACCAGTTTATTTCCCACTGCATGCATCTGGCCCGCATCCATTATTTCTCCCCTTCTCATTTTCAGGATTTGAAACCCCTTCTAAAGCCTCTCGAAAGAATTCAATACTCAATAGAGCTGTTCGGTTTGTATCCTAAAACCCGTAACAGAATTAGCATTTCAGAGCCATGGATTCCCTTCTGAGTTTTCAACGGGTTTTAGAATAAATTACACATATTCATACCTCAAACGTGAGTTTTGAACTGTTGTGTGCTGAAGAAACACAAGTTGCTGACGTAAGAACAGGAGTTTATGTGCTTGATGAATTGGACAGTTGTTGTAATCCTTATGTAGCAATTTGTTGGCAAATTGTTATCTCTTTAAAGAATTAGCCTTCCATGTTGTAGCTATAGAAGACCATTTCCACAACAAATTTAAAAAGATGTTCAGAGAGTTTATAACTCGCAATTTTGAAATTTTCCCCCAAGTTATATTTTCTCTAAATTGTGAGTTTATATCTTACAATTCAGATTTGTCTTGCAATTCTGAGTTAACATCTCACAATTCTGACTTCTTCTTAAAATTGCAAGCTTATATATTGCAAATCTGAGTGAATATTTCACAATTTTAACTTTTTCCCAGAATTCCCATTTTTTTATTTTAGAGTTTATATCTCACAATTTTTATATTTTTCTCAGGATTCTGATTTACATGTTGTCACGATTAAGACTCTTTTTTATTGTATGTTCATACTTCACAAATCTGGCTTTTTTACTCAAAATATTGAGTAGCAATTTCTTGCAATTCTGATGTTTTTTTAATTGAAATCTCGATTGTATATTTAGCAAATTTTGACTTTTTTTCTCTCGGAATTCTGAGCTTTTTCCTGAAATTACAAGTTTATACATTGCAATTCCAACTTTTTTCTCAGAATCTTGAAAATCAGATTTTTATTGGTATTTTTTTTCCTTTGAATATAGCAATTCTGACTTTGTGCATTTGCATATTATTTGGAAGTGAAAGTGACAGTGACTTGTCATACGGCTAAGTATGGAGACCAATACTCGGAATTCGTGCTCTGCATTTAACCCAATTAAATGCACACACACGCACAGCATGAACACACACCCGGAGCAGTGGACAGCCAGTCATGCTGCGGCGCCGGGGGAGCAGTTGGGGGTTCGGTGCCTTGCTCAAGGGCACCTCAGTCGTGGTATTGAGGGTGGAGAGAGCGCTGGACATTCACTCCCCCCACCAACAATCCCCGCCGGACATGAAACTCGAACCCGTGACCTTTCGATTACGAGTCCGACTCTCTAACCATTAGGCCACGACTCGGAGCTCATTTGCATATTTCTTTCAAGAAATGTTTTGGTACATTACACTTTGTATTCATATCAATGCACAAAATCACATATTACATGTTCAAAATTAATATTACTTTTTTATGATGTTGAAGCAGAAAAATGTTGATTAGACAGAAATTAGACAGGCTCAGATTGGCCATCAGAAGCGGTGACTGATTTGGCTTGCTGCCCTGCAGTTTCTGCCAGGATATTATGTTTTTCTACAGATTCTTTCTTAATGGTGTACACTTAGGGTATTTATTATTACTGCCTGGCCAATGCACCCATGTGATTTCTGAATTAAACCAATAACAGTCCATCATTCTCATAACTTTTAAACTTCACACATTCAACACGTGAGAACCAAAGATGGATTTCTTCTTCTCCAGTGAGCAGAGCTTCAGGTCTGTGAATCCAAAGAACTTCTTGAGTGAATCAGATTTGAATGCACTTGAAAGCTGTTTTATGGCATCAGAGGACACTGAATTCTCTCGTGTGCCATCCACTTGCCCCGTTCTCAAATATCAACACCTCCTGAGGTCATTTCTCCATTAATGAGCACAAACACCATCAGCACAAACAGGCTTTTTAACTCTCTTTCACCACCTGTTCCTTTGTTCCCTGCAGGGAAGTCGTCGGCCCAGAGTTCTGAGTGACTGTGCAGTTCTGCCACAGAGATCAGAGCCGTGCGTCTGGCGCGCGCCGCACCTTTGTGTCTCTGAGTGTCACTTGTGGAAGCAGCTGTCACACAAACAGATCATTAAAGAGCGTTCGATCTCCACCGCCACCTTGAGAGGCAATTACCACACGACATGGAGGATTGCAGCTGCATAATGATCTGTGCGTTTGGAACACAGACACACAAATGCGCGCATTATCAGCAGCCCGTGACTTTCTGTGACAGTATCTGACAGCGCTGGAGCTCAGGGTTAGGCCTCATTGGCCGCCACATGGCTTAACCAACCAGCTGACAGTGCGGAGGACAGTTAGAGAGCAGTTTGTCTTATTCCCGGAACTAGCAGCGAATCTGCCTCCAGAAAATATCCTGCCTCAGAAATGCCTTCGATTCATGTCTGAATGATTATGAGTGCACATGAATGCCATCACATGCAGTGCTGGGATTGCATTAGTCAATGACAAATGATAGTGTAAAGAAAAACTTGTCTAAAACACATGTATGTAGGCTACTCTTTGATTTCATGCTGATTTATTTTTATACCATTTTCAAGAAACGTCTTAATTTAATCTAATCTTAAATCTAGAGGATCACTTCTGTCATAGTTGTATGTCATAATGCCTATATATGCCAAACTCTTGCTCTATGGTAAAGCACTAAAGTCTGAGTGACAAAGTTGCTTTGAAATGATGATACAACTATAAAAGTGCAATGCAAAAAAAACCCACTGAAAATCTGTTAACTGGTTAAAGCTATCTTTGCTGTGAAAAACTGTAATAGATGTGCATTAATTAGACATTACATGAAATTTAACTGTAAAATGCTGTCAAATGTACTGTTTGTGGAAGTGAAAAAGAACAAATAATCTTATAAACTGGCTTCCCCAGAATTCCCTGTTTAAAATTTATTTTTTATTTAATTTAAATCATTGTTTTACATTTTAATTTAAAATTAGTTTTAACCGTAAAAAATACAGGTTGTTTTGTAAATATGTTTACATTTTTGCTGTGATTTTACAGAAATATTCTGACAACCACAACAGCTGCTTTTTTTCTATAAAAAACACCTTGCTTTTGTTTTTACAGTGTGCTTATTCTAAAAAGGACAATATAAATAAATATGATTTTGTCTTTGACAACCAAAACAAAGTAAAGAGCAATGACACATATTTTATGTTACATCGTGAGTACATGACAGTGTAAAGTACATATCTTACAAGTTTTTAACATATTTTTCAAAATGTTTTTTTTTTTACAGATATTATGAATTGTTCATTCAGAAATATTATTGCAGTTTTGGGCAATCACACCGAAAACAAGGTAATTTCAGTGTATTTTTTTTTTTAAATGTTGGTCACACCGTTTTATTTTTCTTTGGCAAACAAAAGGTTTTCAAATATTAACAATCAGCTATTTTCAGTAAACTAAGCATTTAAAAAAAATATTTATGAAATAATAAAAGTGCCATAAATAATCATTATTAAGGGCTTTCCTTTATTTTATTTATATTTTGATTTCAGGTCAGTTGCATCCACTAAATGTATAGTATTTTCAGTGTATTTTTACATAAAATAATAGTTTGAGACAAAAACGAGTGTCATGCCATTGACCCAGCTTTGGCAGACTCATATTTTCTTTGAGCCTTTATTTTCTGAGAATCATGATAGAAGCTAATAGTTTTTGATCATTTGTATCTACTTTTCCAATCATTCTTTGTGTAAACACACAATAAAATAAAATAATAAAGAAAGATTTATAAAATAAAGCAACAACTGCCAAGCACATCCTTTGCTGCCTTTTTTGTGTGCTTTTATTATCAGGAAGTGAAATAAAATATATAAATCACAGGAAGACTTGAAGGCAGCATAAACCCATCGATGTGTTTGAAGTACTAATAATTAAAGGAGACTGAAAAAGGCACGTAAAATGATCTCCTGCAGTGTTTGAACCAACCTTTAGCAAGTTTAAACTGGTCTAGCTGGTCTCCCAGCCAGGCCAAGTCAGATTCAGCTTAGCTTTATTTGTACAAACGCTCTGTGCTATTTTAGCAAGGCTTTCCTGGTATGTTCTCTTTCATTATTCACAACACCGTCTGTGACGGGACATATACAGGACTAGTCAGGCGCAGCGTGGATGCATAAGTATCTCTGTCAGTGAGCTGGTGACAGCAGCATTCATTTGAGATCCCTGAACTGCTCTGCTGTTGTGATACATGACTGCACTTTCCCTCTGGGTTCTGTTCATGTTGTGCTCCACAAAACACATGTTACACACTCCATCTACTTAAGATGAAAGATCTGTGCGATCGATCATCACTGTAACAGTACACACAACGTTCTGGGCCGTGAACACATGATGGTAAACTGACCAGTAAGTGTTGAGAAATCTGCTTCTATGACACTGTTCTGCTTTATCAGCAACACACAAATCTATATATCAGCACCACTGGAAGTAGATTTATGCTCTGTCCCTATTTCACCATAACCATTCATTTCAGCTGCATTATATGATGGGAAAGGAGAGAAAGAGAGGGGAGGTAATGGGATAGCTTGGAGAATTAACTATTTTATATTTTATAACATTTTCTATTCTGTATTTTATCTACTTTTATAACACACAATTTATATTAGAGATATTACAGTTAACTAAAGACAAACACAAATAAAAAAAAAATATTTAAATAAATTTGAATCAAATAAATAATTGAAATGAAATAAAACATAAAAAATGTAAACTTATTTAAGTATTAAAATAAGTAAAACTACAATAAACTAAAATAAAACTGAACAAAAACTATAAATGAAACTATATATTGAAAAAAATTGGAATTACTAAAACTTTAACTAAAATTTTAATTAAACCAAATTATAAAAATAAAATCTAATTCAAAATATTAACAGATTATAAAAGTATTTCAATCATACTAAAATATCAAATAAAGAGAACAAACAATATAAAAAAATAATACATTTATAATAATTATATTTTATTAAAAAAGAAATAAATGTTAAAAAAATAAAAATTAAAATAAAAATACTACTACACATATTAAATTCATATTAATGAAACATACAACATTACAAACGTTAAATTGAATACAATAAATTATATGAATTGTACGCAGAGATCTAATCAAGTACTATGGTTAATAACATGGTAATAACTGTATTTTAAGTCTGGCCTATTCATGCATGGAGAACGTTATTAATGCATTTTCATAGTGATGCTTACATATAACAGCCATTAAAACAATCATTATTGATGTAAAGAGTCATAATTGTACGTATATTTTTGTATAGTATACTCTAGTATAGTAAAGTAGGCTATATTTTTCAAAAGTTAAAATATTAGTTGCAGAAAATGTATGTTTTAAGACAAAGATGTAGGTAATGTGGGAGGGACACATTCAAGAGAACTTCTATTTCTAAACTTTGATCAAATGTAATATTAGCCTGAGCTAAATACTGTATTTTTGTTTACTGCACATTCACATCTCTTTTCCGCTTGTAAACACAAATGGTGGTCCGCCCGGAGAAACCAGTCGAAGACCCCTGGAAAGTGCATTGATAGATGAATCACAGTCTCTCTATGCAAACTGGATCGTCAAGAGAACCAAAGCAAACTGCTCTTCTTGTGAAAGCAGCTCTCGATCAAACTAAAACAACACACACATTGCCAGTCTCAGCAGCAAGAAGACATTTCCCTCCATGTCTTCAGTTATTCTTGGATTTCAACAGCGAGGAGTTACTCAGAGCTGAAGCAGTTCTTCACACAGCTTGCTTTACTTCATTTCATGGCCTAAAAATACAGCTGGAGCGCTAACATACAGTATTACCACAGGGCTATGGGAACGTGTCCAGATGATATGAACTACCCATTATGTAAGAGTACTTCGGCCTTCACCGTTCTCTAACACAGAGGTTGAAGTGCTGTTTATGGCCGACATGAGTTTCGAAAATGACTGATGTATTAATAACATACGAAACTTGTCATCTTCCAGAAAACAAGCCAATAGGGTTTAGATTTATATTTCATATGCATTATTAAAGTCATGAGATTGATAGTTTGAGGGACAGCCCACAGACGTGTTAAGTGCTCATCACATGTTATCATCTGTCATAAACTCACCATACTGCCAAATAATCCTGCACTATAATGCTGGACACATATATGAGAGAAGAAAGAGTAATGATGGAAGACGCTTTTGGTAAATAAGATAGTGAATGATTACTAGTGAATTAGCTAATGCTCTAAAATAGATAGGATTGGTAAACATAGCATGTTATCATAAAACAGGGCTTTCATGCGTTTAGTGTTGATTTTTTCTTTCTTTTCAAGGCTACGTTTGGTCAAATATGGCATTTACAGCCAGTATGAATAGGAACTCGTTTTGGGGTATCACTTTTTCCTCATTTCGAGTCTCAAGAAAGGCAGTCATTTGCCTCCCCCTCCTGGTGGACGCTGTAATAGTGCTCACATTACGTCATAGTTCGAAGACACAACAATAATGGGTCTCTATTAAGCCCCGTGACGTAGCTGTGGAACGCGAGACCTCAGTCGACAATTATTTAGAAACCATAAAAATGAATAATTTGTATTGCAAATGCGATTTTGACGGATTTTTTTTGAGACAGAGTTTGAGCAAAGTCATGAACTGCTTAGTTATTAAATGTAATTATAATATTAAAACGTTCAAGTTCACATAGGCTACACATTTTAATTGAATCACGTTGTAAACAGAGATAAAATATAGCTATGTATTAGTTTAGCAAGTACGGTAATTAATAAAAACAAAACTTAATATTTACAGGGATACGACGTCATGTCAACTTTTGTCTTCTGGACAGCAAATACCCAGATAATAACTAGTTAAAATAATGTATCGATATGTGCAAATCCATATGAAATACATGTATATATATTTTTATCGAAAAGAAGACGACGTCATAATGATACGATTGTACTCAGATTATTAACTTGCCCTAAAAACTAAGCAATCTTTTCTCATTATAATGTTACGCGTCCGCTGTACGCTACAGTTTCGTCATAAGCGAGCGGCATTACGTCAAGCCGCATCAAACGCTTTCATTCAGGCAGGGGCTTTATGATGCAGAAATACCAAAATGATTGGCCTGATATCAAAATGAGTGATCATAAATAATAACGCGAGAGTTTGCAAGTTGCCTGCCGACTGTAGTCATAACTGTCAAAGGCAGCAGCGGATACGCGCGTGACCCAGCACCCATACTGTTACTGTACACGGTCGCGGAGATAATATCCCTATCAAACAAATACACGGCATAATCCCGAGGTAAGGACCGGAATCGAGGGGCTGCGGCGAAACTGCGCGACGCTGTGCCTTCCCCTCCGCTCTCCGTCGCGTTCACTTCTTCCACCCTCGATTACTGCACTAAACATAACCCCGTGCCTCCTTTAGCAACAGCGCGAAGGGTTTTTTCGTACTCCTCCTTCGTATTAAAGTCGCCATTTTGCTTCACTGCCTATGAAAGCTTCTTGTATTTTCATATTTTTGGCGGCGTTTCTGCGTTTTTGTGCGCGTGCTTTTGAGTTGGATTTTAACGAGAGAGCTCGTGGATTACATATTAATGAAGAGGAGCGCCGAGTGCTGTCTGGAAACGCGGTGAAAGTGTTCGGCTTGTGGGCATTTGCATCAGCTTGCTCTTTTTTCTTCCTCCTTCTTCTTCATCATCTTCCTCCGCGGATACGCACAGCGGGGGCCGTGAGTGTGGCTACCGACCGTGACGCCCGTCTGTCCGCGAGCTCCCACCCGTCAGGTGCGTTTGCCATGTAAAGTCAAGCGGCGCGACGCGAGAGTAAAGGCTACAGCCTGACCCCACGTGGGTGACCCGCTCACCCGCCAGTGTTGGTGGCTTTGCAGGTAGGTGTGGCCTTCGAGAAGTCGATTATCTGTCAATACTGCCAATAAAGACATAAGCTCGGAGGACTGTGCAAAGCGGCGTGGTTTAACGCGTTGCGTGGTGTTGAGGCGTTTTTTGGGAACTAAATATACAAGAATAATGTGTTGTGGTGTTTACGGGTAAACTGTCAGACATGATACAAACACTCACTCACTGTTTGAGCACTTAAAAAGACTTATGTGGGTCATTCTTATTGTGCGGTTGCCTACATTTTCATGCCCCTGTCATGTATGTTCCTGTCATGTAGTGTATATTGGGTTATTAAAAGTTTGTTAAAATGTTGATAATGAAAATCAGATATTGGGTTTACTGTGGAGTGAAAATGATTTAAGACCTTCATTTTGTGTTGTAAGCTTGGGAATAGTGTTTTTATACAAGAATCAATATGGATTTTTACTGTGCCCTCAATATCACTTTCCATCATGTTAGTCTGTGGTAAAATCTTTTACTTGAAAATTACTACAAAATAGTTCCCTATGACATCATCTGCGAGAAGGTCGTGGGAAACCAACAGATCAAATATCTAAAAATACTAATGCTCTGTTTTTGTGGTATTAATTGGTTTGTTCCACTCTAAAAATGCCACCCTGTTTGATAAAATGACAGAAATCTACTTATTAATATAAAAACATAATAATGACATCATAATGTAAGCTAGCTCAGCTCCTCATTGAGAAATGATTAACTTCAGCTCTTGATTTTCATTCTTTTAAGTAACCATTCTATTAATTTTCTTGTTAATATGTAAATAATGACATTACTAATGCTGAAGTGTTTGATTCTGACCAGAGCATTTCAGAAAGTCTGGAATTATCATTAATAAAAATAGAAGTACTTGCTTAAATGACAAATCAAGCATATTTATTCTTCAGAAGTTATAGTTTTGACAGGTTCTGCATAGCAGGAATCAGCCGTGTGTGTTTCTCTGATTGTGTAGGCACACTTCCATCCACAGCCTTTCTAAAGTGTGTGATAAATTCCCAAAATACCATAGCACTTAGTCCTACAGCTGCTTTTCCTATTACCTTATTGCTCTTTTCCTTTTTGGAATAAACGTCTGGCTCACAAATGAGCTTCAGTCTCTGGGCCATAAATAATTTGGTGTAATGATCTTCAGCAGTTGAAGATCTATCGTTCTTCTGTGGGTCAGTGATGGGAGGGCCATTCTGTGATCTGGTGATGCCTGCTTTGTGGTTTAATATAATAGCACAGCTGTGAGCAGTACCTGTTGTTTTGGTTGGCATTTTAAAAGGGATTGGTTGTCACGTCCTGTCACATACAGTATGCTGTGATGGTTAGAGGGGTTACAGCTTGATTTCACATCTCTTTCAGACGTACTGTATATGTGTGTGTCAGTACATGTACAGTAGCTTTTCAACTTTTAGTCTTATGAAAGTTTGTCATGATCATGCAGTATTGCCTAAAGTAAACCCTTTCAATTAGCACTCACCGGAAATGTACTAGCGCCTCTGACAGCGAGCCATTTCCACGGCATGCATTAGATGAAACATTTATCTGTGGTGTTCATAAAATCTCCTTTGACACGTGATAAATCATACAGCCATTTGCCCGGCCACTGTTCAGCAAATAATAGAACACTACATTAATGGCGGTTTAAAAAGACACAAATTAGTGACCCATTAGGCCAAACATAATGAAGAAGTGAAATTACATTGATTTAAGTTAATAATAAAGTATGATCACATTCTAATCAGTGCTGTTTATTTTAATTAGTCATTGACAGGCTTCGTTCATTGCAATAAACTGCCCGTTTGCCTTCTGGATTGATGACTGTGAAAAAAACAACAAACATCCAGCCACAGTTTTAAATTGATTAATTCATTTATTATTATTATTATTATTATTATTATTATTATGTGCATTAATTTAAAATTAAAATGATCAGATGTGTAGTAAATAAACATAAACACAAGCAATCATAAGGAATTACTGTATGGATGGATAGATGGATACACAGACAGACAGAGAGATAGATAGATAGATGGACGGACGGACAGACAGACAGACAGACAGACAGACAGACAGACAGACTGACAGATACATAGATAGATAGACAGACAGACAGACAGACAGACAGACAGACAGACAGACAGACAGACAGACAGGACGACAGACGACGAGACAGACAGACAGACAGACAGACAGACAGACAGAGACAGACAGACAGACAGACAGACAGACAGACAGACAGACAGACAGACAGACAGACAGACAGACAGACAGACAGACAGACAGACAGACAGACAGACAGACAGATAGATAGATAGACAGACAGATAGATAGATAGATAGATAGATAGACAGACAGACGGAGACGGACGGACGGACAGACAGACAGACAGACAGACAGACAGACAGACAGACAGATAGATAGATAGATAGATAGATAGACAGATAGATAGACAGACAGACAGACAGACAGATAGACAGACAGACAGACAGACAGACAGACAGACAGACAGACAGACAGACAGACAGACAGACAGACAGACAGATAGATAGACAGATAGATAGATAGATAGACAGATAGATAGATAGAGACAGACAGACAGACAGACAGACAGACAGACAGACAGACAGACAGATAGATAGATAGATAGATAGAACAGACAGACAGACAGACAGACAGACAGATTATCTTAGCACGGTTAAGCACTTGTGTGACTGTTATTGTAATTTTCCCTCATGCAGTCAGGCAATTAAATCGATGACAGTAATTAGGTGTGTTTCTGTATGATCTGTGTCATCCTGTGTGAATGTACTGTCTCAGCAGGTGTCTGTAATCCCAATTCAAAAACTTTCTGATACAGTGAAAGCATCTTTGGGTTTATGTTGTTTCTGTGCAGATAATGCATTTTCCTTTGGCCTGATCTATTTGTGTCCTAAACAGGCATGGACACCTCCAGCGGTGCCCGGGTGGTGAAGCCTTCCTCTGGCTTGTCAAAGGGGCGCACTGCCAAACAGGCCCACGCCGCAGAGATGGCCCGAATGGGCAGCACTGAAAACGACAATCACGGTAAGAACGCAAGCTGCTTGCCTGGGTTTAAAAATACAATAAAGATGTTCAACTAACACACACAGGGCATGTGAAATGTTAACAAATCATTGGTTTATGCAGGTGGCATATACCAAACATTGTTGTTTACATGGTGGGAATATTAAAAATGAATAAACAACTTTGTTGAATTGTTGACATCATTTCAGATTTTTGCTTGCACAGTCTGTAGTACATTTACACATTAAAATAACTGAGTTTTACAACTGCACACTTGCTTCAACCTGTTTGACATCTCTGAGGTTTTGACAAGCGATTTCACACTTGTGTGCTTAAGAGAGGAAATGATGGCTGCCTTATTATGGTGAAAGGTGTTTTGACAGTCAAAGTCCTTCTACTCGTAGTAAAGGTTGTTTTTAATGTCAGTGAAATACATACCATCTCCCTGCATGGCTGAACTTTAGTCCTGTACACACGTTCAGTGCTGGCGTAAAACTGAATATTGTGTCACTTCCTCTGCATTTCTAAGCAAAGTATTAAACCAAAACCGTTTAAATGGACAAGTGGAACGGAAAGAAGTGGTTAAAGTGAGAAAGTATGCAGTATAGCACTGGTCACAGTTGCTATAATCTCATTGTCATTGATAAGATAGACATTACTCTGGGTCAGTGTTAGTAAGGCTGCAATGAACAGTGACTAAATCACCAATTATTTGAATGATTATTAAAAATACATCCAAAAAATGCTGAAAGTAATCAATCAGTCTCTTGATTGACTCTTCAGCTCAACTTTATTTAGAGTTAGAGAAGTGTTTTTTATTATTATAATTTTTTGCTGCTAGGTGTTTAATGGCAGTTCTGCCAGTACATTGTTTTACTATTTTTTCTGAAAAAAAACAACTAATTAAAATATGCATTAAACAAAAATATACAATTAAGTGAATTGCAACCAAACCTAAATTTAGGAAGCTAAAGTTCCACTAAATGTTTTATTATCTGAGTTTCTGTCCATATATTTTTATGTAAATTTGGGGATATTGGATCACGGAAAGTTAGGGATGCTGGATAGATAGTAAAAATGTCTAAATATGCATAAAAGCTAAATGGAAACACTTAAACTGCATAAACTATGAACACATTTACTGAATCAAGATGTGCTTCTTTAAAAAGTCTGACTGAAAACAAATTGCTCTGTTCATTCTGAAATACAAAAATTTATATTTTGTACCAGTTTCCATGAAAGATATGATTTTGTTCTCTTGATGGAAACAATTTTTGTTTTTGCAGTATCCCAATCTTTAAAATGTTAAGCTTTAATGTACATATATAGAACAAATTGGAATGGAAATAAAAAAAATAAATGTTATAGAATGGAATATGAACAATTCAACCATGTATGCTTTATTTTTTTGACCCCATCATTTTTAATCAAATTGACCAACACTATATCTCAAAATCCAATCAACAACCGATGCACACAACCAAGTCCCTGTCCTACATTTTTCTATAACATTCAGGTCAGATGTAGCCTACATCACAATATTGAAGAAATATTGGCAATACTTGTGTTTAATTGAGACAGTACTTTGGACACTCTATTGCCATTTTTAAATAAAAAAATGTGTAACAATTTAGTATAGATCCTTACTATTAACTACTGGCTTATTAGCATGTCTATTATTAACGTATTGGCTGTTTAAAGCACATATTCTGCATGATCATATTCTACATCCTTCCCAATACCTAAACTTAACAACTACCTTACTAACTATCAATAAGCAGCAAATTAGGAGTTTATTGAGGGAAAATGTCATAGTTAATGGTTTGCTAATAGCGAGAATTGGACCTTAAAATAAAGTGTGACCAAAAATGCAAGTTACAAGCAGTGTTTTTTATTGCTAATTTTGCCAAAATCAACATTACTTTGTGTACTTAGCCATAATTTGTGTGTAGTAAAGTTATCTTTCAATTTCACATAGTACACTACATATCTTCCCTCAGGCCATCAGGCTCCTGAACTCAAACTCGGTCTAATAACATCAACATAACTCAATTTAATAATCAGTAAAACATTCACTATTCTCCATCATCCGTATTGCTGCTATATATATATACCCTGTACAACCTGTTTGCACATTCCTCTTGCACATCCCTGCTTATATTATTATTTATTTAGTCCACAGTATACTATCCTGCACATTTTATTTGATTCTTCTTTATTATTTCTTCTTCTTTTGTAAATTTTTTACCTATATCTACATATATTCTCTTGTGTTATGTTACGTATTTTGCACTGTCCATTGAGCGGACCTGACCTGACTTACATTTCACTACTGATTATGTTCTGTATAATTGAGTATGTGACGAATAAAACCTTGAATCCTTGAATCCTACATTGCATTTAATAATTTATGTAAGAACATTGCATGACATGACCATACAAAGATGAATAATGTCAAACTGACATTTCCCATGAAATCCGATCCGACAGCTCAAATGATAAATCATTATTAGCTTTCCATTGTGAATCAGGGTAAGGCAAGGGCAGTTTTGAATTCAGATGTATTTTATGTACTCAGTAATTATTTCTTGTTATTTCATTTTTAAATGTTCAGCTGTTCATTAAAAAAACTTCCATAGTGCATCTAAAATGTCAATTTAAGTAAATTAAAATGTGATGATTTTAGCAGCTCATTATGCAAGGTAAGTATCATAAAAAAGTATGCAAATGCATTAACAGGACAGGGACACAATATCATTGTGTTGCATTAAGCCACGCATCCAATGTAACATTATTGGTATGTTCTTAAGAGTGTGTCTGGAGCTGCGTCTGCAGTGTTTTAATGTTGACTGCTCGTTTTCAACCCTAAGTGTTTCACCCCAGTTCTAGAGCGAGAGATATTCTGACATGAAGCAACTATAACTCACATCCAGACCACCAATCAGATGCAAAATTAGGGAAATGTCGTAATTGAGTATGTGTATGTATTGCTGTTTAACGAGCTCTTGTGAGAAAACGAGCAATGTTTCAGCGTTCTGGTCCATTCACTCCTCTACCGCCACTCGTTTCCGTTTTTGGCAATTAAGTGCTTTGAAAGGGAACAAGAGGAAGTTCCATATTCATGTTTTTTGTTGTCAGTATTAGGCCTGCATGGGCATTATTAGTCGCAAATTGAGGATCTCTCTGGTACCCATAATTTGATAGGCTTTAATGATAATGGATTTTTTTGCTAAATAGAGAGGCTGATGGTACTACAATTATGTAATTCAGCTGTTTCATTTGGTAAATGTAAAATGTGCCAACTGTAGCTCAGTTTTGGTAAGTAAGCTAAATTTGAACTAGAGCTTGTGTAGCTAACTTTAAAAAAAATGGCATAATTCTTTGCTCAGAGTGAAGTGAAAGCAGCCTGGCAAAGGTCTGGTGGAAAACAAACTTGGCACTGGTTCACAAATGAGCTGGGAGAATGATATTTGTGCTGGGCCATGCTGTTTGAATTTTACTGCGGATTGTGAAGAGCATTTTATTGCTTTCACAGCGTCAGGCCAGACTGTCTCTGCTGGAGAATATTTATCGCTGAGTTTGCAGCCCCTATATGCTGAGCGCCTCTCCTCGGCGCAGACTACATGTTCAAAAGCAGGTTCCTAATGCATTCATTTAATGCTCGCTGGAATGGATGTTGGCTTTGAACAACAACCTGCCGTTAGTATTTCCACCGAGTGCTGAGGCAGAACTGAATGTGACTGAACAGTAAGTGACACAGGGAAATGATGAAGTGGCTTAGAGGGTTAATTGATTAATTGGCACACATTATATTCTTATCAGGGTTTTTATTGATGGCTCTTTCAAGGGAAGACCATTAGGAGTGTGTTTTTCATATGCATTGGGAATTATTTACATTATGGAAAAAGGAGATTTTCTGTTTAGTTCTTTTTGGCTTCCTATTTGTGGCCTGTGGTTGTGGCTACTGCTTTTAACTTGTAAACAATGTGCCTGAAAGGAATTCAGACATAAACAATAGCGTTTCCTAGCTGTGGTTTTGATGTCACAATACCACCGATTAGTCAGTTAAACCCGAAGCATTCAGGCCAACCTCCCTGGGATGTGTGTGAAAGCGTGTATGTGTTTGCGAGACAGTGCATGGCTTCTTCTGCCAAGGGTGCGAGACACTTGTCTGGTCTTAGTCTGTTAGATGTCAGCAGCTGAATAGCTCAGTTGCAGCTGTTTCGTTTCTTATGTCTGGAATGGCTTCATCTTAATTTCAAAAGTGCTGTGTTCAACACGTTTGTAGCATTTGAATTTTTTCCCCTGAAGTCCATTTGTAATTATAGAAGAACCAATATTAGGTTAGGCTTTATGAGCCTAATATTGCATTGAATATTAAAATATAAAGTCAATTTACCTGTGACACTGTTGAATTGCAGTGGTGTAATAGTGTTGCTGGATGCACTATATTTAGAGACCAACCAGATGGAGCCATTTATCTGTAAACATGATAAGTAATAATAACTGATAATCAGTGGAAAAGTTTGAATATCTGTAAGCAATGTTGGTCAAAATGATTTTCAGTCTCTTATTACTGGAATACTTGATTCTAAATGGTCATTCGTGACTTTCCGAGGTGTAATAACATCAGTAGCAATGCCGAATAACATACCATTCATCTGGGAACTGGAGGCCGGCACTTCTTTCACATCTCTCCTATCACACTGCCGCTCTCTCTAATTTTATTCAAACAGTTATTTGCCACGTACACAATGTGTGGTTTCATGAGTCCCAACCGTTTACAGGATTGATTCCTCTAAATGTGAATTCCGTGTTTGTATGGAATGCATTTCACATGTATTTTTAATCAAATTAATTGTACAGTGACCAAAGTCTGTTCAGCGATTTTAACTAAGCCACCATAAACAGAGCTGTCCTGTTTCATTCTTGTTTGGAAGGCTACTTTGCCGAGAGCGCTCTTGAAAGTTTGCCATGTCCTCTTAAAATCAATGATTATTAGGTATGGTTTGTTGTTTGGACTCGGCTCATAAAGCAATCCAGTTTACGGAGTTAATAAAGTAGGCAGGTGCGGGACGCTATATTTTGGAATGTGGCTTATTTCCACGATAACGCAATTGGGTTTGAGTTTATTATGTTCAAATTTATTGTTGTTGTTTTTTCTAGCAAGATCTGACAACACTGAGTTAGCATGTACCCTGTCACTTCTTGCACTGCACATAGAAAAGACACAACTCGTGTTAAAATATGTCACTAACAACAAGTTGCTCAGTTCAGTTCTGTACACACTGCGTTGAATTTTTGTAAAATGTGGTTGTCATTACCTGTGTTTTTCATGAGTTAATTCGGTTGTAGAATGCAGTTGTCACTTCCATAAATTACCGTCTGTGTAGAGAACAGGATTAAGCACTAAAAGTGAAAAAATAAACAACTGAATTTAGCTGCAGTGTGTATGTGGCCATCGACTGTATTTATCGCAAAATTAAGGACCAAAGTGTTAAAGGGATAGTTCATCCAAAAATGTTAATCACCCCATGGTTTACTCAGCCTCAAGCATCCTATGTGTATAGGACTTTCTTCTTTCAGACGAATACAGTCAGAGTTATATTAAAAATGTCCTGGCTCTTCCAAGCTTTGTAATAGCAGTGAATGTGGGTCAAGATTTGAAGAAAAATAAAGCACATCCATCCTCATAAAATAGTGCTGCACACGGCTCCAGGGGGTTAATAAAGGCCTTCTGAAGTGAATCGATGCATTTTTGTTGGAAAAATATCCATATTTAAAACTTAATTAACCATAATCTCTAGCTTCTGCTCACTGTCGTACACACGTTCATGAGAGAGTGGCAATTCAGTTGGATGGATGCACTTTTTTGGGTTTCAAAATCTCGACACCAATTCGCTGCCATTATAAAGCTTGGAAAGGCCAGGATATTTTTAAAAGGGGTCCTATTATGCTTTTTCACTTTTTTAATTTTAGTCAGTGTGTATGTTTGTGCATAAAAAAGATCTACAAAGTTACAAATCTCAAAGTCCACTCCAAAGTGAAATATTTCGTAAAAAAAATATCCCTTTTCAAGAACTACAACGAACAACTCGTTTGGACAGTGAACTACAGCGTTGCTTTCTGGGTGTTGTGAATATCATTAAAATAAATCCCGCCTACGGAAATTCAAATGGTTGGGGAGGGGCGAGGTCGTGGTTAGAAGAACGCTTTGTTGAGTACATCATACAACACGACGACGAAGAAGAAGTTCTGCTGTAGTGTCTAGTTTTCACCATGTAGAAGAAGCGCTTTTTTTTCACCCTCGTGCCCAAACGTCTTTTTCCTTCCTAAAGCAGACGACGTCAGGAAACAGTGGTTTAAATTTATTTTTAACTCTGTTCCTGAGCATTATAACCCCAATTTGGTACTGTGTTTTGCGCATTTAACTGATGACAGCTTCCACAACATGAGGGAGTACAGTGCTGAAAGATGGAGCAGTTCCCATTTAAATTTCTGACAGTACAATAATGGACAGTGATATAATCTGCAAAATGTTCACTTCAATTATGAGATTATGGTATAAATAAATTAAACTGTATAACAGTTTCATTGCAATTCATGTTATAATGTTATAATTAAAGAACAATAAACATAATACATATTACCGTTGCACTGATAGTAAATGCAGTTATTTTTAAGCTGTTGTTGACATCCTATCAAAAAACGTGATTTAGCCAAAAAACTAAACAATGTCTTGCAATATACATTCACGTTGCAATATGCGCGATCCTATTGTTCAATATTCTCGTGGTCTGAATTGATATGCCAATATTGACGAACTTGCTGTTCTGGCGAGGGGCAGGGCAATACTGAAACACCGTCTAAGCTGTTCGCCAATCACAATGCACTGGGGCAGCTAACCAATTACAGCAAATTTCGTTTTTCGGAAGGCGGGCCTTCATCAAACCCGGAACTAAACGAGCCGTTTTTGCCAGGCTGGGGAGAAAGGTATTGTAATAATGTAAATTATGTGAAAACTT
The DNA here is from genome assembly GCA_027422405.1 of Ptychobarbus kaznakovi. NCBI lineage: Eukaryota > Metazoa > Chordata > Actinopteri > Cypriniformes > Cyprinidae > Ptychobarbus > Ptychobarbus kaznakovi. Next base: position 18,484,191 of record CM049794.1, on the reverse strand, counting down.
ATGCCACAGCCATATTACCCTGCAGCCCAAGACCGGTTGCCCACTGAAGCTAAGCAGGGTTGAGCTGGTCAGTGGTCAGTACCTGGATGGGAGACCTCCGGTGAAAACTAGGTTGCTGTGAGAGGTGTTAGTGAGGCCAGCAGGGAGTGCTCACCCTGTGGTCTGTGTGGGTCCTAACATAAAGGTACATCTAAAACAAATTGAATATGGTGATAAGTTAATTTTTTCTTGTAACTTATTTCAAAAGGTGAAACTTTCATATATTTTAGATTCATTACATGTAAAGTAAAACACTTCAAACGTTTTTTGTTTTAATTTTGATGATTAGAGCTTACAGCTTATGAAAGTCAGCAATCACTATCTCAAAATATTAGAATATTTACATTTGAGTTTCAATAAATGCCTATCCATACAGTATAAATTGTGGGTATCTCTTGTTCTTTGAAACCACAATAATGGGGAATACTGCTGACTTGGCAATAGTCCAGAAGACGATCATTGACACCCTCCACAAAGAGGGTAAGTCACAGAGGGTCATTACTGAAAGGAGTGGCTGTTCAAGGAGTGCTTTATCAAAGCATATTAAATGCAAAGTTGACTGCAAGGAAGAAATTGATGCAGTAATTCATGCAAAAGGAGGCCCAACCAAGTAGGGCTGCAACGATTAGTCGACATTATCGACAACGTCGACAATAAAAAATTGTCTACAAATATTTCTGTTGTCGAGTAGTCGTTTGATCTCATATGACCCAATGTAAGAGCCTGCAATACTGCGGTTTGACCAGCGTGGTGCTGTAGCACGAGACTGTAGTTCAGCCCTCCTGGATGCAGTTTAAGAGAAGAAGACAGAGCTTCAGCGCTTCAAACCCAGCGCTTCAAACGAACGAACCTGAAGCTGTTGAGCGGTATTTGGATGAATATGTAAATATATGCTGCGTGCTTTTCTCTCAATAACGAAATAAACACAACAAAAACTGACAGCAGTGTGAAAGCAGGAGTTAAAAAATGCATCTGTTTACAACGATGGGGATGTTTGCATGAGATCTGCAGTTCAGCAACGTACTCCAATAAAGTCTGATCATATCATGTTTATTTATATAATACTTCATGCAATAGATAGCTTTAATTCAAGCAGCTTTACGGTATTAAACACAAAAAACCAGAGTCAGCGTCACTTTCAGTAAGAATTACAACCTGATATTCTGTTATAAAGAACAAAATATTTTTGTTAGAGGGACTTTTTTTCATTAAAGTGATAATTTGTTTTAAAGAGATCAAAGCTTGATCTAGCTCAGGACTGTTTTGATTATCATAACCCTATAAAGGTATTTTAAGGCATTATGTTGTGAATAAAATAGTTTATCCAAAGCATCTTATCACTTACCTTTATTTAGTTTTTTTATCTATATGACTTACAAAAGAAGATGTTTGGCAGAATGATGTCTTTCAGATACTTATTCATGTAGCTAATTAAATAGTGAGAGAGTGTCTCTGTCTGGCATCTCATTTTGTGTCCAAATACATCTATTTGTATAAGGAATTGGTAACACTTTACAATAAGGTATCATTTGTTAAAATTAGTTAATGCATTAATTAACGTGAATGAACAATGCATTTATTAAATTTATGTATTAATCTTTGTTAATGTTGGTTAAAACAAAATTAAGTTGGTCATTGTTTGTTTATGTTAGTTCACAGTGCATTTACCAATTAAAAAAAAACACATTTTGATTTTAATAAAGCATTAGTAGATGCTGAAATTAACATTAACTAAGATTAATAAATGCTGTAGAAGTATTGTTCATTCTTAGTTCATGTTAACTAATGTTAACTAATGGATCTTATTGTAAAGTGTTACCAACTAATTGTATAATAATTGTAATTAGGCTACATAATATGCTTTTCTAAAGCTGAAGTGACCTTTATTTATGTTAGAATATGCGAAGAGTTCAGATGCAAAAGCCTCTAAGTGCCGTCTGAATTTTTCTCCTAAAATGTGAATTTTTCTCACTCTCCTATATTTATGTTCAGTTATTTCACTTGAATTGCGTAGAAAAGGACCTATACATTGCCATTCAAAGTGAAATTACTGGAGAGATTTAAAGTCATTCTATCAATAATACAGAAATAAACATTAGCAAAACAACATTTGTAGGCATTTATTCAAATTTAGATAAAAATTACTTTTGCATCTGAACTCTTCGTGTATAACTTACTATTTTAACTAATTTCAAAAGCTGAATAATCAAAGTCTACTGATTAATCTGTGAACTAATAGATGATTAGTTGATTAATCGTTCTATTAATCGTTCTAATAATCGTTAGATTAATCGATTATCAAAACAATCGTTTGTTGCAGCCCTACTTGAACTAAGTATTGAGTGTATAGAAATGAACATGCGTTTCAAAAGCCTGACAATTCTGTTTAAAATATCCTTTTTTTATTGATCTGATGTAATATTCAAATGTTCTGAGAGACTGAATTTTTGGTTTTCATTATCTGTAAGTCATAATCATCAAAATTTCAATAAATAAAGGCTTGAAATATTTAACTCTATGTGTAATGAATCTATATAATATATGGGTTTCACTTTCTGAAATGAGTGACAAAAAATATTTTCCTTTTTCATGATATTCTTATTTTTTGAGATGTGCCTGTATATAGTGACGGGGACACTATACTGTCAAAAAGAACCGTTTTTCGGATGAGACGTTAAACCAAGGTCCTGACTTTCTGTGGTCATTAAAAATCCCATGCCATTTCTCGTAAAGAGTAGGGGTGTAACCCCAGTGTCCTGGCCAAATTCCCTCCACTGGCCCTTGCCAATCATGGCCTCCTAATAATCCCCATCCACTTGATTGGCTCAATGACTCTCCTCTCCACCTGTAGCTGGTGTGTGGTGAGCGCACTGGCGCCGTTGTCCTGTTGCAGCCGTCGTATCATCCAAGTGGATGCTGCACACTGGTGGTGGTTGAGAAGAGACCCCCCCCCCCACATGATTGTAAAGCGCTTTGGGTGTACAGCAATACACAATAAAGCGCTATATAAATGCATTATTCATTCATTCAAAAATAATGTGTTTTTCGAACCACCAAGCATGAGAGCATGTTCTAGTACAACCCCAAAACAAAATCAAGACATTGTAAAAGAGCTTAATAGGACCTCTTTAATGTAACTCTGATTGTATTCGTCTGAAAGAAGAAAGTAATATGCACCTAGGATGGATTGAGGATGAGTAAATTATAGGGCAGCTATCCCTTTAATAGTAGGCCTGCGGTAATATTGTTGAAGTGTTCATCTTTTTGCTAGAAATGCTGTTTTGTACTCTGTAATGGATTAAAGACAACAAACAAGCATGATTTTAAAATGCTTTCTTCTCAAATAAAATGTTATGCCCTCTTCATTATTTATGTGGTGAAAAGCTGTGTAATTATTGATATGACTGACTGTACATTATGCTTTAAATGTCTGAACTTAGTCTAGGCTCAAATCAGTTTGTTTGGAACTGTTTATCTTTGCGGAAGCTTTATGTTTAAAGAGCACAGATCAATATTTTGTGTCTTAATATTTACTCATGTGGCAAGTAGCAGTTTTAAAGGAGCCATAGAATGCATTGATACAATATTTTAAATTGTTCTCTGATATCTACGTAGAAGGTATGTGGCTTAGGTTAGGGCAAAAAATCTCCAGAATCAGTTTTACATGTCCATTTACAACCCTAGGATTTCTCCCTAGAATTAAATGGTCTGTTATTACCTTATTTGGAGGGGTCCTGAATAATAATGTTGAGCTCTGCTCTGATTGGCTGTTTCACAGTGCAGCTCAATGTTGAGCTCTGCTCTGATTGGCTGTTTCACAGTGCGGCTCAATGTTGAGCTCTGCTCTGATTGGTTGTTTTACAGTGCGGCTCAATGTTGAGCTCTGCTCTGATTGGTTGTTTCACAGTGCGGCTCATTTCAGTAACTCACACAGCAGCGTATTTCAATACTTTCTCTCACAGTTATATCGTTGGGTAATTATACTGTATATAAAATGTGGGCTTTAGGAAGCCGCTATTAATATGTCGAAAGCATAATAGCTTTTTAGTTTCACTTTAGAGATTCGCGATCGCACGTACTCTGTTTATACTATGGAGCAGCAGTACTTACCACACATTTTACAAGATCAGATGCTTGCCAGTGGTGTTCAGGATCTGAAAATCATTCGCCATCATCCTCAGTCATCTGTCCTTACTCTGTTTATGTGGTAAGTGAAATCTTATGTACTGTAATGTAACAGGTTACCGCTAACAAGCAGCTAACCATGTCCCTTTAGTGGCTCACTTTATTTTATTAGAACGCATTATTTGCTTTCCGTGGCTTTCTGAATACAGACACCAACCCATCCCTGCACTTCACATCCCCTGCACAGCCTGGAACATAACATTTATTTCTATGATCTGCCATTTTCGCTGTTGTCCTCGCTTGTTTCTTCACAATACCTGCAGAACTTCTGATGGTTCGGCTGGCGGCTGGCCTAGAACATGGGCGGGCATATGCAAATGTTGGGGGTGTAACTATTAGTGATCCCGACTGTAACGTCACAGTCGGTGTTATGTTCTGATTCGCCTATTTTTCAGTGGTCTTTTGCAATGCACGAGATTTACATAAGAAGGAGCAAACAATGGTGTGTGAGGCTCAGTTTATTTTATTATTCAATTATTATTCAACTATGCCAAGGTAAAGCCAGTTTTCCATTCTATGGTACCTTTAATAAACAGGATATTGTACATCTAGCCAGCTGTTATTAGAGAATGAATCATAAAATCCCGTGTTCCAGGATATACAATGTCTACACACCCCTATTGAACTTGAAAGGTTTTGAGATGCAAAAGAAAGTGATTTGTTTTGTTACTAGAATTTTTGTAGAATATTGCATTAAAGGTGGAAAATATCATTTATCTTGGAGTGATTTTAATCTCAATGTGCATTTTAAGAGGTGTTTAGACGTTCCACAGACATAGTTCCTTCTGCACTACTTCATCAACATTTTCTGAGTGTGTTTTAGCTGTTTGTTTTTTGGGGGGAAATTGGAGCAATTTGTCTTTTTCTATATTTATGCCTACTGTAGGAGTTCTTGATAACACATGTAGGCATAAAAACATTTTGTATAATTACAACAATTTTGTTTTGTATATAGTGTGAAATATGAATTGTAGCAAACTGTCAGTTAAAGCCCACAGATCCCCACTGGGAAATTTGCTGTCTTCTTTTCATTATATACTTGGCTCTTGTTGCAGTGATCCCATACTTGAGAAATCATATTTTATGAATTATATCACCCATTAGATAGAAGATACAGTAGATAATAAAACACTCAGCTTCAACTGGAAATAAAAACAAAAGAAAAGAAAACATTGTGAAATAAAATAAAAATAACTGGTTAAAGTCAATCAGTGTTATCACTGAGATACTATTACAATTTTTAATACAATAATTTAAAGCAGTTTTTAATTCACTATTTTATATATATTTTATTTATAAATTAAAATGATGGGAAACAGCCAGAGACTCACAGCGCCTTCAAAATAATCCAACTGAGGTGCGTAGACCAAAAAAGTTTCCCAAAAAGTAAGAGCTTGAAGAAGGTCCGCACACTCTCAAACATGAAAAGAATCACAAGCGCGATGATAGCATTTAGAGCAATTTACTGGATAAAAACCGGGATAAATGAAAATGCTAAAATGTGCAGCTAGCTAAAATAGTTCATGTTTATTTTATTTCAAGTAGCAAAATGTGTTTTTTTATTTAGGTTTAGCTTTAGTTAAATAAAACCATGAATTCAAGTCAAATAAATAACGACACATAACTACAATATATATATATAAAAGAATAGAATTATATATAATATGGCTAGAATTAATGTAGAAAGTATTGAATATGACTGAATCCAACACTGTTACACCAGTGAAAATGATTTTTAAGTTTCACATGCATGTAGAATTAGCTCTTCGAACTATTAAAAAAACTTTTAATCAGTATTTTTGTCTTTTATTGTAAAAATATTTAAAAATAAATATTTAAACATTCTTACGACAAAGTTACTAGAAAAGCTTAGCTCCTTAATTTTTCTTTGCATTATATTTACAACTTTTTTCTAGCAAAAAAGCATAAAGATTATTACATTTTTTGCTAGATTTGTGCTTAAAACAAGAAAAAACATTTCTAAGGTGTAAAAAAAGTATGCAATTATTATTTACAGTGTGTCCACTTTTTGCAGTGTGCGTGATCTGTACTGCCCATTAATAAAATCCCTGTCATAGTTTCCCTCCGTTTCCCCTTCTCTATCTCTGAAACTATTTATCTCTGTCTCTCTCCTGTGGAAAGCTGAATGATCGCGGTGCTTGCTGAGGCATTGGAAAGCCTCTGGCAACAGCTGTGTGCAGTTGGCCAGTGCAGCTGAAAGAGGCAGTAGGAACAAATAAGGTCATTCTTACTGACTGCTGTAATTGTAGTGAGCGCGGAGCAGACACGCTTTTTGACTGTGTCTTAAGACCTTTTTGTGCAAGTGTAACATATGCCTCTGTATAATTGGCCTCTTTCCTGTCAGAGAGACTGGAAAAACTATTACATACCAGCATACGAGAGAATAGTTTCATTTTTTGGCTCAAGGTTAACTCAGAGTTATATATGACTGCGTTCAATTAGCAAAAACAGGCAAATTGAAAATATATCAGTCTGAAAGTTCTTTGGTAATACTAGAATAACTTTATATTGTAATGCTTAACAGATAATGTGAATGCTTGCCTTTAAGTAGTTGCATGTCTTGAAACTTTGATTAAGATATTTTCATTCAGAGTCTACAAAAATATTTTACGTCATAATGTTGTAATGTCAGTACAGTTAATTAAAAGATACACAAGCACACTTTTCAAGAATTTCATAGAAATAAGTTTAGCATGTTTATACTACCATTCAAAAGTTTGGGGTTGGTAAGATTTTTTAAATGGGGTCATCAGATGCAAAATTCACTTTTCAAGTTGTTTGAACATAAATGTGTGTTGGAAGTGTGTGTACACATCCATCCTATAATGATAAAACTCCACCCAGTGTTTTTTTTTTAAATCCCCTTTCTCAAATCAGTCTGTTCTGAGATTCCTGTCAGAATGACGTAGTTCTGTACAGACCGCTCCCAGGAGAGTTGATTGACAAGCCGTCTTACCTTAGACCCGCCCCCTGAGTGAGCTGAGAGCTGTCCGACTCCGGTGCAGGGAAGACAAGATGTCTCAGATTAAGTGATTCGAGGTGTTTTGTTGTTGGATGTAATAATGAATATAGCAGTCATCATTTACTTCCTGACATCTGAGCCGCTGAAGACGCAGAGGATTAACGCTACTTTCATTTTGAAGTGAATGCGCCCCCGATCTATAAATGCGTCTGATCCAGCCTCACCTACAGAAGTGAGTATAAGAGTTTTTTATGAATCTTTGCAAATTGCCTTTTATAATAATGTGCTAGTTAGCCAGTTTCACGGCTAAAGTAAACAGTACTGCTCGTCACCCCACGGAAGAGAGAAGCGGGACTAGCAGTGTCATTAGCATTTAAAGCAACATGGACTAGAACAGCGTGCTGAAGACAGAGCTGATTTTAACAGGCGTAAAGAAGGTGTTTTTTACACTACCATTGAGAAATTTTAACCAAAGTATGTTTCATTAAGACCATAAAGCAGTGGTCGGCAACAGGTGGCCCGCGGGCCAAAGCTGGCCCGCCAGCAATAATATCTGGCCCGCGCCCGAGGCCAGATTATTTTGAAAGTGGCTGGTTCTGAAATAAATCTGTCATGACAGCAACAGTTACTCACAATCAGAGTATGAGCGGAGCGCGGAGTGGAGCGGTGTGATTTTGACTGGAACGAGGAGCAGATTTTTTAAAAGTCCGAGCGTCGTGGATTTCACTCGCTCCAAGAGCGCTCCACCACCATCACAAGTACAATTCATGCCAACAACCCGTAATATAACTGCATATTTATCAAGAATGCACATGTTAATATTTAGCTAGCTTGATAGAGAAGGATCACTCAAATCAGAAAGAATGTGAAGGCTATATGATGACGGCAATGGACATGAGCGGTAAGTTATAGTTCTCAAGGAAGTTGTTCATTGCTTCTAGTCTAGATACTGAATATTTTCAGCTGAAAGCATGATTTAAACAAGTACTACAACACTTGTTCACATGCAGTCGCTCTCTCAATAATGCATTCAAACAAATGTAATCTTACAGTGCTACTTCATCTGGATCCGATCTCGAATGAGCAGAAATCTGTAAGAAATGCATTGATCTGTAGGTAAAAAAAACTGACGAAAACGTAGTTATTTTCATCATAAACAAAATTTGCACCGCAAAAAGCAGCTATTATAATGCTGACAACCATGTTATTAGCTTGTCATGGGGACGTGGTAGGAAAGAAAAGTTTGCACACCAGCGTTCCAATAAGTCACTTATTATCCTTTGACTATGTTCTGGCCCACCATCTAGTGGAGAAATAGTTTTTTGGCCCATTGCCATAAAGAATTATATTAACTTGTGGAAAATGGGCATCCGATGACCCCTTGAAAGTTTTTGAAAGAAGTCTCTTATGCTCACCAAGGTCTGATAAAAAATACTGTAAAAACAGTAATATTGTGAAATATTACTCTAATTCGAAATAACTGGTCTCTATTTGAATGTATTATAAAATGTAACTTATTCCTGTGATGCAAAGCTGAATTTTCTGCGTATGCTAATATGCTAATATTCTAATATGCTGATTTGCTGAAACAATGAGTATGTTTACATGGACATCAGTAATCTAATGATTTATCTTATTCTGAATAAGACAATATTATGATTCAGGTGTTTACATGAGTTTCTTTTAGAAGATTCCTTTCATGTTCCCGTTTTACATGTTACATACACTAAAATAGGAATACTCCACATGTCTTAATCCGCTTTGTGTTTACTTCGTTTATGGCTTTAGCCGGATTAATGTAATCTACATCTCTGTTTACATGGTAGATTTTTAATCAGAGTATTGTCTTAATCATATTAAAATCAGAGTATTGATGTCCATGTAAACATAGACATTGATGATTATAATGTGATGATTATGTAATATGATGATTTGCAAAAACATTTCTGATTATCAATGATGAAAACAGTTGTGCTACTTAATATTTTTGTGGGAACCATGCTACATTATTTTCTTGAAATTGTAATATTTTGTTAGATTATTAATGTCTTTGCTGTCATTTTTAATCAATTTTATTGCATCCTTGCTTACAGACCCCCAACTTTTGAACATATAATGTGTGTGTGTGTGTGTGTGTGTGTGTGTGTGTGTGTGTGTGTGTGTGTGTGTGTGTGTGTACTGTGTATAGACACACACACACCACACACACACACACACACACACACACACACACACACACACACACACACACACACACACACACACACACACACACACACACACACACACATTTTACTGTTCTAAATTAATTAATTTGGACACTCTCTGGTTGTTAAACGCCATCGGATCACATTCATATATTTTGTACATTAGATTAGTCACCTAATTCAGAAATTCAGTGGCTGCTCTTTTATTGGATGGCGGTGTTGCTGTGGTGCTGATGCTGTCAGGTGGCAGGTCGCCGGGACGACGCAGCTAATTTCTGACCCACTGCATCGCGTCCATCTGTTAAAAGCCTGAGCGCCGCCCATTCCACACCGTTACTGAAAAGAGTTGCTAGGTGTGAAAACAAACAGCATCACATGCAGAAACAAAGTTTGAGTGTCTTTTTTGGCCTGGTATCTTTCCCTACTCTCTCTTATTAAAGCTTAACATTTAGGCTTAATATCACGGTATACTTTGGTATTGCATTTTAGGGTTAACAGTGCAAAATTGGTGCTTACACCCTTTCAAACGCACTAGTGTTGCTTCATCCAGGGTTAAAATGGCTCAAACCTGGGGTTTGAAAGATGTTAAGTGTAGATATAATGATTTTTGTTTTTTTCTTTTGTGCCATAAAATGAATAGTCCCTTTATCCTGTATTTAGAAATTGTCAGACGGTCGATGCTGTATCTTGGTGACAGATGTGATAGTCCATCAAATACACATGATAATTTAATTTTGTATCTGATAACCCATTATCCCTGAGCAACAGCATAGTTGATGAAAGAAGTGTTTGGCAGATGAAACCACTGGGCTAATTCGATTTGGCATCATTTTATTTAAAGAGGAACCTACAATTTTATATTATCAGAAAAAGGCTGTCCTAAAATTGTTTTAGCAGCTTCTGAGGCATATGATTCAGTCTGCTCCTAGATTAATGTACAAGGGCAACATTTTCCTGGAGCATTATCAGCAGCAGTGAATTATGGGATGCTGGGACTGCTGCAGACTTTTGGCCTGGTGTCAGCAGGTGATAGCTGGAGATTAGGCCTTGAACAAGCTCTGCAAGGCCAATGATGTGCCGTAGCTTTATGGAGAGTAGTTTAAAAATCAATTCAACCCTTAAGAGTCAGTGCAGGGACCTTGAGTCAAGGGACTTCCTTTTTGGTGACCCCCGTGTGCACACACACACACACACACACACACACACACACACACACACACACACACACACACACACACACACACACACACACACACACACACACACACACACACACACACACCACTCATCTCCACTCAGCCAGTCTCACTATCGCTGCAGAAATCTGAATCCATTCAGAAATTCAGTTTGCTCCGCTTTTTTATACTGGCTCATTATGATTTGAGTCATTTGGGTTTGGCTTGCAGCTTTGTAAAATACCACATGCTGGGCTCTTTTATAATTCATTTAACAGCAATGTTATACTTAATAAATCATATAGCAGACATTTACTCACAAGGAATATTTGTAAACGAATAAAAAATTAAATAGCTGTGAAGCAAAACAAACTTCCCATAGGGAGGTCAGTGTGGTTAAATACAATTTTTTCATTTTGTTTGCCCAGAATTAAAGACCACTTGCAATCAAAATTGGAGTTAAATGTTTATCATATGTAGTTAATACTTCAGGCAAAGAGTATATTTATGCAGCATTCACACTTTTATTTGCAACCAAAAACAAAGATCAGGGAGGGAAATGAGGGCATATATTCACACAAGTGGATGAGAAACTAAACAAGGAGCAGCCAAACACAATTAGTAACCAATGAGTAACTATGGAAATAAAGTAGAGAGAATAGAATATATGTAAACAGAAATGAGACATGGGAAAGCAAACTAAAAGTTCAAAATTAAACTGAAACTAAGACTAAACATTAAATAATTATGCCATAGTCAAAACATGTTTTGTACTATGTAAACTGTAATATGGCATATCATTTTTGTTAAATCTGGCCCCTCTATCACCATCTGTGGTTGAGAGTAAAATTGTCGCTCTATGGCAGTTTGTCTGAGAGACTGTTTCTGAGCGTTGTCAGAGAGGTGTGCACAGGTGAAGACGGTGCTCATAGGCTACGTTCACACTGGAGGATAATGTGGCCCAAATCTGATTATTTTTGCCCACACGTGACTCAGATCTGTTTTTGTCATGACAGTGTGAACAGCACAAACCGCATGGAATCTGATCTTTTCAATTCTGATTTGTGCCACTTCCATATGTGGTACTAAATCCGATCCATGTCAGATGTTTTGCAATGCGACCGCAATGTGAACGGTCATGTCGGATTTCATGCGGCTTTTACGTCACTCTAGAACAACATTCGTCATAATTCAGACACTGACAGGAGACACTTTAAATATTTTACATACCCAAAGTTATCAAGACGGTAGCGAAAGGTAATCAGTGGAAGTTAATTAATCAGTGGAATTACAGTGACAACTCTACAAGCAAAACATGAGGTCTCATATCATAAAAGTTTCAGAAATCTGCTTTCTTTTGTCACATCCTTGTCTTTATTTTTTCCTATTGCCTGTGCATAATTTCGCTGGCTTCTGCAGCCAATCACACTATAAACAAATGCATAATCGCTTACTTTATATCCTCCGTGTTTATTTCCGTATGACGGCGCGCTGCGCAAGTGTTGCAAAATCCACATTTTACCCTATACTACTTTTTCCTCTGTTGCCGTGGGATGTTTTTCATGTGTTTTTTTGGACTAGTTTTGAGAAACAATTGGGCGGATTTTCTTGTGAAAATCTGGAAACCCTGTTCGTATCAATCTTTTGCGCATGCGGGTCAGTTCAGAACCATGATCTGGAAATCTGATATTGGCTACATTTAAACAACAATGTGAACAGCTATACCAAAAAATCGTATCTGAGAAAAAAAAATTGAGCACTAAGACTCGCAGTGTGAACGTAGCCATAGAGTACTGGAGTATTGAACTGAGTTATTTTTGCCACTTTATAGGCCTTGAACAGTTAAATACACACACATGTATGTGTCAAAATGCCCGTCTTTGCAAGTATCCTTGTAAACACAGAAGGTCTTAAGTGTAAGCAAACGGCTGAGAAAGAAAACACGTGTAACAGTATATTGGATCCGGGAAGCTCTTAAAGTGACAGCAGTCTAATATTGCTGGTGTCTGTCATACATGTTAATCAAACAACAAAAGAGAGAAAAGCTAGAGTTTGTTTTATATAATTTAGGCTAGTATTAGTTTTTTCTGATATTGACACTAGTGACAAGAATTATGAAATTTCTATGGTATCAACATTTTTGATATCATAAAGACCTTACTAAAAGCAAGCTATACTATAACTATACAACTGTATATTGTGATATATACCGATACTGATCTAATCAAATGACTCATACCGTGATATAAGATTTAGGTCATATTGCCCATCTCTAATCCAAGCAAGCGAGTATTGTACCGCTCTGCATATGACATGCAGACAAACATAGATTTATGTTGACCAACAATTAATTTCCTCCAAATTAAGTATACATTCCCACATTCATTATCTGATTTGAGTCCAATCATAGCTACAAATCAAGAATTTGTTCCCATAACTTAATTCATTAGTAAATAGTAGCCACATTGTACTAATTTGTTCCTTTGCTTTGTTTTAATTAAAATAAGGCCACAAACAAGTGAATGAATTAGTACAACATGGCCATGATTTACTAATTCTTAATTTATGGCCATGATTTAACTAAAACGAGGGAATGAATTAATCTTGTGTGAATGAATTTGTCATTTGTGGTCACGATATATGTATATATTTTCTCACATGCCATGTGTGGGGCTCCACAGTATCGTATCTGCAGCTGTGGTTTGAATCTTGTTTTGGCAAAGACTCAATTTCATTTAGTTTTGACAATGGATGAATCTCTGAAAGTTTCCGAGGGTTGCTGTTTAGAAGTCACAAATAGTATAGTAGCCAGCCCTTGTTTTATATTTACAGATATCACAGAAATACACAAAAAAGAATAACGAAACCCTGCTATTTTCCAAGAATTCCGACCAGACAGGCTAAACCATAAATCATATGGTAGACATACCATAGTGAATCAGAATAAGACAAGAATATGAATTTGAACTTTAGGGTTCTACTTCAATAACATAATTTTCTGTTGTGCAGATTTATTTTACATAATTACATATTAGTTTATGATGTACAAAATGTCATTCATTCATTTCATTTAAATAATTTGTAAACTTTTGATCTCTTTGGTTGCTCACATCATACTTTTGTTAAAGTTCAGTTCATTTCAATTCAAACCATAATGTAATTTATGTACTCATTGAAGCAAGAATCTGCTTGCATTTGGCACTTCATTTAATTTAGTGTTAATTTTGGTAATGGGTTCATCTTTGGCCTTTAGGATTGTAAATAAGGATGAATTGTACAGGTGTAATGTTTGAACAGACATTATCTATTCATCAGGGTTAAACCAGTGTCTTGAAGGCTCTTTTCTATTTTTGATTTGTCTAAAATTAGCTGTGAGCTGTGATGCCATCTGAGAGCAAAAGAGGGGATGAAAGAACTGACAGTAAACCCGAGTTTACATTAGTTATCTTAAAAGAATGGTTAAGTATCTCTTAGAATAGAGTGAAATACCTCTTTCAGTAAGATTTATTTTCAGTGTGCCAGTAAGGTTATTGTTATTGTAGCCATCTGTAATGTCCTTTCACAGGGCAATAGCAGTGCACTCTTTATACGTTTAAACATTATAAATCTATCATAAAATGTATTTAGTTTTGCTAATTACAGTAATTATTTATACAATATTATACTTGAGCATAGATGTGTTAGTACTTGGAGAATTTTCAGGCAAAATGCAATAGTCCTGTTGACACTAATGAGCTGCAATCCACATTAAAGGCGAGCAATGTTTTGTTACTTTATCTCATTATCTCTTTGCTCTAAATGATGTGCTTAGTACTTTTGTCTTTTCCCGCCACATAAATTCACCAGAAGAAAAATTATTTCACCTTTACTTGTATAAGAAGTGTAATGCATAAAAGAGCAACACAAAACCATTTTCATTTGAAATCGATCATCAATAACTCTTAAAATGTATGATTAGGTTCATGGGTTGTAACATCTAAGTGAAGCTTTTCAATATAAAAATACTCTGAGAGAGCACGCGTCAGAAGAATATGCTTAGAAGTTCATAAATCATTATGTAACTGTAAACAATGTCCTTCTGAGAAGTTTTCTGCTGTCTTCTCATTGGTTTAGATCCACTTTAGACATCTGGACGTGAGCCATGAAGAGTAGATCCGCTGGTTTTCTACAATCATGTCGATTCATACATCATTGCTTTTACCCTGTGTTTTCAAAGTATTTCTTTTACATAAAAAAAATACCTTTTCCACCTCAAGACCACATACTGTATATGTGTGGAGTAATTATTGCATTTACCCACTTCTTGATGGAAAACAAATTCTGAGAAATTGTTTTTTTATCTGTCTTATGTTTTTGTGCTGCCCTGACCCCTGTTCTCATCTGGGAAAAGGCCAACGCATGAGGAAATGAACAACGAGTCTTGAACAATGAAAGAAAGTGGAAATTGGAGAGGGGGGTCAGTGAGTCCAGCTGTTAGTTTTGATACTGTACACCATTAATGGCTTCAGCAGACCCTCTAAAGCTTCTGTAGCTGATTTCTGTGGGCTCTGACACACATGCTCACTGTGCTGTATTAGTGTGTGTTTCACACAACTTCTAGTGTGGGTTTAAAACAAAGGACTTGGTGTCCTCAGTGATTTTCTGTGCCGCGGCGCTGCTGTCTGGAACGGGGTTCTCAGTCACATGATTTATTTGGTCCATCACACACTTCAGACTGTTGCTGTGTCTAAACAACCCCAAAGGACTTGAAAACAACACAACCTTGTTTCTGCAACGACATTCAGCATGTCTTCTACTAACAGCGTCTGATGTGTTTATGTTTTACGTGGCGTGAGAAAGTGACACAGGCAAAAAAGCTATGCAAAAAAATCCCATCTGAGCGGTCAAACTGAAACGGATTTCCAGAAATGTGATTTGAATAGGATTTCAAACCACATATGAATGAATGAATGTAGCTTGAAACGGATTTCTAAAAATCATATTATATGGGATTTTTTTGCTGTTCACACTTGCTAAATATGATCGGATTCCAATCAGGGGCCAGTTGCATAAACTGTGTAGACTAGTCTTAAAAAGTTAGTATTCTCATTTTTTTTCTTCAAGACTGGTCATAACTTTTTAAAATCAGTTATGAAAAGGTAGATTGGTCTTATTTGTATTGGAAAAGTAAGACTGATTACCCCTTGGCAACTGCTAGTCTGTCAAACTAGTTTCTTAAGCACAGGGCCCTATTAATGCGGCGCAAGTGTTTTTTTTACTAGTTTCAGCCCGACACAGTTCTCATTTTCACGTCCTGGGTTGCGTTGTTTAAATAGCAAATGCATTTGCGCCCATTTGTTCGCCCATGGGTGTGTTGGACTAAAAAAGATGTGTGTTCAGGTGCATTGTTGGCGCGTTGCTATTTTGAGGAACTGAAAATAGACTGCACCATAGACCAACTCAAACCTGTTCTAAAGTCAAGTATTTATTTTGTTATTTAAAGAGTGTGTTAGTAGAAAATGCGCCGCTGGGTGGGTCCACAATGCGCGTACACTCTGCTTATTACACACAGGGACGCGCAGCAGCACACAAACATGCCAAATATAAAAAATTAAAGGATTACAGTGTAAAAGAATATTATTGTGTAGGCTACATAAATATAAAAATGCATACAAGTGATAATGGATAGTCATTGCATGTATCAGAATACTACCTATGTGCTCGCGCATGAGCAGATGCGTTTGCTCTCTGGAGTCTGTGCGCCTTAAAATTCCGCCATTTAAATAGCGAATCTGCCACGGAGCGAGCGCGACTCACTCTTAAAGGGAATGGGAGATGAGACTCTGATTGGTTTATTGCACATTATACCCAAAAAACACCCATTACTCATGAAGAGAATAGGGACAACCTGTTTAGACCATGCGCCTGGGCGCGCTGACCGTTTTTCCATCGTTAAACTAGCAAAAGTGGATTCAGACACGCCCTGAGTGCACCTGTGCCGTGCACTTTAGACCCTGCGCTTAGATCGTTAAAATAGGGCCCATAGTCTTAACATGGTGGCTAAGTTTGTGCAACTGGCCCCTGATATTTTTTACTGTAAAAAGCCTTTTACAGCATTCAATACACTGTAATCAATGTATTTAATACCTGATATCCTGCAACCAGCTCCAGTTACCCTATTACTTTCATATTAAATATTAATGCTGTTTGTATGCCATATAAAATAATTATTTTACATATTAAGACCCATGAGAGGAGCCCTAGGAAGTGAGGAAGACCAGAGGAGGGAAAATAAGAGGGTCAAGGAGTGTATGTGTGTGTGTGAGGAAGTGTGTGTGCAGTGAGGAGAGTTATTTGAGATCATTATGCAGTTGGCAGCACTCTGTTCTGACTCTACCCTCCCTCTCTCCCTCTGTCTCTCTCTCTCTCCTGCTCCAGTGAGGATGAAAATGAGCAGCGTGCAGCTGCAGCCAAAGACAGCTGGGAGGGTCTCACGCTCTCAAAAATTACAGCATACCCATCTGTGTCTGTGTGTGGTGTATGCGGTCATGAGCAGATTTTACCATTTTATAATTATGTACGATGTCTTTCCACAATAGTTGTTCTTGTGTCTTGGGAAATGTGTGTGTCACACACACCTTTTGTTAGGCTTTTTTAAGGGGGTGTTACTGGAGAACAGAGAGTGGTTTATTTGAGCAAAACAATGAGTGTTTGTGTGTGTGTGTGTGTGTGTGTGTGTGTGTGTGTGTGTGTGTGTGTGTGTGTGTGTGTGTGTGTGTGTGTGTGTGTGTGTGTGTGTGTGTGTGTGTGTGTGTGTGTGTGTGTGTGTGTGTGTGTGTGTGTGTGTGTTGTGTGTGGTGTGTGTGTGTGTGTGTGTGTGTGTGTTTAAAGAAATTGGACAGTTGGTATCTTGTACTAAGAGGCATGTGTTAAGGCCTGTTTACACCAAGAATGATAACTATAACAATAACTATATTAGCATCCACAAACGATAACGTTCTGTTTGTAATAAGCGTGTGGTGCACTTCTGTCGCCTGTCGATTTAATGCTTGAGCTCTTAAAAGTCAGGCGGATTCTGATTGGCTGTCAATGCCGTTATTGTTCCCCTGTGTTGTTATCAGTATTGCTGTGATGTGGACTCATCCTATTCCCATATAATTAGAATTATTATTAAAATTATAGTTATCATATAGTTATTGCTTGGTGTAAAAAGGCCCTTAGACATAAAAGACACTGGTGATAACAACCATTTTTTTAGAGTTCTTTAAGTCAATTTGAATGGTTTTCATGATGCATTTGCTAACCGTAAATAATTAGTTCACCCAAAAATGAAAATTCTGTCATCAATTAGAATGGTTGAATAAAGTATTTATTTTTGTTTTCTTTGTGCACAAAAAGGATTCATGGTAGCTTTGTAAAATTATGGTTGAACCACTGATGTCACATGGACAATTTTAACGATGTTCTTACTACCTTCTGGACCTTGATCTTGTCAGTTGTGTTGCTGTCTATGGACGGTCAGAATGAAAGCTCTCGGCTTTCATCAAAAATATCTTAATATGTATTCCAAAGATGAACGAATGTCTTACAGGTTTGGAACAACATGAGATTGAGTTATTAATGACAGAATTTTGGGGGGTTTTGGGTGAAACATCCCTTTAAACGCATTTATTAATATCTATATCTACAATATAGTTCTACAGATGATTTTGTTAAACTATCACGGTGCAAGACAAAAGCATTAGCTAGCACAACATTAAAAATATAGCATAGTTTAAAAACCTGTAATATTGAGTTAATGCATGTTAATAGACAAACCAACACATTCTCACCAGTAAAAGTTTATCCCATTTCTTCAGGAACTTCTTGGTGGTTTTTACCACCAGAGGATGTGTCATTTTGTGGCATCTAGGAAAATTGCTGATTTTTACTGAGTGGCGAGGTGACACATTGACCTTTCCAAGATGGCGGATGTGTCTATGTGTCTGGAGTGGTCAAATGTGGTAACTTCTTCTACATATCTATTGCTATGATGTTCTGGGTGGTTACTAGGCTGCTACTAGATAGTTGCTGGGTTCTTCTATGTGCTTTTTGCTTGCTGGCTGGATTCAAATGAGCCCACCTGAAAGTCTTGAGTAATGAGTATTAATAAGTCCTAAAACTCAAAAACGATTTAGCTGTTTTGCATTTCTGCTTCCAATGACTTGAAGTCAATGAGTTTTTGGTAAATGCCTGAGATAAGGTCTTTGGGTAAAAGAAGCTCAAGATATTTTCATGTTTTATTCCAGACATAAAATACATCAGTAATAGTAAAACCCCACTCACTTTTAATTTTTAAGTGGCTTAGACCTATAGAGGTTCACCACACCAAACAGAACTCACTAGTCTGCTTTCACAGTATCTTTGTTTATAATTGCGCTCTTGAAAACTATTCTAACTCAAACTCTCCAACCTATAGATTATAAATGAAGAAAACAGTTGTCTAATGCTTATTGGTGGTGGCGTTTAAGTCATGTGTCCATATTAACTACTTTTAGCTTGTTACTTTTTACATGTATTTAAGCTTTACAATTCATAAAAGTTGTGTTCGTTTGTGAAGGTAATCATGATGATTAACATATAAGAATCATAAACTTCTTTTGGTCATAGAGCTTATTGTCTGCAGTAATCCTATTGGCTTTGTCTCGAGGGAATTGGAATAATGCTAACTTACGGGTTGGCCTACGAAAATACTTCATCACTGCGGCGCTCTATTCTGGTCCCTAGATACGCCTCGAGTCCCTCCTTCAGTGCAAGTCTAGGGATTTTTTTACACAGGGTGAGATTTATAAGTATGATCACTAAGAAAAGTAATAGCACATCTTTATTTTTAACAATTGAGATTTCACTCATGTCTGTAGAACGAACAGTGCAGGAGGAAGTTTAGATTATGTATTTTGAGCTTTCCTTACTAAACACCAGTAATGAAAGAGTTTGCGTGTAAATGCACGTCTTTGCTAGTAATGTGTGTGGGTACATTTACACTGGAAGTGGCCTGACAGATACTAAGACAAGCGGCTCTCATTCCCATAGCAACACAAACATGTCTTTCCCGAGAGCAACATTTTTTAATTATGCTCTTTATCTAAAGGACCTGTATATTTGCAGACAGAAATTAAAATTCACACCTCACTTCCTCTTCAGTTGAAGAGTCGTAATGACAGAAAAAATCTTCTCAACTATAACACCCATGTCATTATAATGCGTCTGCGTTTATACTCCTTATCTCTTAAGTAGTGTTCACACACACACACACACACACACACACACACACACACACACACACACACACACACACACACACACACACACACACACACACACACACACACACACACACACACACACACACACACACACACACACACACACACACACACACACACACACACACACACACACACACACACACACACACTTAACACAGTGTTTATTTAGAAGGCAACTTTCGTATGTGTGCTTTGGCCTAATTCAGCCTGAACAGATTTCTCTAATTCTCGTTATCATAAACAGTGTGCCTTCAAATCCACCCACAATTGCCTCTAGCCCAAGTGTGGCTCGTCCTTTAAGCTTCCCAAACATTCTTTTAAACAGCATCATTTCGTTATTGACTTATCCAGCCCTCCTTCGGCTGAGATCAAAGATTGTTTAATCCCTTATCCAACAGGACTAAAACCACAAAATTAACAGACATCCCTCCTCAAAGAAGCCCCAAGAATGCTTGTAATGATGACAACAAGATCCCTCCGCAAACGTGAGCTTTCTGGGTCAAATAATAGCACAAATCTAATTTACCTCGTCTCTTTTAAAACACTTTCAAGCTTTTGAGAACCCAACGTGAACCAAAGAAAGAGTCGATGAATTCACTAAACGGGTTAACACTTTAACATTATTACCCAATTTAACTCTTTAGGAGTATTCAGGCTTTTGGTTACACTTTATTTTAAAGGTGTCCTTGTTATAGTGTAATTATCCGTTTTAAGAACTAAGTAATGTTAATTAACTATGTGTGGTTAGGGTTAGAATTAGGGTTTGGTTTAGGGTTAGTTGTATGTAATTATGCATAATCTATTGTTATTTCTATAGTAAGTATATGTAACGTGTAACAGGGACACCATAAAATAAAGCTTTACCTGGCTTTTTAATGAGCTATTTTATAGTATGGGTTTGAAATTTAAAATGAAATATTAAAGATAGTTTATGGTCGGCAAGATGTTTTAGAAAGAACGTCTCTCCAGGGATGCATTTATTTGACTAAATAACTGTAATATTGTAAAATATTATTACAATTTAAAATAACTGTTTACTATGTAAATATATGTTAAAATGTAATTCATTCCTGTGATGCAAAGCTGAATTTTCAGCATAATTACTCCAGTCTTCAGTGTCACATGACCCATCAGAAATCATTCTAATATGCTGTTTTTCTGGTCGTAAACATGATTATTATTATCAATGTTGAAAATGGTTGTGCTTTGTAATATTTTTATGTGGAAAGAAATCTTGATACAGTACATTTAATTTCAACATACACTGCATTTATTATAAACAGAAATCTTTTGTAGCACTATAAGGCCCAGTTCCACAGACAGGGTTTAGATTAAGCCAGGATTAGATCATAATTAAATTAGGACTTTTAAGTATTTTTATAAACATGCTTAAAAAAACATTACTGGGGTGCATCTTGAGACAAAACAGGCACTGAAATATTTTAAGATCAGTCAGGGCATGTTTATTTCAACTGAAACAGTTAAGACTTACATTTTATTCTAGGACTAGGCTTAAGCCGTGTCTGTGAAACCGGGGGTAAATGTCTCTACTGACACTTTTGCTCAGTTTAGTGCAAGATCAGGGATATTTATTACAGAGTGTCAAATAGTTCAAATAAGTGCAAAAAGCCTGCCTTGTTGGCAAAGTCTATTTACACTAACTCCGCCCACTAACGTGTGATTGCGATAGTCAACACTGAAAAAGGCACTTGTTTAACATCAGTTTCAGTGGCGTAGATGGTAAAGCGTGTGCTTTTTGATGCGATCGACCCGAGTTCAAACCTGCCTTTTGCCAAACTTTTTTTCTCCCTTTTCAAATCTCATATCACGTCGGAAAGGCATTTATTTTCAATAAAAATGAAGTAAATAATCAAAAAGTTTAAAAGAAAGAATCGGGTAGGCTTAGGGAGGGCTTTATAGTCCCAATAAGGTGGCATCCATTTCATAATTTGAATTAAAACTATAAATTACACTTTAATACGTTATTATTGCATACTGTTTTATAATGCACTACAATACTGTGGTGCAGATAATTGCCACTATTTGCAATAAGTTGTACAAATAGCAGAAAATCTTGCTTTTTTAACATAGTGTAAATAGAATCTATTGCTATTTGCACTTACTGTAAATAGTATCTATCGCTAAGAAAATATGCTATTTGCACTTAGTGCACTTGCAAATAGCCGCTGCCTATTTATTAACAGTAAATGGGTCAGTTTTGATTTAATTTAGTTCTTAACGCACAAAAGGGTCTTGCCTCGGTCAGCATCCTCTGCGCTTCTGTAGCCGCTCTGGTTAATGGGGTCATCGGTGGGGAGAAGAGAAAAGAGCAAAGGCAGCCACTGCTGCAGCTCAGATGTGAAAAAGGGCTGATAGCAGGACTCAGTGACATGTAATTAGCACGTTGTCTGGTCTCAGACCCGCCCTTCCTCCCCCTCCTCTTCCCTCTCCAGCATTCTGTACCCCTCCCACACACTTCTGTGGAGAGTCACAGGGCTGGCAGAGCCGCTGTCATGGAGGACAAAGCTAATTGTGAACGAGAGGAGTGTGCCAGTGAAGAGTCTGCCCTCCATACCCAGAGAGAGAGTATTGAGCTCAAACACAAATTAATACAAATAAAGAGTGTGTGATTCTTAAAGTGACAGTTCACCCGAACTTGAAAACTCATTTACTCACCCTCGTGTCTTTCCAAACCTGTATGGATTTCTTTCATTGAACATGGAAGAAGATGTTTGGTAACACTTTATTTTAAGGTGTCCTTGTTACATGTTATATGTACTTTCTATTATAGTAACAATAAATTATGCATAATTACATGCAAGTAACCAACAAAGTACATGTAGTTAATTGTTATTACTCAGTACTTAAATGTATAATATATCTGTAACTCGGAAATTACCAATTATTTCCAAAAAAGTGAGTAAAGTGCTTGTGAGTAGTGAGAAGTGAGTACTGAGCTGTGATTATGCACACTGCACACAATTCAATAATGAAATGCCTTTAACTGAAAATTGAGTGTTTAATCTTGTCATTTTACATTATTGACACTATTTTCCCATTTTGATATTGTGCAGTTGCTTTGTCACAATTTGTATTGTTAAAAGCACTATATAAATAAAGGTGACTTGACTTGACACTGCAATCTGCACTGCAAAAATGTAGAAACACTGTACATACAGTAATTCATATTCCCTTTTGCTGTTTGTCAGAAAGTATGATGAATATCTATTTTAAATTACTTTAAAAAGTACAATATCTGAGTAAAACTACTTAAGCAACATGACTATTTGTAATTAGTTACTTTACTCAAAATAT
This sequence comes from Ptychobarbus kaznakovi, assembly GCA_027422405.1. Classification (NCBI taxonomy): domain Eukaryota; kingdom Metazoa; phylum Chordata; class Actinopteri; order Cypriniformes; family Cyprinidae; genus Ptychobarbus; species Ptychobarbus kaznakovi. The sequence goes on along the minus strand of CM049794.1, from coordinate 18,461,000 downwards.
GCTGTATACAAATATATGGTATAATGTGATAAATCACATTGTTTACAGAAAACTTTATGAAATATTTTTTTATTTGTTTTGACAGTTTTAAACTTAGTATTGAGAAATGTCTCATGAACATTTGTGTGCTATCCCTCTGCAGAAAAATATTTATTATTAGTCTAAATTAATTCTAGCTTTTGTAATGTGTGTGTATGACTTTTGTTTGTGTATGATTTTATTTTAATTCAGTAAATTTGTCTTCCTGTCATTCCAAATTAAATTCCAATGCAACATTGTGTGGGTGTAACTAATTCAATTAAAACAGCAATATATTTGATTTAAGATGATTATCAAATCTCAAGATATTCCTCAAATAAGCCTATCCTATGACTTCAGAACACATGGAGTATGGAGTCTTGACTCATATGGACTATATACTTTATTGGCATTTTGATGGTGTTTTTGGCATTTGATGAACATTGTCTGTCATTATATAGGAGTTTAAAAAAAATTGTGTTGCTGTGGATAACTGCATATGTGTTTGGAATGACATAACAGATTGAGTACATGAGAGAATGTTCATTTTTCAGTGACTTATTCCTTTAGCTCAAGGAGTGTGTCCTCCTAGAGCTGTGTCAAAGACATGCGGATTAATGGTTAATTTACTCTAGTCTGTGAAAGGCCTTTATCACTCTCATTTACACACACACACACACACACACACACTGCAGACAATTTGTCTGAAGCCACTTTGTAAGTGTCCTTATTATGTTGTTGCTTAGCAGCCATAAGCCAGCGAGCCTCAATGGAGTATTAGTGTGTAATTATCTACCGTTTGCTCAATGTTTTGACCTTGCCAGCGTTCGTATAGATTTGCAGCAACCTTCCATAACCTCCGCTTACCAGAAAACCAACGCATGCTATCATCTTCCATTCTCCTGGGACTTGCATGAAAGAAGCAATGCCACTAATTTGTACGCAGAATGCATCTTCAATTGACTGTGTCTCTAAATGTTCGTTCAGCCTCACTAAAGTCCCTGCGGGTACGTCTGGAACATATGGAGAGCCGCAGTGTTGGGGTGTTGAGAGGCGTTTCTTAGCCAATCATTAATCTGAAGTAAGGTTAATGGTTCTTCTTTGATAGCATCGAGGTGTTTTAAGGAGGACAGGGTGAGATTGGAATTCCACAGAAGGCACCATGAAGCCAAAATGGACACTATTTGCTTTTTAATTCACTTTCCTGGACGTATTTGTCAGTACATGCTATTCCAAAGAACAACAGGTTTATCATTTTCAAAATGTAAAAACTCTTCCATTACACCTTATGAGTGATGATAATGGTAATGGTAATGTTTTGACAGCCACAAAGTGTCCAAACACTTATTTTGTGAAATGTTTTGCTTTAAAAGTACCTATAATTCCTTCAAATAAATGTCACTTGCTTGTTGCTTTTACCTTTTTGTTATGAACTGCCAAGACATTCATACATTTTAAGTGTCCAGATATTTTTTGGAGCCACTGTACAGTATATAGGAATTGTATTAAATGACTGTTGTAATTAAAGGCAGGGTAAGCAATTTCTGGAAGCCAATGTTGATATTTGAAATCACCAAAACAAACACACCCCTACCCCAAAAGGGTCTCGCCCCTATTTTGATAGATCCGCCCCACATATACTTAGCCTACGCAACCCAGGCAACGATTAGTTCTGTGAAACATAAGGAGCTTTTCCACCGAAATTGCCTGGAAAAATATGTCCCAGGAACTTTTTTCCCCCAGACCTGTTGCTGTCTGCGTTTCCATCGTGGTCTAAGTACCGAGAAGATTAGACAAATAGTCCTCAGCACGACGGAACTAATTCTGCAAACAGCAGCATACTTGAAAACATCAGTCAGCTCGCCTCAGCTAATACAATCTTCCTCACTGTATCTACATACGAAATATATCAAACACCACTGCCTCTTTTCGTTTTCATTTAAACATATTAATAGCCGCAGAAATGTAGTTCAGGGAACGTACATACATTACAATGAAACGAAATATTAGATAAAACATTGCCTATTTTCATTTTAACATATCAATAGAACAGTAAAATAAAGACCAAAGATTACCTGTTAGATTTACCCAAACCGAACTATATTTTATGTTTAACCACTACAGAGACATTAGAGCCAGCGGTAAATGTGAGAAGGACTAGCCGAGCAGTGGGGATTTCTTTAAGACTGCAAGGGAAGCTCGGCTTCCCCTATAATGTCAAAAAATTAATGGTCAAATATGTACTATTGTGTTAACATTTTATTGACTAAAAATGCGTTAGAACGCGTTCATCTCGAAGACGAGTTCGTTCAGAATCAGCTACATATAGCAGGTCGGCTGACTCGATACATTCCCGTAGCGTCACCAATACCAATTATTTGCATGTTTATGTAAATCTCCTTTCAGTCATCTTAACAACAACAAAAATCTGTTGAAAATTAACATTCATGTCAAATTTAATCTTCAAATAACAACAATAAAAAAAATATTTATAAAAAGCATCATCAGCAACACTGATATTAACAATAAGCAAAAGAATGTCTAATGTTTTCAAATGGAGAAAATAAAGGACAGGATTCATATCAACTTTGATATGACTCCTGTATATAGAACATATATACATATCATTTTAAACTACAGTTTTAGGTTTATAAGCTGTTTAATAGGCTAAAGAGTGGAGAATAATTCACTGAATAATATTCTCTGGAATATTGAAATAAGCTATAACAAACAAAACATCGTATTTTATTGCATTTTTTTACTGGCACGTTTTATCAGAATTATTAAAATGTTTTTGTCATTCTAAATTATGAAAACTGCTGACAGCACGGTTTATCTATGCATTTACACAGAACTATACTCAAACTGCGATCGCTTGCGGAGATAATAAATAATTAATTTCGATTGAGATGTTTATTGGCGAAATAATGGTTCTATAATAAATGTTAATATAATTTAGCGTGTTTCAAACAAGTGAATCTTGCTAAAAGTTACATGCGGTGGCCGTGCTGGAGCTTCTCCTGAGCATCAACCGCTGAGTGAACAGTGCCCACTGCTTTTTTTTTTTTACAAAACCGATATCCGATTATGGTAAAATGCTTAAGTATCGGGAAAAATATCGGTAAACTAGTCGAAAGACAAACTGCTGCAACCTATTTGTTTTTATTTGCTTGGCGAAATTGCTATCCAATTTTCATCATACATTTCACACAATTATACACCACATTCCTTGTTTCAATTTAACCCAATTCCCACATTTCCTCACTCAAGCTTAATATCTTATTTTAGATCGTTCGTTCATTCATTCATTCATTCATTCATTCATTCATTCATTCATTCATTCATTCATTCATTCATTCATATAGTAGGCTAGAGCATTTTCTTGAAAAGGAACGTAGGGGAGAATTTACGTATAAATAAATGGACAATTTTGATGATGTTGGCTGAAAATGAGCTTCCCCTCTTTGAAAGCACAGCAGCCGCCACTGTAGCTGAGGTTATGCTCCTCTCTTCGGGATGCATGAGCACTGAGCGCCCGGTGACCGCGTTGAGCTCACTTCGAAGCACATTTTCAAATAGGCGCTGTTTTTATAAATAAACCGCAGATATGAGTTTTAAACAACAACATTTTCGCATTCCGCAGACGTTTTCCTCTTCTTTTTTTCTTCTTTCTGTCACTTGGCTCGGCTGTTCACTAAACGCTCTCTCGGTTCTCTCGGAAAAAAAGTCTCTCCTCCATATCATGATTAGACACGCCCCTTACTGCTGATTGGCTACGAGTTTGTTTTGATACTCGGCTACGTTTTCTAAAATGTTTTTGAAAAATTGTATACACTGCCTTTAATGCAGTATTTCAAAATTCAATGATGGGCAGTGTTAATGTAATTAAGTCAACAGCAAATTATAATTGCCTCACTGCAATATACAGTATCTTTCAAAATAATTATGTACAATATGTCATGAAATGTTCATGTTCATCAGGTTCCTCCTATAATGAGAAATCAGAGGTTAAGAAGAAAGGACGCCCTCGCGTGGAGGTGCAGGAGCTGCGCATTATTCCCGTGAGTAAAGCAATACATATCCATTTTGGGCAGTGATGAAGGAATGAGGCTACACCAGATTGGGATTTTGGGTGATTATTTGTGAAAGAAGTTAAGGGACTTTCCAAAACTATTTCCAACTGTTGTATTTGGGGAGGGAACATCTCACAGAGGGCTTTGTGGAAGTGAATTGATTTCTCATAGTTTCTAATGCCTCTCTCTGTGTGTGTGTGTGTGTGTGTGTGTGTGTGTGTGTGTGTGTGTGTGTGTGTGTGTGTGTGTGTGTGTGTGTGTGTGTGTGTGTGTGTGTGTGTGTGTGTGTGTGTGTGTGTGTGTGTGTGTGTGTGTGTGTGTGTGTGTGTGTGTGTGTGTGTGTGTGTGTGTGTGTGTGTGTGTGTGTGTGATGTTTTTTCTCGCCCTAGGCCCATATGATGGCTCAGTGGAAAGAGGAGTTTAAGAGTCGTTCCAGGGTGAAATGTCCATGCTCAGGCTGCTGGTTGGAATTCCCCAGTATTTACGGACTTAAATATCACTATCAGCGATGCCAAGGGGTAAAAGCTGAAATCCAGACTACACAGTCATACCTGCAAAATCATGAATGCAACCAACACTCATTTATTAATAGTAATGTATAAAACTACTTTCATTTGAAATCAGATAGTGGGTTCTATGAACTCAACTCAAAGTCTTAAGGAGCCCTGTAAAATTAAGCTTGGTTTAGAATCATGTCTGCCAGATAATTTGTTATTTGTTACAAAACTGTTATTGTTTTGAAATTTCTTGACATCAGCAAATGTGTTAAAGGGATAGTTCACCCATAAATGAAAATTAATTTATTACTCACCATCATGTTGTTTCAATCCTGTTAGACCTTCGTTCATCTTTGGAACACAAATTAAGATATTTTTGATGAAATTCGAGAGCTCTCTGACCCTCCATAGATAGTAACACAACTGAACAATTCAAGGCCTAGAAAGGTATAGTTCATGTGACATCGGTGGTTCAACTGCAGGGCTACAGACTGCGACTAAAATAGTTGCATTTGCAACCCAAAATATTAATTTCCGAGTGCAGTTTTTGCATTTTTAAAATGTACATGTTATGACTTAAGAATTTCCATGCAATGCCTTTTTTCTTGATTGTTTTGCGATTACATCTTTTATGTTCACATATTAAACTGAGACGATGCTCATCAAAGTTTTAGTTGAAAAAAGAGTCTCAAACAGTCCTCATCTCTGCCGCACAGCAGCAATGATGCACACCTGCTAAACGCGAGAGATCGAAATGACAGAGACGTGCAAGTAAAAGTGCACAAAGTGTCTATTTCATGCACAGCTTGACCAAACTACAACAGTTAAAGCTATCACCTGTGTGGATATTGGCAATATCGTTAACAATTCAAATTCATAAGGAAATTCAAGCAATAAATATGGTTTTGACGCTCTTTAATGCAGCAGGAGCGAACGCTTTAGCTCCTCTGGCAAGTGAACACATTATATCTTTCTCTTTACTACTATAGACAATAATTGAACATGAATTAACATCAAAAGGTAGGCTATTTTATAAGGGGAGTCATTGCTGAAACGCCAGAGTTTTGTTATCGAGTGTGCGCTCTTCGCTGACTGAATTCTGCTCTCTTGCGAATTCTCTCATCATAAACAACAATGTGCAGATGTATGTATAAGAGATTAATTCATCAAACAGTGTATAGACAGCTTTACTGATTATAAGGGGAGTTTTGTGAGAGCGCTTGAACTCACGCTAGGCTGAAGTCAGTCATAATGTTCTTTTACAATGTAAATGTTCTTTGCTCGCTTTCTCTGTATAATATATTCACTGTTTGAATAACTGTGTCAGGTACAGATAATAAAACAAGTAATTCATTACCTCACCGTGAACATGATTTGTGAATTAATTACATATCTGAATGGTGAAAACGACGTCTCCCATCGTTCCACTCTCCTTTATAGCGTCATCAAGCTCCGCCTTTGTTATTGTTTTGAACATGTGACATCTAGCGGCGATTAGCTTGCCATCAGCTGTAACAATTAGTCAAATTAAACTTAGTAAAGACCCACTATCTTTTTTTTTGCTTCGATCTGAGACCTGTGGATCTTGACCTGGTTTTGTGTGTGTGTTTGTGTGGCGTTCAGGCGACCATAGCAGAGAAGCTGAGTCAAAGATGCCCGTGCTGTGAGGCTGTGTTTGCCACCAAGGTGCGTCTTCAGAAGCACAAGCTGTGGAACCACCCAGAAAGGGTCACCATGGAGACCAAGTCCGGGGTCACCTCGGACACCAAATCCGATGCCAAGTCTGAACCCAAACAGCAGAAAAGCCCCATGAAGGGAAATGCCAAGAAAAGGTGTGAAAGCTCAGTATCCTTTTCCTGACCGTATTCCTACTAATTGGAATATTTTTTATCGTGATGAGTTTCTGGAGCCGTTTTGAATTTGAATTTCTCACTTTAGTCGCACGCAACAAAAATAGCTTCAGGACATGACTTGTTTTCCACACTGCTATCATTAGATTCCAGATGAAGTCCTCTTGTGTTACTATAGTACTGCTCCTCTGTGGATTGACTTTAATAGCCTGTGTTCCCTGCGCTCCTTCTCAGGCCCGTGGAGAACAGCCCTCCATCACCCGTATTTTTCAAGGTGAAGAAGACCCATGAGGTGTCTCGGCCCTCACAGAATGGGGAGTGCGCCCCCCAAAGGCCGGACAGGAAATGGCAGCAGGGGACGTCCTTAGACGCTGGGGGCAGTGACAGCGAGGGGGGCAGTTTACCCCCACCATTCGCTGAGGAGGACCCTGAGAGAATGAAGCACAGTAAGAATGCTACACACTGAGATGAATGCTTCTGAAACACCTGTCCGTGGTAATACCATGATATTGCTTGAAGTACCATATGCAATACTATAATGCTAATCATTCATGGTACCACTACAGTACAACTTTGGCCTGCTGGCCAGGGGCCGGTGTGAGAGACTTCATGGCCAGTTACATCATGTAACATCAGCATTTTTATGCCTTGTAAACTTGAACATTTGAGTTTTCTCACATTTGGATGTGAATTTTTCCTGTCAATTTTTTTTTTTTTTTTTTTCAGCTTGGTAAAATTAAAAATTGAAATAATGTATTACTGTGTTTGTGAAGAAATAATAAATACAATACATTTTTTTAATTAAATATTAAATAATACATGTAAAAAATATATATTGAACATTATACCCAAGTGTAAAATCATTAATTTTAAATCAGTTTAACATTTTACATTCTTTAAGTTCTTTACAAAAAAAATGATATGCTGTGTATGTGTAAAAGTGCACAATAAATAATGTGTTAAACATTTTTAAATAAAAGTAAAAAAATGCATGTAAAATTAATACATATACAATTATAAATGTAAATATGAGATGATACATTTCAATTAAATGTTGAAATTTTAAATCAACATTTTTATTCATACTTTTTTAATTTATAAACTTACAAAAAAGTAAATAACTACAAAAATGTACAAAATGCAGTTTCACTCTGAGCAGTGCAACTTGCCTTTGGGTGATTCTGCAAACTTATGTTAATAATGCACAACCAGAGGTCCATCATCTAGAGAAGTAGTTACACCTCAAAAGGAAAGTCCAGGTTCTCTTTACTTTCTATACCAAAATGTCCAAAGTTCTTAAAATTGCTATAACATTTCTCATTAACACGACCAAGAATGCCCTCATTGACTTTTGTAGGAAATGGTGGCCTGGCCCTTTAAGCAGCAGTGTGTAAGTTCTCAGTGTTGGCTCCGTCTGAGGGGTGCTGGTCATTAAGTCTCTCTGGTAGCTGGTGACGGCTGCTGTCTCTGTCTGTGCCTGGCAGAGACGCAGTGTGTCGAGATGTCGGCGTGGCTCGTGCTGTGAGTCCGCTATTTATGGCCTTTGTTTGGGTACACGATCCCTTCGTTTGTTGTTCCACGCCGGAGCCAGGGGCGAGGACAGTGTGTGCGTGTGTGTGTGTGTGTGTGTGTGTGTGTGTGTGTGTGTGTGTGTGTGTGTCCATGTCTGAAATGTCAGGAGAAAGCTGTGTTTGTGTGACACAAGATGACAATCAACCACATACACGCATACAGAGACACAAAACATATCCGCTCTCTGCTCCATGACTGGTTCATGAAGTGTCAGTTTCTCCAGCAGAGGAACCGCAGCATGTGAAACAGCAGGTGCTTTGGTGTGCTGAAGTTTGAGCGATCATTATGAGACTGTAACTTGCAGCAGAAGCTCATGAGTGTTGCTGTTTATCACTGCATGTTGTCATGAATGTATGAACCATGAATGCAGCTCTTTGCTCTCTTATTGAGATGTTTGACCTCTTGTTGTTGTTCTTCTCATTTGAGCCAGGGAGGAAGCAGAAAACTCCAAAGAAGTTCACCGGGGAGCAGCCGTCTATTTCAGGAACATTCGGTTTGAAAGGTACACACACACACACACACACACACACACACACACACACACACACGCACACACACGCACGCACGCACACACACACACACACACACACACACACACACACACACACACACACACACACAAACACACACATACATGTTTTATATAATGGCAAAGACCTCCCATGACTTCTGTTGTTCTTAAAGTCAAAATTCTGAAGTCTTAAAGCTACTAAAGACAAACTTTAAACCTTTATATTTTGCATTTTATGTGTGAAAAGGATTATTTTGTCCCTTTATGAAGCTGTTTTCATTTTGTTCCGGCAGCGAGTTAGTAAACTCACTCTTCCTATCCCCACATCTGTTCTTCCAGCCAGTAAATTACATTTTTTATTAAGGGCCAATATTTGTCCTCTGGATTTGATTTTGAGAGGGATTTATTGGGGCATATTTTTGTATCCATAAAACTAAACACAGTGTGCTGTCTATATGTATAAAACTGAATCAGTCAGTGAAGTAGTATGGCTGTTAAAACCAAACAAATCAATCAACATCAAATAGAAGAAAATCTGTAAATATTTAATAACAGTACTGGTAAATGACAAAATAGTAAACATACTGTTGGGACACACAGAGCACAGATAACAAAAGATACAACTTGCTTTTAATAATGTATTAGTAAATGTTGAAATCAACATAAATGAAGATTAATAAACACCTTAGAAGTATTTTGCATTGATACTTCATGTTAACTAATGTAGATCAACAATAATGACAAACGGATATTCATCATTTTGAATGACAGCAGAATTTATTACAGAGGCTGTACACAGCCAAACTCTTTCATTAAGGGAACTAAAGTACAGGAAGTCTCTCTCTAGTGATATACTAGATTGCCATGACCCCTTTTTGTTGACTGACTGCCTCACAGTGGTGTTATATCAGAAGGGACTTTCAGAGTTTAGTCCTGGCCTCCATTCAATAAATACACCTTGAGATTTCAGAGGTATTTTTGCACCTGTGTGTTTATAATTAGCAACTGTTTACTTTTTTGATAGTAATTACCCCTGTTGGTGCTAATAGTGGGTATATATGTCTATTCTAGAAGTGTTTCATTTTCTATTGAAGTTACAATGGTGCATGTTTAAGAAACACTGCACCACAAGACAGACTACAACACAACACAAAGTCTCTTTGACCACCAAGAGAGTTCGAGAGTCTCATTTCTTCATTTCTCTTTTGTTTGTTCTTTTTTTAGTCATACTTTTATTTTTGTGGCTTGTGAGGTCTCTGTTTTTCCTGAATGTAATTTGTTATGTGTTGTACAGGAATGAATAAGGTGGAGGAGAAGTTGAAAGCAGGTCGGAAGAAGAGGGCGGAAGGGGCTCTGTTCACTGAGGAGTCCAAGAGGAAGAAGTCGGTTCATGCTTCCACCAGAAAAGAAGCTGCTGTTATTAGTTCAGGTCTCTCTCTCTCTCTCTCTCTCTCTCTCTCTCTCTCTCTCTCTCTCTCTCTCTCTCTCTCTCTCTCTCTCTCTCTCTCTCTCTCTCTCTCTCTCTCTCTCTCTCTCTCTCTCTCTCTCTCTCTCTCTCTCTCTCTCTCTCTCTCTCTCTCTCTCTCTCTCTCTCTCTCTCTCTCTCTCTCTCTCTCTCTCTGCATGTTTGCATGATAAAATCATCATGTACATGTGTACTGCCAAAGCAGTGTGAAATAACTAAAATAAAGCAAAATAGTACACATTTGTACGAATAATAGTGCTAATCAAATAAATAGTTATATTATGAAAAAATAATAATAAAATTAATACAGATGAAATAAAATAATTTAAATTAAATAAAACTGAAAAAATATAGAATGCACTCAAAAATTTGTATTTATTTATTATTTATTTATTTATTTATTTATTTATTTATTTAATGTAATTAGTGTCACCATACTTTATTCATAAAATTGATCAAAAGTTACAGTAAAAGCCGTCATAATGCTGCACAAAAATAATAAGAAGCAAAAACTGTTTGCAGCATTTATAATAATAAGATCATGTGACACTGAAGAGTGGAGTAATGATGCTGAAAAATCTGATTTGCATCACAGGAATAAATTGCATTTTAAAATATATTAAAAGTGAAAACAGCTGTTTTAAATTGTAATAATTTTTCAAAAAATTACAATTTTATTGTATTTCTTTATAAAAATGAATGTAAGTCTTAATAATCAAAAGAGATTTCTTTCAAAAACATAAAAAGAAATCTCACTGACCCCAAACTTTGAAATGGTAATGTAATCTTAATTAAGCGTGTTTTATCTGTTTGTCTCAGTTCCCCCTGCTGAAGCCCAGTGGCAGAACACTATCTCTGAGAGAGGGGAAGTGGTCTGTCCCACCTGCTCTGTCGTCACTCGCAAGACCGTCCACGGACTTAAGAAGCACATGGAGATCTGTCAGAAGGTCAGAGGTCACTCTAAAACACACTATTGTCATTAGTGCTAGCATAGGCTTAGAGCAGGGGTGTCCAAACCTGTCCTGCAGAGTTTAGGTCCAATCCTAATTAAACACACCTGAACAAGGTCTTCAGACTCACAAGAAACTTCCAGGCAAGTGTGTTGGAGCTGGTTGGAGCTAAAATATCCTGGACATTGTCCCTCCAGGAACACGTTTGGACACCCCTGGCTTAGAGGAACTGCAATGTATTTTGCATGAGATTGCATACACAGAAAAATCGCAGACTTAACTGCGATTCAAAAATCACACTAAGAATATTGCAGTTCTTAATTAATGTTGGTAGGCTAAATTGTGCAGCCCTAGACTGAACTCTGTGTGTGTGTGTATTAGGGGTTGCACAGACTAGTCGACTTCAGTGCTCTGCCATGACGCTTTAAGCTTGAAGTCGACTAGTCGCTGGTCCTATAGAGGGACCAAACAGTTTCTGTTTCCAAACAGTTAAAATTACAAACTAATTCATACTCTGAATTCGCTCCACAAGACATGTGTGATTATATTACTGGATGCTGGAAATTGAACGGCAGAATGCATGTTTTAAACAGCTTATTGTACAGGTAAGTTAATCACGTTCTAATCTAATGCGCTGCTGCACTGTAACGCACACACATAGCTACAGACAGTAGCGTGTACTATATATCACGCGCAGATCACGTGCGCAGAATCACTCAGTGCTGAAATGTATTGTCAACACTGTTCTGTGATTTCTCAGTAAAATAGCTTAGAAACTGAAAAGTTCAAGCATATATTTCTTAATAACTAAATCCCACAGCTTCACTACTAGTAGAGAGACTGCCAGGTAGAATTAATTCACACACGCAACTGCTCTCAATAATGCATGCATTCATATGAATGTAATCTTTACTGTGCTACTTATCTGTATCTGATTTAGAACGAGCAGGAATCTGAGAAATATAACGACCCAAAGACTAAAGAACTGATAAAAATAAGCTGTTATAGGTGCAATAGTCATGTGACTTTACAAAATCAGAAGTCGTTCAACCCCTAGTGTGTCATAGAAATTATAAATTACTTTCAGCTTTACCAATGAAATATTTGTTTTAAAGGTATAGTTCACCCAAAAATGAAAATTCTGTTATTAATTGAAACGAGAATTTTGTGCGCAAAGATAACAAACATAACACCTTTATTCAACAACTCTTCTCTGTGTCACCCTGGCGCCATTTTAGAGAGTATTGTTTGAGTGAGTATCATGACGTATGCGCATGCTCTCCTCTGAATGTAAACCATGCACAGTGCATGTGTTCTATGTCAGCAGCACCACGCGCATGCGTTGTTTACATGCAGGAAAAGCATGCACATACGTCGTGAGTAATTAATGACAGAATTATCATTTTTGGGTGAACAATATCTTCAAGGTGAAGTTGTTTTGGAAATCCCGACCAGCCCAACCAATGTTTGGAGTTTGCGTTGAGACTGTATGATTGTTTGTCAGTTAGCAAACAAGAAAAGTGTTCGGGAAACCTATTTGAAAACAGTCATTATTTTGGTGGTTTTGTGTTTATCTTAAGATATCGATGACAATTCACCAACCATGAAATCTAACTTATTACACATAACAAGATTTCAGACACCTCAATCGACTGCTGTCATTGACGTTTGCGTTGACCTCATGACTCATGAGGAATCCACATGAGGTCTTGTTCCTTAGTTATTGGTTACCAAACATCCCATGGGGACCCTTCGTACAACCGCACTCCTCCAAAGAAGACAACGACTGTCTCAGTTTTCTAAACACATCAAATATAATGTGGCAGATGTGCTCAAGCTCTTCCATATGAAGAGGGACAAAGCCTTATTCATGACACTCAAGCAGAATTTTTTTTGACTGTAAATCATATCTAAAAACATTCCTACACAAATTGTCACACTCAATTAATTGGGATGGTTTTTGTAAGAATGGATTTATGAGCGATTTGTTCCACTTGCTTTTCGTGAATGAGGCCCAAAGAACGATAGAACGAAAGAGAGGGAATCAAACCTTGTTGTTTATACAACCAAACCGCAGAGGAAGCGGAGAGGAGAATGTTTCAGGCATGCAATTAGACACCTCTCTCTCAGGACCTTGCGCAGGGGGCCGGAGGGAGTCATTAGGGGCACTTTATTGATTGGGCGTCTGTGAGTGGCCCTACAAGTGTACATCTGGAGTAAAGACTTATAGTGGCAGCCCAGTGTATAGCACAACTCTATAAAAATGATGACATGTCTATTAAAAAGGGAATCGATCGGCTGCGTTATTGCGGGGTCACAAGTAATTGTAGTTTCTCTGGCCTCTTCCTCAGCCCTGTGTGAAATCAATGATGGCTGTGATGGCATTAACGGAGAAGATGTTTTATAGCAAAGGAAATGAATTAAAATGATAATCATTGACCTTATTTTCTCATTTGTATTTTTGTGAATGTCAATGCAGAAATAAATATACTTTTATTAAGCGAGGATGCATTCAAGAAGTGCCAGTTGAGACATTTACTGAATAATGTTCAATTTCTCTTTCAAATCTTCAGCTAAGATATCACAGTTTCACAAAAATATGAAGCAGCACAACTGTTTTCAGCATTGATAATAATAATAATAATACATGTTTCTTGAGCAGCAAATCAGCGTATCAGAATGAATTCTGAAGGATCATGTGACACTGAAGACTGGAGTAATGATGCTGAAAATTCAACAAAATCATAGAAATAATAGAAATGTTGCTGGATGAAGAAAAAATAGGCCTTGAACTTGTTCAAATAAATAAATAGTTCTTGGTTTTGAATAGTTCTTTTTTATATAAATCATGTTTACTTCCTCACTGTGGTTTTGTATTTAAGGTTAAGTATGTATTTTTGTGCCATTAAAATCGCCACACAAAATAATAATACAAAATAAAAAATCAATAGGCATTATGCCTTTGAACCAAATTCACATCATTGTCACAGTTGTCATGTTGGGCTGGTAGGGAATATTTTAATGCTTTTCAGAAGAATAATCCTACAAATGCTTTATTAGTTGACTGCTTCAAGGGGAAAATACATAGTTTGCTGTTTGTATCATTGTAACTGGAATATAAAATGTCTCATTTATAACCCATGACTTCATGATATTTGAGGTGGACATCATAAACTGTGGTCTTTTTCTTGTAGCTGCGGGACGCTCTCAAATGTCAGCAGTGTCAGAAACAGTTCCGATCAAAAGCTGGACTCAATTACCACAGCATGGCTGACCACATTAAGGTGAGCGGCGTGCCAGAACACATTTCACTTTAGCTTTTTATAAGAATGAAATGCAGATCTATAGCAGAGCTCATCTCCTAGATGTCAAAACAGATGCAAATCTATGATTTGAAGTACAATGTATAAATCATTTAAACAATTCAAATTGCATCACTTTGAACATCAGCTTTTCTGTATATACATGAAACGGTCAGACTCTAGAAATGTGTTGAGAAAGTGCACTTCAGCATACTTTTAAAAAGGGTACTATTATGGAAATAATATAGTTTCAAGGAAAAAGTGTGAACTAAAAGTAATGTTTTCAGACACATTGCATGTTATTTACAATTAAATTAAAATGTGTTATAGTTTAAATGTATATTAAATGCAATTAGATGAACTTTAAAGTGTTTAGTAAATGTTTAAACAAAATATCATAATTACTTGTGTTGTCCTTGAAATATGGTTAAAGTGTCCTGCCAAATGTTCTGACAGGCATTTATAGTAAACTAAAATATACTTTAATGTAATTTCTATTAAAATGTGTATATCATGCATTAAAATAGTTTTGTAATTACACATTTGTAATATTGAAATTGTAATTTAGTACATTTAAAATATCAATTTTAAATGTAACATTAAAACACACACTACATTTACATTTATATCAAGTACTTTACATGTGCGTTAACATGTTAAGTAGTCAACACATCAAAAATAAGTGCACTTCTTTAAAAGATGATTAAAACACAATGTTTTAAAATGAACTGTACTTTAAAACTTTTAATTTGACATATTACAAGTGCACTTTTTAAATGTGTATTTAAGTGTGTTATGAAACACAAGTAAACCCTCTTTAAGTACACTTAAATGGCATTTATTTAATTAAAATTAAATTATCTTCAAGTATAAGTTTAAAAACATACTGTAAATGCACATTTAAAACAATTAAGCGCAATTCTTTTCCCCAAGGGACACAAGAAGATCTGAAACTATAGCATTTTAATGTCTTTAATAAACAAGTGGAGCTGTGTTTAAAGAAGAACAGTGTTTAAAGTTATATACAGTGACCACTACAGAGAGCAGCGGCTGCCCTGCGTCCACATCAGCCTCTAATCTCTATTATATCTGACACCATCTCTGTACTCCAGCATCACTTTAAGACCTAAAGCATCTATTAGATTCTAACCCTTAACTGCACATATGGGAAAAGGTCTAGCACACGTCTAGTAATGACTTTTAAAACTGTCTTCAAGCAGTATTTCAACTGTAATGATTGTCTCCAGTTCCCCAGCCTTATTTCTGTACAGTAATAATTTCCTCAACATTCCTAAGATATTAACAGCTTTCCTGCTAGTAATCTTTCTCCACGGCATATCATGGTAATCTGCCTTATGAGTAAAGTTCATATGTTTTTTTCCCAGTCACATTCAGCCAACATCTGAATAGAAACGGCACATCCCGTAATGATGATGGTGTCCCTTGTGACCCTTGTGAGGTTTAGTGTAAAAACATGAGAGAGAAACGCTGGTTAAAGAGGGCCATGAGGATGTAAGCTCCATCTGCCAAGCTCAAGCATTAGCCTGCAAACAATATTTCCAATGAAATGTGTTAAATTATGCACGACCAAATGTCTCAGAAACAGTATGAAACATTAATGAGGATGTGCATTTAGGTCTGTGATTTGTTTTTTGAGCCAGGTGCTGAGTCTCACTGAGCCAAACATTTGAGAATCAGCATAAGGTCTGGGCCACATTGCGGCTTATTCTAGCCAAGACCCGCCCACTTCCACAGGAAGAGAACGACAAATGTGTAAAGTGATTTCAGGGCTGGTTATCTTAGGTAGTTAAAAACTAAATATTTTACAAATATGTGATTCAATAAAATGAACATTCTTGACTGAAAGCGAAACGTCTGGACACACTTGGCCTGAAAATAAAAAAATAGAAATAGAAACCAAAAAAATGATTCTTTAAAACTGGACTTTCTCTAGACGAACTAAACATTATATTATAAATGATATAATACTTGTGACTACACTTGTTCTCGCTTCAGGTGGCATCACTGCTGTAACATAACATGTTGATGTACAACATAATATTCTATATTTCTGCTGTAATTATGACAAAGCTGCTGTTTATTAACAGAAACTGGGAGTATTGATTTACAAAATTAATTAACCATGATCAATTTGCCTCCAGATGTTTCTAGTTATTCTAGATAACACTAGTTATTGAGGGGGGAAATTAGTATTATTTCAATTTACGTCTTGACTTGATGGTTTTTATATTTTAAGTAAGATCAGAGTTATTATTTTAAGATATTAAGATAAGTTCTATTTAAATTATTGTGTATGGGCTGTCAAGCAATTACATTAATTGCAAGTTATTCACACATCAATTGAAAATTATCCAATAATCCAACTATTATTCAATAATTATGATTATGGAGAATTGAAAAGTCATTATTGTGTTAAATGAGAAAAGCATTTAATAGGCATTAAAAAGCTTTAGAAAGAAATAATTTCATTCAACATAGGATTTATCACACACAAACTTTTAAGGCCCCAATGTAGCCATAACAAAATTTTTTTTAGAAGCTGCATGTGAAGTAGAATTTGTGTATATTAACACAGAGGTGGCATGAATGCATTTACACTGCAGTTATTATTGCATTAATAATGCTAGGAAATTCATGGGATTTAAATGGGCATTTATGGAGTTTTTGATTTTAGAAAACCTGAATATTTAATTATTAAAATAATAATGAAATGATACTGTAAATATGAAAGTAAAACCACCAGTAGGTGACGGCAAGTCCCTGTTAACGCATGAGTCATTCAGTCATTCATATAACTGATTTATTCAGAAACAAAGCAAGAGAAAGTCTTCATGAATAAATCATTGAATCATTGGCTCTCTTGATTCACATTGAGAGCTGCAGGGTGATATACTGAAGCCAGGTGGTGCAGTATCTCTCACACGCCATCTAATCCTCTACATTATCAGCTCTCTGTGTTTTGAGAGCCTATGGGTGTCAACACTGACATATTTTGGTTTAACAGTCTGCGAGTTCATTTTTTTCAGTACAGAACTGAAGTTGAATCTCAAACTTAGTGTTTACCCTCAGGTGCTGTGTTGAGGTGTCTGGCATCCTGTTTAGATAGCTCATGTCTCAATTCCCCTGCTGATGTTTTTAACAGGCCAAATACAGTGCTGTAAAAAGTGTTGCTGTAACACGCCTTGAGTAAATGCCCCTCTATGAAGGCATCTGGCTTTCAGAAAGCAGTGATTGGAAACATACTGTTATAAAGACTTGAGGAAGAGTTTCTGAAAAGACACTAATGTGTTGTATTGTATTTGTTTCCCATTTGTAAGCCCTCGGCGAGTGAAAATGTGTCTGAGGAGGAGCAGGAGGAGAGAGAGAGGCTACGCTGCGTCCTCAAACAGATGGGCCGAATCAAATGTCGCAGTGAGGTAGGAATTTGTCACTGGTGCCTGCCGTGTGTCTGTCTCCCTAGATGGCGCTGACTGTCCTTAATATGTCCTAATTTCTGTCTACTTTCTGTCTCTCACTTTCTCTGTTTTGACTTTTGTCTTCTTGTGCACACTTCAGCAGTCTGTCTGTCTATCTGTCCTTCTATGGCTCTGTCTGTGTGTCTGTAAGCATGTGTTTATTTGGTTTACCAGCTAGACCAGCACTAACTAGCTTGGGAATTCATTTTAATTTGGTCTTTGCAGCAGAGCAGTCTGGTTCCACTTCCTACAGTATGTGTGGAGAAAGTGATGAGAAGAGAAATAGAAAGTGGAGGGAAGAAGATGAGAACATTCCTGAAAAAATAGCTTATTTGTCACTAAGGGCCCGCTAGTTTTAGTGCGGGGCAAATTAGTTTTAGTGCGGAATTCCATATATACGCCGATGGGAGGGGAAAAGGTCTGTGTGTGATTTACTGACATGCTGCACATTAAAGAACACAGACACAGCCAGATCTTTTCCAAAATGACCAGCGCAATCTACCGCCTGCTTTAAAACATTCTTTTTGGGGCATTAAATAATGCTCTCCTCACATAAGTCTACAGATCGAAGGGAAACTGCTTCAAATGCATATTCAATAATGTGAGTCGCAAAAAAATGTGTCTTTAGTAAATCCTGACAGTAGTTTTTTAATGCCAAACGAGGGTTTGCACTGGCACAAGCTGATAGTAAATCTAAGTATGTAAATATAGTCTGTTAACAAACAGGCCCCTTCAAAGGAACGCTGTTACCCAGACTGTCAGCCCACAGATCAATGAGTGAATTAATGAAGTATGGTTGATTCTCTGTCAAACAGGGCTGTTCAGCTCATTTCTCCAGTCTGATGGGTTATCAGTATCATCAGAAACGCTGTGGCAGAGAGCTGCCAGACAGACAGAAGCCTGTCTTCTTGTGCCAGCACTGTGGTAAGACCTATCGCTCAAAAGCTGGCCGTGACTACCACCTGCGCGCCGAGCACCCCGTCACCACCCTGTCCACACACTCGGTGAGATTACACAGCCACGCTACACGTCATACTGCTAATCTAACATTGTGTGGAAACATGTCACGACAATCCAGATGTTATCTTGAGAATCCAGAATATATCCAGATGCTTTTAAAAGTCTGTTATATCACCACATTTAGCTCACAGCTGAGGACTGGAGACAGGAAGACAGTAAAGATGAGGAGGATGTGCTGGAGGACGAAGAAGAGGAGGAGGAGGAGGAAGAGGAAGAACCTGTGCAAATAAAGGGCAGAGAGAAGGCAAAGGAGAGAGTAGACGAGCTGGTGGAGAAGATGGCGGAGAGGAAGGAGGAGAAAACAGAGGTGGAGGAGCTGCTGGATTTGGAGAGGACGCCCAGTGGCAGGGTGCGCCGGCGCTCGGCTCAGGTGGCGGTGTTCCACCTGCAGGAGATCGCAGAGGACGAGCTGGCCAAAGACTGGGGCACCAAACGACGCATCAAAGACGACCTCGTACCAGACATCAAGAGGGTATGGCAGTGTTGAAGTCACGGTGAAAATGCTGCACTGGTCACACTTTATTTTAAGGTCCAATTCTCGGTATTAAAAAATGACTTTCGCCTAATAATTTGTTGCTTTTCAATAATTAATAAGGTAGATGTTAAGTTTAGGTATTGGGTAGGATTAGGGATGTAGAATATGGTCATGCAAAATATGTGCTTTATAAGTACTAATAAACAAGCTAATAAGCAGCTAGTTAATAGTGAGAACTGGTCCCTATACTGAAGTGTAACCGCTACACTATATGTTTACGTTTACAAAAGTAAATTGTCAAATTAAGCAATTTATTTAAAAAAAAATATGAGATTTGTTTATTAATAGTATTTATACAACACAAAGCAGATATCAATAAGTTTGACAGCATCAATCGTAATTTATATTTCATTAAAGGGATAGTTCACCCAAAAATGAAAATTCTGGGACGGGATGAGAAGGAGAAGAATTGTTGAATAAAGTCATTATTTTTGTTTTCTTTGCACACAAAACACAAAAAGTATTCTCTAGCTTCATAAAATTACAGTTGAACCACTGATGTTAATAACAGTAATTTGTATTTTTGGGTGAACTATCCCTTTAAAGACTATGAAAATATTAGGTTTGTTGATTTACCGTGTTAATTTGATGTGATTACTTATGGGGGAAATAACAAATTGGTTAAATGAATGAATAAATGACTCGCTCATTAAGGCTCTCCATCACCTACTGATGCTTTTTGTTTCACATTGAGATAATTAATTATTTGAAAAAATAACAATTTAATGTTTCAGTATTTAAATAAAAACCTAATTAATACACATTTATTGTAATTATTCATGCAATGTTGAATCAAAATATAATTTTTTTAAAGCTTTTTGTAATGTCTATTCATTTCTCTTCTCATTTAACACAATTATGACTTTGAAAATTGATGTGCAGTTCATTTTAACCATTTGATAATCCTAGAAAAAGTTTAGTGATAAACAGTAGCATATAACATATAATTGTACGTATCATATATAAATAGCATATGATTTTTAAATGACTTTATCATTGAAGCAGAGGTACTACTTCATTAAAAAAATGTTGTCTCTCTGTTCTGCTACTTATTGCCAAACAAGTTGCCTTACCCTAAAATATGTAGTCAGTAGTGTTTCTAAATTTTGATTGTTACTCCTCATATACACATTTAACTGCTTATTTTATAGCTCAACTATACACGACCAGGTCTCCCCAACTTTAGCCCTGAAACTGTGAACAGCTGGAAGAACGACGTGAAGGAAAAGGGATTTATCTGCTGCCCCAATTGTGTAAGTCTTTGTCTTGTACTTCTGACCGAACATTGACTTTAACAGCTGCTAGTCAGATGAAGTTTTGTTGGAGAACCTGAAGAGCTCTTGAAAATTGTGTTAAAAATTTTGACATTTTTGTTGTTCAGTTCTTCTCCTCAAGTCTCTCTTGATTTCATAACAGAACTGCGAGGCTATCTACTCAAGTGTGTCTGGACTTAAAGCGCACTTGGCAAGCTGTAATAAGGTAAAGAAACCTCTGCATGCTTTGCTGTAGTATTTAATTAATTATAGATTATTTAAACATCTGTACATGTTTGATCTCAGATACTGCTGATACTGCATCAGCTTCACTGCTGTTATTGTTCTCCACACAGGGAGGGGGCGACGTAGGGAAGTACACTTGTTTGCTCTGTCAGAAGGAGTTTAACTCTGAGAGCGGCGTGAAGTACCATATCAGCAAGACACACTCTCAGGTAACGCAAACCTAAAAACTAAACATGTGTACTGTATGCTTAGCAAATGAAGCTGAGCACTTGCCCTTCATAGTCTTCTAGTATTAAGAAATGTTGACTGCTAAAGGGACAGTTCACCCAAAAATGTAAATAACCCCCCTCCTCTTGTTTCAAACCTGTATGGATTTCTTTCTTCTGTTTAACACAGAAGAAAATATTTTGAAGAATGTTGGTAACCTAACAATAGACGGTAGCCGTTGAATTCCACAGTACAGAAAAAAATTATATATGGAAGTCAATGGCTGATAACAGAATTTACATTTTGGGTGAACTATCCCTTTAAGGCCTGTTCACACCAAGTTCAATATGAATGAACGACAAGAGTTTGCAACAAAAAAAGTACACTGTCATGTACAATTAATTTTCGTTTCTTTAGAATCCATTGAAATATATTTGTATTTGAATACTATTTTCATTAGTTCCTAAGTTTTATACGCTTTAGTTTACATAAAATTGTAGCTTTTATTTTTAGCTTTTAATTTTAGTTTTTATTTTATAGACCTAATTCTTTAGATTTTTTATATGTTTTAGTTTTAAGTTCAGTTATTATAGGTGATATCTGATTATCGAAATGTTTTCAGAATTTATTTTCAGAATTATCTAAAATAACCAAGACATTTGAATAAATTCACTTTTAATTTATGAACGTTTTTATTTTTGAGTAGTTTGTAAAAATTGACTGGAAGGACTGGATTTTGCAGAAAATTGGTTAAATCCTTAAGTTAACTTGTTAATAAATCTGCTATACTGTATATGCATCTGCAGGTTAGAGTTAATATTTTAACAAAGGTCATAACATTTTGCCGTCATATGAAGATTATTTTATTACAGCTATATTGAAAAATATAAATCCTGCACACTCCACAATTTGCATCATCACAAAAAAAGTATTATAATGAGCAAAGTTCTTCCCTTACAAGCAAGACGTTGCTCATTAAAATATAGTGATAATGTGAACTTGAGTAGTGTGTGGATTTATATATTTTCTCATATTATTTCATATTATAGGTTTATATTATATTTTCATCCAACACATCTATAATATTTGTGTGTGAAGCACTTTATCGTTTGAGTATTACAGAAAGTAATAGTTTCATTTTTTCGTACCTTAGTTTCAGTTTTTAGTACACGATAATGTTGTTATTGTTTTCTTTTTTTTCTCGAGGGGTCTCTAGGGATGAATATTTTAAAATGTTATACTTCTAAAAATTCATGCAAATTCACTAATAGTCCTTGATTACCGGTTCCTTTTTGAACTTGATGTGGCCTTATGTGCACAGAACTGGTTTCGGGCGTCTACCAACGAGTCGACCAACAACAAGAAAAAAGAGCCAGAGAGCAATGGCTTACAGAAGGACATGAAAAATGTAGTGCCTGGGAAGAGGAGGGGACGAAAGCCCAAAGAGCACCACCTGGTGACAGCCCTCTTTCCAGCAGAGACTCAGAGCTACAGTCCAGCTCCAACTCCAGCTCCGCTTCCACCCCAGACTGTAAGCCCAGCCCCAGAAACCCAAGCCCCCATGCCCAACCCTGTCATCAACACCCCAACCACACACCCTGCCCCAGTGGACAGTGTGAATCCAGCCCAAACCAGAGACACACAGCCCCCTATAAAGAAACGAAGCAAAACTAAGAAAGCGCAGATCTCTGAGTAACACGGCTTTCAATCCGTCAACACCAGAAGGGATGCTTTCCGAACTACTCCGGATAAAACTTTAGTTAATTCGGTCACAGAATTAAAGATGGCACAGAAGAATGAGCTCGGAAAGATGAACGGCAGAACGAGGGGATGAAAAACAGCAGAAAACAACAATGATTTGCTCTTGTATTGATTTCACACTGATCTTTGTGTTTTTAAGCTGAGTATATACATTATGTGTGTGCTTGTGTATACTGATATATATTACTCCTGTTGGTTTTTCATTCCATTTTTATAGTTCATTTTAATAAGTTGTTCATTCTAAAGGGGTCGATAACATTTAAGCTCCCAGTTGATATATATATGGTATATATATACATGCATAGGTCTTTATGGAAGCTTTCTAGAGCAGAAGTTACATTTCTACATAATTTTGGAGTAGTTAGGTCAACACGTCCGGTGGTTTCATGATGTGTTTGAACGTGTGTTTTTTTTAAATAATATTGAACTCATTCAATTAGCATGATGAGCTAATTTACTGCTAACATTTTATCACGGTTATACTCTGCTGTGTACATATATAATATCTATATCTATATATGAATATAATCAAAGCAATTCATTTTCGTCCATCGGTTTCAAACAAGGTGTGTCAAAAAGTTGGTCATCGTTTAGGTTGCTTTGCCTCGGGTGTGTTTGGGATTGTTTTGTCAGCGGCAGCTGAATGGAGGGTTGGATTTAGATTGACGGCTGTTGAAACAGTGTGCTACTGTGCAGTAGTGTTGCTTTCGTGGTTTCTTGTCCTGTCTGTTGCTCGGAATCGTGAGAGGTCTAAGCGCATAGCCTTGCATAACTCCTTATCCCGCATCCCTTTGGGCTGTTTCCAGTAGTTTGTAGTTTGATGCAGTTGACCCGGAGGTTTTTGTTAAAACTGCTTTGAAATTTGGTAGTGCTGTGTGCTTTCATTTTGGCTGATTGTTTTTTATGGGAATAAGAGCTTGTGGTGCTTAATGTAGAAGGAGTATACATTTCAGACGATTAGAGAAATTCAAATAAATGATAATAAATGACTACAAATGTTTTGGCAGGACAAATTGAATCCTCCAAAGCATAGGAATGCCCTTTGACATCTGTGATGTCATCATTCCTTGCTGAAACGTAAGAGGTCGTTCACTAAGGTAATGGAATGAAAAACACAAGTTTTAAAGATGTGATTTTTAAAAGTTGAACTTTTAACTTGAGCGCTGCATTCTTAGATTGCCGTGCCACGTGTGAGATGCATGACACACACGTCCATCTAGTGCATGTTTACATAGAAAACCAATGGAAACGCTGCAGTGGAATACAACAATGTATCCTGTGTGAACAGCCCCTAAGACTCAAACTGAAAAATGAAAACAGGACATTTGGGTGAATCTCACAAAACCTGACAATAATTATTTCAACTCAAAATCAAGGCAAAGAAAAATACAATTCAATTTTACCAAAAGAAAGTGCATTTTTTTAGGATTATTCATTTTTATGTGTATTGCAACATTTTATGACAATTAAGCACATTTTATCTGCCTATTCTATGAAAGTCAGTTTCCGCCATGAAAATAAATAAATAAAGGTAATTACGTATTATGTTAAATTTCTGACTTTTTTCACAAAAAATGAATTATGAGATATAAACATGCAATTGCAAGAGAGTCAGAATTGTGAATTCATAATTACCTTTTTAATAAAGAAAAAAACACTTATGAAAAAGTCAGAATTGCGAGATTAGAAACTTGCAATTGTGAGAAAAAAGTCAGAGTTCTAAGTTTATATTTTGTAGTTGAATTTTTTCCCCAGATCTGCAAGTTTATGTCTTGTTTTATTATTATTATTATTAGTCGTTCTGTGGTGGAAACAGGCTTCCATACAATTGTTATTTCCAAAGCGGAAAAAAGTTACATTTTAACTCCCAGTATTTTTTTTTTTTTTAAGTATTATTTAAAATGTTTATAATTTATACATTATGGTAGTATTTGCAAATTAATACATAAATGTATTATTAAATTTGACAAAAAACATGGTTGCAGTATTGATTTATGTGCTATATATTAATTAGAGTTTGGGAAGCAAATGTGCTTAAAAGTGACGAGAATAATGTCACAATGCAATCTTAAGGCTAAAATTAGACTTTTAATCCAAAATGTTTTTTTAGGGTGAAATGTGGCCATGTTTTTGTGAGATTCACCCCTTCAATTCACTTTTGATAGGAGTACAAGCAATGTGTGGAATGCACTTAAAGACTTCAGTGACTGTATGCAATAGTGAGAGTGTTTTGGGTGTGAAGCATTGAAGAGCACAATCCGAATGGATCACTGCAGACTTCATCCGAACGTCTGTCCAAAACAAACGTGACATCTAATAGTGCTGCACATACTGATTCCCAAGCTTCTGATTGAGAAAAACGCTGGTATTGCACTTTAACCCCTCCTCCCCTCCCTCCTTATCTTGCACTTTGCAGGCACTGTTAGGCTTCCATTCTCCAACCTCAAATGAGCGGCTCTGTGTTGTGATATCTCGGATCAGGTTCCTTTACATAAATCCACCACACGAGAGAAACTGATCGCAGACGGGCCACCCCGAACGCCTGCTATGTGATCCGTGTGATACGTGCGAGGGAAGCCCGTCCTCCATTCCCTAATTTAGAAAGCAAATCTATGTCAAATATGAAATGAAAATGATATTTGAAGCCATAACGGTCCCCTTGAAGGTGACTTATGGAAGCAGTGTGTCTTTTTATTCTTCCTCAGTTTGTATAAAAGATTATAGATTGAAAAAAATATATAATTTGCAACATAAATTAATTGATGTATTCCAAAACTCTAATAATTCTAACTGAGGTACTTGAAATCATGAAAAAGAAATTGCCATATAATTATTAGCTTACAGGTCACAAATGGTGAAAAAAGGATAAATTATAAAAAGTATATTTATCTAATGAGAAAAAAGATAATAAGCTCAAAGTTGCATATGTTTATTTTATACTAATACTTGTAAATGTGATCTTAATCTCATAGTTGCTTAAGAAATCTAGCGTTGGTTTGTCGTGGTTTTAGGCTAAAGGTGCTAGTAGCCAATATACCTTAAGGAATGCTGCGCGTCAAATTGTGAATAGTCCACCTTGCCATCGAGTCACGTTTCTGAAATACTGTAGCAGTTCTCATTTTAACAGTCCTGCATCAATGGCATATACCACCCCCCCCCCCCCCTCCTACTGCACTGCAAACGGTTGGATTTTAAAATGGTGAATCTCACAAAACTGTCAAAAACATGTATATTTTATTTCACCCAAAGAAAATCACATATATTTTAAAAAGTAAAAAATGTCAATGCAAAAACATAAATTGTCTAAAAGCTAAATATTATTTATTTTGGAGTAAAATACAATCTTGACATGTTCTTAGATCATATTTCATCCAAGTAAATTAATATATAACTATGAAAAAATTATTAACAGCTTTTAAATTACAAGATGTCTTTTTTAATAATAAATTATTGTGATTAAGTAAACTACTGCAGTAATTTAAAAAAGGTTAATTGTTTATTTGTAATAATTATTTGTTGATTTACTATGTAATGTAAATTTAAAACATTTTTGAATGTATTGGATTATGTGAAATGCATAAGCATAATTTTCTTTTTGCAAAATACTTATTTTTTTTTTTTTTTTATAATGCAACTCTGGTATGTTCTACACATTTCTTACATCATATTTCATCCCCCACACCCTCCC
The DNA here is from genome assembly GCA_027422405.1 of Ptychobarbus kaznakovi. NCBI lineage: Eukaryota > Metazoa > Chordata > Actinopteri > Cypriniformes > Cyprinidae > Ptychobarbus > Ptychobarbus kaznakovi. The sequence continues at coordinate 18,434,576 of CM049794.1, read as the reverse complement.
AAAAATGTATATTATTGTAAATTAACAAATAATTCTTAAAAATAAGTAACTAAATAAAAAGCTAAATTTACTACATTACATTTTTTACACTGTCATTTTGATTTTGCAGTAAAATGCAACATTAACATGTTCTTCACAGGTTTATGAGATTCACCCTTCAAAGATTCGCATACTATGAAGTCAGTAGAAGTCGAGGCAACGCAAGTCTCATACATGCTGCCAGGTTAAATCTGAGATCAGAGCTCAGTGTTGCTCCATGACACCTCTGAATATGTTGTGTTTATATTGTCACTGAGCTGTAATGAAACCATAGGCAAGCAATGTGCTTTGAGTCTGGCCCAGTAGAGTGCATCTTTCTCAATGGAAGTTTAGTAGTCGTTTCGCCATCTCATGACACGAAAGGCGGCGTGTAGTTTCCTCTAGGAATATTGTGCGTGGCTTCAATTACCCGTCTTCCTAGATTATGTGGCGTACACATGTGCAGACGTTGTACGATCATGACATTGCAGCAGATTTATTTAGAAATTACAGCAATAGCTTGCAGTCGAAAGCACTACTGCAACGTTACGTATGATTTCCAAAGCTTGGTGCGAACTGTATTCGCTTTCTTTTGCTTCTTTCTTGGTGACATAGTTGCTTTAAACTATTTGAATATGATCTTGCGCTTTTCTATACAGGTCAAAGTACATGTTGAAAATGTCCTTTTGTCCCAAGCGCTATACGCAGTGTGTGTACGTGTGAGCGGGTGTGTGTGTGTGTGTGTGTGTGTGTGCGAGCATGTGTGTAGGTGTGTATTTCTGTATTTAGTGCACTTGTAATCCCATGAAATAGGCTTGAATATGGAGTGTCGGTAGAGGTTTTGGTGAATTTGATTGTGTGCTGTGGAATTTTGTACTAAGGGGTCTGTAGAAAGTGGAGCCCCCTGCCAGTTTTTAAAAGTCTTACTTTTCATTACTTCAACTTTTGTGTGAAATGAGGGTTTACGAAGTTAGAGTTTGACCCATCAGACTTCTGATGGAGAACGTCCTCAAATAAGTTTACATTAAAAGTCATTAGAAATGAGTCCGAGCAGGGCCGTCCTGTCGGCTCTGGTTTGAGGTACAAAAGGATGATCCAAAAACGTCGATTTTATTCAGATGCTCTAGAAACTGTTAAATCTATTACTACTTATAATGGACAAAATGATCGTTTATTCCTTTAAAGTTTTTATCTAGGTTGGCAAGACTTCTGAATCTAAACTATTATTCCCTCTCTTTTTTCTCCTGGTGTATTAACTGTGCATTAATACCCCTCAAATAATTAATAAAATGTTGACAAAGATTTGACTGACTGATTTGTTTGTCTTCTTGTGTTTGGATGAATTCAATCTCAAACGTCACCTCAAAATCAATAGGGAATAAATATTTCAAAATACAGTTAACTAAATCAAAGTAGCATTATCATATTTTATTGTGCAAGTTTTGTGCAAATCATAATACTTTATTATTTATTTGAAATAAATATTTTGTAACATTTTTATTGTCACTTTTGATCAATTCAATGCATCCTTGCTGAATAAAACTATTTATTTCCTTCAATCAATCAATCAACACATCTCGCTGACCCCAAACCTTTTAACAGTAGTGTATTTATATACTGTATATACAGTTTTTTAGGATTTGTGACAGTTCGTGTGTATAATGTTGTTGTCTCTTTTTGTGGATTTTAGTAATAGATTTGATCACATGCTATTTATTATTGTGTGTCATTATGATCAATTAAATTACTATATAATATTAAAACACATTATTACATTTGAGTTTAGATGGCAACTATTAAGGATCTTCAGTATGTGTATATATTGTACCTAATTAATAAATGCCTTTACTGTCATATTGATCAATTCAATGCATCCTGGCTAAAAAGGGTATATACATAGATAAAATTTATATTATTCATTTATAAATATGTAATATTATAATATTTGACTTAAATTTCAGCAGATGTCTTGCCAATGTGATGTTATTTTTAGTAAATCAGTATAAGTTAAATTCAGTACAGCAAACGATACCATGAGGTAAATATAATATACAAATATACTTTACAGTTTACATTCTGGGACTTGTAGTTCCCTTTGGCTGAAGACACGCACGACCCTATGAAATATGGAACTACATATCCCAGCTGCATTGGTTGAGCCTAAAGTCGCAACAGCTGATTGTCAAATAGGAAATAACAATGGCTGCCGTGTGTGGAGACGGAAGGGTCTCAGCGATGGAGTGCGGAGATAAATCGTCAATGAACTGCACAAGGTACGTTTTAAGCTGTTTACCGCCTAACCTCGAAGCTATTAAGACTCCTGTTTTCTTAATATGTGTGTATAAGTTACATAGCTAACATTTAGTTGCGATGGTTGACCTGTCGCGCGCGTGCTGGAATCACTGCTGCATCTCGCGTGTGTCTAAGACTTCACAACACATAAGTTAATCATACACGTCTCTCATAATATTTATAAACGCCTCCTTGGATAACAAGAAGTGTGGATACTCGTTTCGAGAATAAGCATGTGATTATGAAATTATTAACCGGTTTTCTGGTCTTGTTTTAGTCTATCAATATTTTCCGTGTGTCTCTCCACAAAATATGGTACTTAAATATGTTTCAAATGTTTCTCTCTAAAACCCACTGTGGGTAATGTGTGTTTCTGCCCACTGTGGGTGTATGACAGTGAAGCACATGTGTGATGATCAGTAGTGCCTATGAGTGACTCATATTTGCATGGCTATAAGTTATATGTAATCTCATCAGCACCGTTATATCTGTGGACCGTTTCTCAGCCACACCTAACGTTAATTCTTAACTTGTATGTAATAAAACTACTCACTGCACAACATGTGAACAACACCTGTAACATTAGACGAGTTGGTTTCGTTACACGTGGTTGGTTCCTTCTGTGTTTTGAACAAATACATATAATAAATTATTAAACGATAAAATGATTTGTAATAGTTTATGCTATGCACTGTAACAGTATTATAGTTGGTATATTTCTGAAGCAGTTCTCTCTCTCTCCTCGTGTCTGCTTTGAGTCGCAGCGCCGCAGTCCGCCGCCAGAGAGCGCGCGCATTCAACCCGTTACGAGCTGCTCAGAGCTCATGTTACTGGATATTTACACACAACCAGCTGCTGTTGGGAATGTTCTCCATGTGTGTAAACTGACATGTGTAGAATTGAAGTGAAAAGAGGACGTCTTGAGCTTTTGGAAATCTAATAGTAGAATAAAAGGTTGAATAGGTTATTGTCACACACAGAATCAAAACGCTCATATAGCCTACAGTAGATGCACCATTACATGCATGCTTATGGATCAGCTCTTCCGGTTTTTGAATATGCTTCTTTTAGGTTACTATATATTCAAAAGTTTGGGGTCAGTAAGATGATTTTAAAGAAATTTAATACTTATATTATATTTTTAATTTAAAATTGTACATGTATAATTATTTTATTACATTAATCAAATCATAAGGGCATTTATAATGAGAGATTTCTGTTCATCAAACAATTCTGGGGGGGAAAGTAATGTAGCTTCAACAAAAATATAAGACAGCAGTGATCCTTTTAACATCGATGATATTGAGAAATGTTCTTGAGCAGCAAATCAGCAGATTTCTGAAGGATCATGTGACACTGAAGACTGGAGTAATAATCCTGAAATAATCAGCTTGGCATCACAGGAATAAATTAGATTTTAAAATGTATTACATAGAAAACAGTTCTTTTGAAATTGTTAAAATATTATTGCATGTACTGTGTTTTTGATCAAATACATGCAGCTTTGGAGAACAAGAGATTTACTGAGCCCAAACTTTTTAATAATATTCTGCTTGTTTGCATATAAAGTGCTGCTTGAAAGGTTGTGAACCCTTTAAGTTTTCTATATTCATTCATAAATATGACCTAAAACATCATCAGATTTTCATAGAAGTCCTGAAAGTAGACAAAGAGAACCGAATCAAACAAGTGAGAGAAAAAAAAGTGTTATTTATTCAGGAAAATGATCCAATATTGCATATATATGAGTGGCAAAAGTATGTGAATCTCTTGGATTAGCAGATAATTTAAAGATGAAATTAGAGTCTGTCAGTGCAGAGGTATTTTCAGTAGAGATCGACCGATATATCGGATTACCGATATTTTTCCCGATATTTAAGCATTTTACCATAATCGGTTATCAAGGATTATACAAGTATAACCAGCAGTGAAATGTGTTCTCATTTTACACAATATATTACATATGAAAACAGTTCACTTGTTTGACAACTATGTTACAGCATATTATTGCATGTACTGTCAGCAGTAATTTTGATCAAAGTTAAGAAATGCAGCTTTGGTAAACAGCTTATAAACCTAAAACTGTAGTTTAAAATGAAGTTGATATGACTTCTGTCCTTTATTTTCTCCATTTGAAAACATTAGACATTATTTTGCTTATTGTTAATATCAGTGTTGCTGATGATGCTTTTTATAAATAAAATGTTTTATTGTTGTAATTTGAAGATTAAATTTGACATGAAAATATTTTCAACTGCTGAAAGGAGGAAAAACCAAAGTGAAGGATGACTTACTTTCTGTTATTTATTTACTTTATAACAGTAAATAAATATCGGTTCTGCATATCGGTTATCGGGTACATAAACTACAAATAATCGGTATGCAATATCGGTCGATCACTAGTTTTCAGTCAGTGCAATGACTATCAAACGTCAGTACTAGGGGTGTAACAATTCATCGATATGGATCGATATATCGATACAATGTATGACGATACGATGCATCGATGCCATGCGTAAAATATCGATATCTGTAGTATAAAAAGGCACCTTTATTTTGGCACTGTCCACATTTTCACATAATGTCCGTCTATGCATTACCGCCAACGCGTGCATTCTCGCTCAATTTCACGTATCAGGACTTGATATAAGGACTGCCCGAAGGCACAAGGCGAGCATAAAAGATGCTCGGGATTGTTGGAGTAACAGTCGCACGCTGTGTGAGAAGTTTCCCGTGCACACATCTAAAGCGCATGCACACAGACAGCCGCGTCAACTTCCTCCGCTTTTTTGAGCATGGATTAATAAATACTGACACAACTAAATCGAAATGCATGTTTTGGCTAATATCCTTGTAAACAGTAGGTTAAGAAAAGCATATGTCTTAATGTAAACAGTGGAGAAAAAAGGCATGTGTATCAGTATATTAAATCTGTGCTTTCGTTCTTAAAGTGAAAGAAAACTAATAATAAAATAATGCTGTGCAATCATCCTGTGCAAAAAGTTGCAGAAAGTACATTGTGAATCTCTTGGATTAGCTGAGGTAATTTAAAGGTGAATTAGAGTCCGTCTGTTGCAGGTGTTTCAGTCAGTGCAATGACTATTAAACGTCAGATTTACATGTCAGTACGTGACCTGTTTTATTCAAAGAACAGGGATCTATCAAAGTCTGATCATGTCTGTGGAAGTGAATCATGTCAACGAACAAAGCAGATTACTGAGGACCTCGGAAAAAGAGTTGATGTTGCTCATCAGGCCAGAAAAGCGTACAAAACCATCTCTAAAGAGTTTGGACTCCACAAATCCACAGTCAGACAGATTGTGTACAAACGGAGGAAATTCAAGACCACTGTTACCTTCCCGAGAAGTGGTTGACTAACAAAGATCACTTCAAAGCGTTTAATGGCAGAACGTGTTCCCAAGGTAACTTCTAAGCAACTGAAGGTCTTACTCACTAATATTAATGTCCATGAGCCCATCATCAGGAGAACACTGAGCAACCACGGTGTGCATGACAGAGCTGCAAGAAGAAAGACACTGTTCTCCAAGAAGAAAATCGCTTGCTAAATATCATGTGGACAAGCCAGAGGACGACTGGAGAAAGGTTTAATGGATGGATGAAACCAAAATAGAACTTGTTGGTTTAAATGAGAAGCTATTATGTTCAGAGAAAAGAACTTAAGAATCTTCTCCCATCTGTGAGACGTGGTGGAGGTAGCTTCACGGCTTGGGCCTGTTTTGCTGCATCTTGGCCGGGACAGCTTGCCATCATTGATGAAACAATGAATTCTGAGTTATACCAGCAAATCCTAAAGGAAAACATCAGGACATCTGTTTAAGAACAGAGTCTCAAGAGAACGTGGGTCATGCAGCAAGACAACAACCCCAAGCAAAAGTCATTCTACCAAAGAATGGTTAAAGAGGAACAGAGTTCATGTTTTGGAATGGCAGAGTCCAGACCTTAATCCATTTCAAATGTTGTGGAAGGACCTAAGCAAGCAGTTCATAGGAGGAGACCCACCATCATCACACATTGCAACATCACAGTTTAAGTGGTTCTGCTCTAAAACTCCTACATGTTATCGTGCAGGACTGATCAGATACATTTACATTTATACATTTACATTTACAAGCTTTTACCCAAAACTTTACCAGTGTTCAGTCACGGTCACTCCAGATACTGAACGCAGATTCACATACTTTTACAATGCGCAGATATGTAACACTGGACCTTTGTGCTGCATTTTTAACTCAATTAATAAATGCTCTAACCAAAGAAAATATTTTTCTCTGAGCCACAGGAACACTTGTTTGATTCGGATCTCTTTTGTCTACTCTCAGGACTTATATGAAAATCTGATGATGTTTGGGTCATATTTATGCAGAAATATAGAAAATTATTTCAAAATTAATTATTTCAAGCAGCACTGTATATACCCCTATATATTTATGGATCTTAATAAATATAGATGTATTTATTTATAAAAAGTATGTATGTTTTGTTAAATAAAAACAAATATTCTAATTAGGGCTGTGCAATTAATCGAAATTCAGTTTCGATTTCGATTTCTGCCTCCAATGATTATGAAAATACAGTAATCGAGATAAAACGATTATTGTGCCCCATTCCGCTCTCTTTCCAGCGGTGCTCTTTTGTTCCTCCATAAAAGACAATCAGTAAAATCATAACGAGACTTTAGTAAAATGGGACGTGCTTGATTTATTTAAATTGATTAGATGTATTTAAAGCGTGACAGAAAACACGCGCTGTGACTACTGTGTATGCGCTCAGAGAAAGAACACAACACGGACATGTAAAGTCATCTTTTAGCACCTAAACGCTCAATACACGCAACAATGTGTTAAAATTGTCGCTTAGTGATTATTCATGTAAACCCTCGTCGGTTATGTAATAGATGAACATAAAGAGTTGAGGATGAAAATACTTGTGTAACAGAAAATCCGTGCGGCTCTGCTATATTCACTGCTGCGACTGTGTGCTTTATATTAATAATCAAACAACAGAATCACTCTCTGCTCTTGACTGAAGGACTTTTGTAGCTTTAATATGAAACAATGTAAGTTTAATTCTTAATGAACATATGCTGTTTTATTTTTACATTAGGTTATTCAATTTCTCTAGTAGGCTGTTAACTGAAACTTTCACAATTAAAAACACTTAAAGCACAGTTTGTTTCATTTTTGTATCTTTTTTATTCTATTGTATTCCTTTACTTTTTTATTACTGGCAGTTTAATTATTTTCAATAATTGAGGACCTTTTTTATTTCTTTTTTACTAAATATTAGTTACTTGAGAATCGTGACATTTCGCTGGTCTCTAAAATGTAGATGTCATAGCAACATTATTTACAGAAAATATATATTTGATATATATCACTATCTTTAAATAAATCTTTAATATAAAGTCTTATGCCCACTAATAATGTTTTAAATAATCGTGATTTCAATATTGACCAAACAATTATGATTTTTGTCATAATCGAAGCCCTAATTCTAATAATTTATTTTAAAACTGTTGTGCTGCTTAACATTTTTATAGAAACCTTTGATGCATTTTATTTTCAGATTATATGATTAATAGAAAGATTAACAAAACAGCATACAATGTCTTGCTGTTATTTGTGATCAGCATAATGCATCCTTCCTGAATAAAAGTATTAATATTATAAATCATTAAAATATATCATATTGTTATACTACTTTGTGACAGTTTACGTGTGCATATTAACTATATACTATTCACATTTGTTTTTGCTGGATTCTAATAATAGCCTGCGTTTTGTAGACAGGTAATCATGTTATTAAATCATTACTATAATATTAAAGCATCTAATTACTGGGACATATTTTTTTGTTTAGTTTGCGACTATAAAGGCTCTTAATACACACAGAACACACAGTTTTATAAGTATTTGTGGATGTGCACGCGCTGTAACATTACGTTCAGTACTGGCTGGGATACTGAGTTTCATCATGATGTTTGTGAGGGGTGTCCGCGAGGGGGGCAGGTGGAGATACGCCCCACAGGACAGGCTGGTTGATAAGGTGATCGCAGAGCCCTAGGGTGTAACGAAGAGAAGGCACAGACCTCATGACACGACACCTGCTGTCACGTCCAGCGCTCTCCGCTTCACAGACCAGCCTGATTTGTTTATGTTCCACGCCTAAGAACACAATTCAGAAGCGCTCCTCTCGCTCTCTCTTGTCAGAGTGTCACAGACGGATGAGCTGCCCCATAAGAGGCCAGCGGAGGGGGGTGTGTGCTCTGCGTGTTTCCAACCTGCTGCTATTAATACCACCCGTCAAACATAATCTGCGGGATACGTTATCCTCTTACGTTTGTTGGCTGGGTCTATAGTAGCACATTAGTGAGACAGAAAGAGCGATTGGTGTGTCTTGAATGGTCCCAGCCCACTAAACGCTTGTGACGGAGAAAACAAAACCAAACCGACGTGGAAAGCACAGTTTTGTTTTCCTCCCCTCTGCTTCACTTTCGTTTCTTCCTGTTCTGTGGCTCTCCTCTGCTTGCCAGAGGGCAGGCGCTCTGAGTATCTGTGTATGTGTGTCCCAGCGCTGATCTTTCGTCTGTCTGTCTCTACGCGCCCGTCATGAACACACTCCCAGCGTACTCGGGAGCCAGGATCTCAGGCTGCTGGGCTCTTTGGGCAGGTGGAAGGTAAGCCTGGGAACTTGAAGTCATTTTCAGAGCATCTTTGTATCCATCCTCAGGTGTGTTGGACGCTCTTGAGTTGCAGTTGGATGGTAAATTCAGCTGCTGACAGGACTCTCTGCTTACTGTGTTTTTGCGAGCTGATTTGCACCAGATTCATGTATTAGCAGAAAACCTCAACTCAGGTTTCGATTTGCTTTTCTGGTATTATAAAATGTTTGATGGAAAATATTAATAAGCAATCTGCACAATGGTATATTCTCATATCACCCTTGAGTGTGACTGTGAACTCATGATGCGAACCAGAAGTTGCTAATGTGCTGTCGTTGAGTTTAACGTGTGTATTTTTTAAAGTGACAGTTTTATTTATCCTCACATTGTTCCAGAATCATATGACTGATGTTATTCTGTGAAACATGAAAGGAGATGTTTTGAAGAATATTCACACTGCTCTGTTCCGTTAATTTGAATGCTTGAAAATCTTGGTAATTAAGTTTTATTCGATTTTTGGTATTGTTGTTTTTCAAATAACAGAAAAAACCTTGAACATTTAAATATATTAAGACAATACACAACAAAAAGTAAACCAATCTCTTAACCAGATAAAAGTGAAAAAGAGCACAACAATAAGAGAACAATAGTAAAGAATCAGAACCTTTTCAACCAGTGTCTAGATATTGTTTCAGTGTGAACACAGAAAAACTAAAATATGATATCTTTGAATATTCGGTTAGCGAATAAATGGCAAAAACTAAAGTCTGAATGGAAACATGTAAATAATGACCAATGTGAAATACTCTAATCCAATTATTACATAGCATATGTGCGGTGTTGTCAGTTTTAACCAGTTGATAGAAAAGAAGTTAAAGGAATAGTTCACCCAAAAATATAATTTTTTATATGAACTCGCAGAACTCGTAAGCATTTAATGGGACATGTTTTCAGTATCTTATGTCATTTTGCATCTCAAAATATTAATTTAAAAATCTTCAGACATTTGCACTGGAAAACAAGACAAAAATACTAAGGAATCACATTTTGATCAGAAGTTATCATATTCTAATGTTTGGGAGCAGAGCTATTCAAGCCATTTAAGCTATTTTGTTTGTGGAATAAATAAAGTTATGGAGATCTGGAGGAAATTGTATTTTCAAACTTTGAACCTTTGTTCATCATACACTTTCTTATATTTAATTGTCTAGTGCAGCTTGTATATTCTGCTATAATTTCTCCTTTTGTTTTCCAAAGAAGAAAGAAAGACATAGGAAATGAAGCCAGACTGTCATTTTGGTGAACTATTCCTTTAAGAAAGACTCTTATGAATTATAATTTACAGTGGTTTGTTTTGCTCTGAAAATGCAAGGGCAGGGTCCACCGTTTGCCATCTTATCTGTTATCGCAGGGCAGATCAACTAGAAAGCCAAGGTGATTTCTATTCACACAAACAGAAACTCAAAGGCGCACAATAGTTATTTTCTGCCCGGTAAACTTGCTTTATTCTAGTTTTACCAGTTGAACCGTAGTTGCACAGGTCCAAGGTCTAGGCATTTTCAGTTGTTTAGAGTTATGCAGTCAAATGATCTGACTGGCTTTTTAAACCTATAGACGATTAGTCTAGAGTAGGCTGTTTTATTTCTTCATCTTAATGGACAAGTACAAGCACACATCTCCTGTGGACAATTGGCTTTCTCACCTGCTTTAGTAAGTATTTTGTTTTAAAACTTTCAGTTTCTTGCTGCTTATGAGATCTACTAACTAAGCTCCTAAGGTGTGACGCACACTGCAGAAAGTCTCTCGTAGGCATCCACCAATTTGACCTTGTATATCTCATTCATTGATTCGTGACTCATCAATCAATCCAGAAATGCTCTTAGAAACCAATGCATTCCAGCACTCGGAAACCTTCAACAAACAAATGCGCCATTGGCATACTTTGCTTATGCATACTAGTAATCGTTAGTCACGCATAAGTAGTCTATTTTATGCATACTGTATATTAGGGGTGGCCCGGTACACAGATGTCACGGTTCGGTACGCACCTCTGTTCGGGGGTCACGGTTCGATATGATTTTGGTACAACAGGGAAAAAAAGAAATCTACTATGCTCCGTTTCTTTTCATTTATTTTGAACAGACAGTCGTGCAAATACAACTTTTCTCTACTTAGATGTGAAAATACTAATTATTAATACTAATATTATTATTACATTATGTATAAAATCTGTTTTGTTTTCATTGTGAGTGTACACAAATAAAAGCAGACCTTTATCCAGTGATTATTAATAAGACAATAAGTGTTTAAAATGTATTATGCTGGTATAAGGAAAAAGTTGAAGGGATCGCGCTGGAGCACACGCACTTTTTTTAAATGAATTGTATATATTAGTAGCATCGGATTTGGATCGGTCTTGTCTCACCGAATGACCGATCAGAGCCAATACCGATCCAGAGTATCGGATCGATGCATCCCTAATTCATACACATTCATTCATGCATGTATATAATAATGCAACTTGAGAGATTTTGTGTCCCTTCATTGAAATCCAAGTTTTCTGAAGGGACACAATCGATTTATCTGATGAATAGATTTAATATAGGCTTATATGTGCATACAAACGTTGATCAACACACATGGAGAACATCAGATATGGTAAACAGAAGATCAACAGTACCTCACACGCAAGAACAAACCTCGGGGCCTGTGGGTTCTTTAATCATACTATGCTGCCACTGACTATACTTATGTTTTCATTATTAATAACAAAAGATCAAACACTTGTTTAGATCTAAAACCAGTTGAAAAAAATGAGGTCAGCTGCTTTGCTCTATTGTCATAAACAATTTATAACTGGCATGACAGCACTGAGTTATCTCTGTTTTATTGATCATGATGTGCCACATTTACTGGTGACATATTTGCTAAGTTCAGTGCAATATGGGGCAGCTGTTTTTTGTGCCAGAGGTTACACCACACTACAAGACTTATGATGCCACTGTTATCAGATCTTTTTTCAGTGTTTCCTCGTTGAAATAGATGAAACTGTACTGCCTGTTACCTACATAAAGGTAGTTAATAGATGCATGGAGGCATTGTCATGATGGTCGCCAAGTCAACTGGTAACAGTTTGTGTGCAGGAAGTCAGGGTTTACACAGGAAATAGCAGAATCTGACTTGTCTCGTTCACTGTATCATATTTCCTCTTTTTAATAGTGGCGGTGGGGAAGGCTCTCTGGACAGGCTTCTCCCAACCGTCAACACCAGCCTGTCGCCACGAAAACGAACCACCAGCCAGTGCAAATCAGAGCCTCCGCTGCTGCGGACCAGTAAGAGGACCATCTACACCGCCGGACGCCCACCGTGGTACAATGAACACGGCACCCAGTCCAAAGAAGCTTTTGTTATCGGTCAGTATATTAAAGCGCTCCGGGGAGGAAAAATCAATGCTAACTCATGCCGCCATCACAATCGTTGTCAACCATCATCACGTGTCAATACTGGTCTCTTTGTACCCACAGGGCTTTGTGGAGGCAGTGCTTCAGGCAAAACAACAGTTGCACGTAAAATTATTGAGGCCTTGGATGTTCCTTGGGTGGTTCTTCTGTCAATGGATTCCTTCTACAAGGTAACAGGTCGTCTCATTGTAAATCACTCATGTATTCAACGTCAATTCTACAGATAGCAGTGAATTGGGTGTTCTGGGAAATCACACCCATTTTTATGACAGTCCTAAGCTCTGTGCAAAGGGGAGTGGCATGCTTTTTTGGCTAATAAAAATATTGCATCTTCGTGTTTGCTGTCAAAAAGTATTCATTTACAGGCTATTTAATTTATACAGTGAAGACCATGCAGTTATTTTACATTTGATTATTGCATTTCTGTAGCGCACCTGAAAATGTATTTTAGACTGAGCTGGAAAAACCTGAAAAGCAGTTTATTGAACTTGTCTTTCTTCTATTGTATTTATTTTCTGTTATTGCTTGAATTAATTTGGTTATGCAGTACTTGAAAAGAGCCCATAGTAGAATTTTTAGATTTTTCATGTTATATATTTTGGTTGCATTTGTGAGTTAATAAAAATGTAGATGGTTGTTTAAAGTACTATATAAGAATGTTCCTATGTGCAAGTCTTGATTCTTAAGAAGTTCCCGATATACTCCTGTATCGAATCAATAATTTTTTTAGTTATCTGCAAATATCGTATCGCTGAGTATGAGAATCGATATCGAATCGTGATGAACCATCCGATTTACACCTGCCTCCAATTACCATAATAATCATAGTTTTGTCATGATTGGGTATTCATGTTTTAATGCATAATTCACTTTATTTCATGCACTGTGTATTCTAAATGGTTATTTAAAAAAGTATCTCAAGATGTAGCGATGTGAATGTAGTCTTGCATAACCAGACCTTCAGACTAACAGCAGAAGGTCTGAGCTCCATCACAGCTATTATTGGTCAATGACCATCCAAGAGGCCATCTGACTGGCATGTAAAGCAACCATAACAGATCAGCATACAACCAAAAGTTTCAAGATTTTTATTCGTCACATACACAATTATACAGAGTATAACCAGCAGTGAAATGTAAGTCAGGTCTGCTCCATGGACACTGCAACTATGTGGAATACAAACACAAGAGAAAATACATAAATATAGGTATGAAAAAAAGAATAAAATAGAATGTGCAGGACAGTATACTCTAGACTTAATAAATAATAATACAGGTGCATCTCAATAAATTAGAATGTCGTGGAAAAGTTCATTTATTTCAGTAATTCAACTCAAATTGTGAAACTCGTGTATTAAATAAATTAATGCACACAGACTGAAGTAGTTTAAGTCTTTGGTTCTTTTAATTGTGATGATTTTGGCTCACATTTAACAAAAACCCACCAATTCACTATCTAAACAAATTATAATATGGTGACATGCTAATCAACTCAAAACACCTGCAAAGGTTTCCTGAGCCTTCAAAATGGTCTCTCAGTTTGGTTCACTAGGCTACACAATCATGGGGAAGACTGCTGATCTGACAGTTGTCCAGAAGACAATCATTGACACCCTTCACAAGGAGGGTAAGCCACAAACATTCATTGCCAAAGAAGCTGGCTGTTCACAGAGTGCTGTATCCAAGCATGTTAACAGTAAGTTGAGTGGAAGGAAAAAGTGTGGAAGAAAAAGCTGCACAACCAACCGAGAGAACCGCAGCCTTATGAGGATTGTCAAGCAAAATCGATTCAAGAATTTGGATGAACTTCACAAGGAATGGACTGAGGCTGGGGTCAAGGCATCAAGAGCCACCACACAGACGTGTCAAGGAATTTGGCTACAGTTGTCATCAGAGGCGTCTTACCTGGGCTAAGGAGAAGAAGCACTGGACTGTTGCTCAGTGGTCCAAAGTCCTCTTTTCAGATGAGAGCAAGATTTGTATTTCATTTGAAAACCAAGGTCATAGAGTCTGGAGGAAGGTTGGAGAAGCTCATAGCCCAAGTTGCTTGAAGTCCAGTGTTAAGTTTCCACAGTCTGTGATGATTTGGGGTGCAATGTCATCTGCTGGTGTTGGTCCATTGTGTTTTTGAAAACCAACGTCACTGCACCCGTTTACCAAGACATTTTGGAGCACTTCATGCTTCCTTCTGCTGACCAGCTTTTTAAAGATGCTGATTTCATTATCCAGCAGGATTCGGCATCTGCCCACACTGCCAAAAGCACCAAAAGTTGGTTAAATGACCATGGTGTTGGTGTGCTTGACTGGCCAGCAAACTCACCAGACCTGAACCCCATAGAGAATCTATGAGGTATTGTCAAGAGGAAAATGAGAAACAAGAGACCAAAAAATGCAGATGAGCTGAAGGCCACTGTCAAAGAAACCTGGGCTTCCATACCACCTCAGCAGTGCCACAAACTGATCACCTCCATGCCACGCCGAATTGAGACAGTAATTAAAGCAAAAGGAGCCCCTACCAAGTATTGAGTACATATACAGTAAATGAACATACTTTCCAGAAGGCCAACAATTCACTAAAAAAATGTTTTTTATTGGTCTTATGAAGTATTCTAATTTGTTGAGATAGTGAATTGGTTGGTTTTTGTTAAATGTGAGCCAAAATCATCACAATTAAAAGAACCAAAGACTTAAACTACTTCAGTCTGTGTGCATTTAATTTATTTAATGCACGAGTTTCACAATTTGAGTTGAATTACTGAAATAAATGAACTTTTCCACGACATTCTAATTTATTGTGATGCACCTGTATAAGCAGGAATGTGCAAGAAGAATGTGCAAACAGGTTGTACAGGGTATTTACATAGCAGCGATATGAATGGTAGAGAATAATGAATAACTTGGTGATCATTAAGTTGTTGTTAAATGGAGTCATGTTGATGTTATGAGACTGAGTTTGAGTTTAGGAGCCTGATGGCCTGAGGAAGAAGCTCCTCCTAAGTCTCTCAGTTTTTGCCATCATGCTACGGAAGCGCTTGCCAGATGGCAGTAAAATGAAGAGACGGTTACCAGGGTGATTTGAGTCCTTGATGATTTCGACAGCTCTGCTTTTGCAGTGTTTGAGGGAGATGTCCTGCAGAGAGGGGAGAGCAGACCCTGAGATGCGCTCAGCTAAGCGCACAACTCTTCCAAGTCAATACACTTTCTATGGCCCCTGAATAGAATGTTTTCAGGATTGCTGGCGAGACCCTGAATTTCCTCAGCTGTCGCAGATGGTACAGTCTTTGCATGGCTTTCTTGACCTGTGTTTGAATGTGTGCAGTCCAAGTCCGGTCCTCTGAGATGTTTACACCGAGGTACTTGAAGCTACTCACCCTCTCCACAGGGGTCCCACTGATCATAAGAGGAGTGTAGGGCCGCTGCTGTCTCTTCCTGAAGTCCATGATAAGCTCTTTAGTTTTGCTCACATTCAGAGAGAGACAATTTTCCTGGCACCATGATGTAAGTCTCTCTACCTCATCCAAGTATGCGGTCTCATCATTGTTGGAAATGAGGCCCAGAACCACAGTATTTGATGATAGATGTGGAGCTGTGAGAGGACACAGACCTGCCAACCTGTACGCATTTTGCGTAACGGAGACGCATTTTGACCTCAAAGTAAACTGGAACGATTTGTCACTCTGAACTACGCAAAACCCTGGTTATGCCTCTGTCCAGACGCAGTACTCAAATCAAGCAACAGAAAAAGAAGAGTTTGACCAATCAGAGCGTTTCTTTCTGGTTTTGCATTTAAATCATTTCCGTGCGTTTTATTTCTCTCCAAACAGGCTGTGTGTCTGTGAGTCTACGCGCTCCTCCCATTTATAATGTGCATTTGAAAAAGCAGCACACGCGAAATATCTTCCCCAATGAGAAGCGTTTCTAAACCTGCTGTCCAACAAAAGAGAACATTATAACGTACTAAACAGCATCAGTCGAATGTTAAAATAACTTCCTTGGGTGATCTTTTGTGACTTATCACAGAATGAGGCAGAAATAAATATCCTCTACTGTAATAAAGGTTATGTCAATTAGCGATGGATTATAGATATACTAAATTATTATGAAAATACCCGAGGTGGTTTTAAGAACACAGACAAATTGTACATTGTCACAGTCGAGTGTTTATTCGTAATATTTCATAATTCAAAGGCAAATCGATTCTATCTTCATTTATTCAGTTCATTTCTTCATTTACAGCGTGAGCTGGATGCTTTTGTCCATAATAAGAGGATTTCTGGAGCTGCATCAGTTCTTTTGCTTGTGTATGCATATTATGTGGATTTTCTGCACGAGGGCATCCTCTGGCTTCCAGTATGAATGAACACATTACATTTGTTTATAGCACTAAATAATGGTCAGTCCATAAAATAAAACCTCTCCCGTGTTTTTCTGCAGATTTTTTTTTTTTTTTTTTAAATCGCATTTAAAAAAAATTATTGTATATATATATTTTTTTTTTTTTTACCCCCCCAGTATTTTTGTTACGCAAAAATATTTTCCAAGGTTGGCAGGTCTGGAGGACGCGCAGTCGTGTGTGTAGAGAGAGTAGAGCAGGGGACTCAGGACACAGCCCTGTGGGGCTCCTGCGTTCAGGTTGATGGAGTTTGAGGTGAACTGGCCTACTTTCACCACTTGAGGTCTGCCGGTGAAGAAGACCAAAAAAAGATTTCAGTAATTTTGTGCAAGTTTACTACAACAATGGCGCTGAGTCTATGCCATGAACTTTTGAAAAACCAGCGTTTAGATGATCCTGGTAAATGATCATAGTTGTAAATATTGCAAGTTTCCTCTTCCATGAGGGATTTCCGTTTTAGTTTCCAGGTAGACCATTAAAAAAAACACACCATATACATTTTGAAATCCTGCAGAATTCAACCATTCAGATGACGACTTTGAAACTCCCAAAGTGCTTGTCATTTTGTGTGTCTTATGTATCAGATGTTCAGTGGGGGATTGTGAATGTATCCTGTCTATGTACAGTCTCATATTTACTGAGCGGGCCAGAATATATTGGTTGTTACTGAATTTGAATTCAGCAAATAGTCACATCATGACCGATCATTGAATTGTTGCACTACTCCCTAGAAATATTAATATGTATTATGTGCAGGGCATTATGTAATATGCATTACGTCACCATTGGCAAGTATATGAAATGGTGTTATTAGCCTGTATGTAGGTAATTCTAACAATGCCTGCAAATGCGATATAGTTTGACACAATTATCCAACGGCAAAGACTGCATTGTAATTATATAAATGATATCTGCTGCGCTTCGTGTTTCAGAGTGAAACGCTGTGATCTTTTCACATGAGCTGCTCATGATTCGTTTTTTTCGGTGTTCACAGTAAATGCAGCTCCACATGAAAGAAGGCATAACTATTATTCTCGCTGTAGTATTATTGCTGCCGCCGGCACCGTGTCCTGGAGACGCTGTGTTTCGTTGTGAAAGCGAAACTACCTTGTTTGGGTTTCCAAAAGAGGACACAACTAGAAATCAGTGGTTAAGTTATGTTTACAACACAGAATCCAGAACAGTTCAACCCAAATATTCGAGTGTGTGCAGTGCATTTTACGGAGGACTAATTCCTGAACCTGGAAGAGTAGCAACAATGTGAACACTAATGAATGGCTGTGAACACTATAAAGTGGGGCAAGGCAGGAAAGTGGAGCACAGAGGAGCAACAATAATGTACAGTATGTGGAAAAGAATGTAATATCATAATATGAGACAAGTTTTTTGAACTTTGAACCACGTACACACATTGCATTACACCAAATAATGTTCTTTTTAGCAACCACATATGACCCCTTTAAAGTGTATTTAAAATGTGCAACATGCGCAAGACGTCTCCCAAGTTTATAGTGAGGATGGTTTATAAATCTGATGTCAGGAAAAAAAAGAACTTTTAAAAGAGAAGTTTCCCTGCAGATTTTCACCAAATTAAAAGCTCTATGGTTGAAAATTAAGAAAAAATATATTTTAACTATTTAAATGTTTTCAAGGTTTAATTATTTGTATTATACAAATTATAAAATACTTTACAGTTCAAAGTATTTTAATATATTATTATTGAATTAAAGAAAGAAAGAGCGAAAGTAATGCACATACAGTTTCATGGCCAGTAAAAATATTTATGGTTAGTACATTTTCTCAAGTCATGAACATTGGCAGGTGTGGCAAAATGTTAGCTTTAGGCCCTGATTATATGTATATGTAGTTAGTGTCATCTGTCATGTTGTAATGCTAAATATTTGAAACGACCCAATACATTAAATAAAGAGCTTTGGGGATTTTAAGACAAGTTGGAGGTTCTAACTCTTTAGATTATTTACGATGCTTTTTCTGTCCAGAACTTCGAATACTTAGGTTTTCTCTTTAGAACAATCTTAAGTAAAAAGATGACATTAATGTTTTTGGGAGTACAAAATATTATAAAATGTGTAATAATTGTATTGTTAAGAATGTTTTGTGAATTCGGCCATGCAGTCAGACTCTGGTTTAATTTTACTTGAATCAAAACTATCTTATATTGAGTTTCTTCTTTGAAAGGCTAAGCATAGTTTCAGACAAGTGTGTCTTAAACTTGACTGGTAAAGTGTCATCTTTTTAGTTTTGTGAAAATCTGTGTGGAAATTCAGTCAACCATCATCCAGATGTGAGAATATAAAAGCTCTATCCACAGATACGAAACCTTTTATGTATCTGTTCTCATAAAGCGTGCGAGAGAGAGAGCGGACACGAGTCATTAATGTGCTTTGAGTTATATAATCCATTAAATCCTTGAGGCAGCTAGTGAATCTCAGATCCTCTCACACATCTCGGGAGTGCTGAGAAACTCCAGCGTCTTTACTGTGGCCTGCAGCTTTAAAACACAAGCCGTTGTGTCTTTATGATGTTTGAGGGAGCTGTGCTTTCATGTGAGGAATGTGAATGACACTGTGTTGAGTCTGCAGAGGAACAGCGCTGGCAGGTGGATCAGAGCCGCTGTTCGAGACTAGTTTATCAGCTGTTGTATATCTGAAGAGAAATCATTATATTAATATGAAGAGGAACAGGCAGAATCATACAGCTAAAGCAGTAAATGGCCTGCGAGTGTGTGTTTGTGTACATGTACCTGTGTGTAAATGTTCCTCCTAAATTTAGTTCAGCTGACCTTAGCCATGTGCCTGACGAGAGGGGGGGGGGGTAATAATACCACACACCTTCATTTGCTCAGCAGACTGGCTCTGTGTCTGCCGGGTGGCAAAAACATTCAACTCGTAACTTAATATTTCCCTCCGTGAAGATTGGAGGGTGTTTCAAGACGTTCTCTTGTCTGGAGAATATTACTTGAAAATGCAGCTCATATAGACAGTTCACACTGGAATTAATGTACTTAATAATTGTTGTTTATAAAACAACCTAATGATATTTTTCAATTTTGTATAAATTATATTTTTTGAAATTGTGGAAAACCATACAAATCTATAAATTCTTAAGTTTTTTGCCTTCACAAATAATATCTAGGCTCTGTCTCTACAATGTTTTTTTTTTTTTTTTATTGCTCAATTTTGAAAAATCATGGAAATGTACACTAGTCAACATTTGAAGTGAATCAAAACCTTTCAAAGTCCTGAAACCTAAACCAAAATGTTCTTGTCTTAGGACAACTTTGATGAACTTTGTGATTCTCTTCAAATGTTGACTACTGTATTAGTCAAAAGGTGTTAGAGCAATTTGAGTTTTTATTAATTAAAATTAATTTATATATATTTTTTAATGTTGAATCTTTTATGCTTACCATTTATGATTTTACGCTACATTTATCAAAAATGTTGTAAACTGTAATATTGTAAATATTAAAAATAACCGCTTTCTTTTGGGATATATTTTAAAATATCCAAGGCTGAATTTTACTCAAGTCTTCAGAAATCATTCAAATCTGCTGATTTACTGCTTAATAAAAATGTATTTTTGTTGTTAATATTTAAATCAGTTGTGCTGCTTCGTATTTTTCCGGATTCTTTAATTAATAGGCCGTTCAGAACAGCAGCCTTTATTTGAAATAGAAATGTTTGTACATGATAAGTGTCTTTTATTGTCACCTTTGATCAATTTAATGCACCCTTGCTGGATAAAAGTATAAAACATTTTTTTTTAAATCTGACACAAAACATTTGCATGGTAGATGATGATCTGCAGTAATAATAATTATATTTTTTTCCCCCTATGTATCATCATCATTGCTTTTGCTGTCATTTATATTGAAGTATGGCTGTGTGTTACAGTGATTTTTACCATAGTTTACCTCTTTGCATCATGTCTGACAGCACGCTGTACCTGTGGTAAAGCACAAACACTCGTAGCTTGTAACATTTATTAAATGCATGATTTGCCTGGAGGAACCTGGTGTTTTGTGTCTTGCTCATAGACAGTGAGTTCATGGATCAGCCCTTGTCTGTTTTGAACCTACAACCTTTCAGTTAGCAGCCTTGATCTCTGACCAGAAGATTGGCAGATACCACCGCTGGCAGATATTCGAGCTGAAGTCAGAGGTGTAACTGCCGTGACGTCTTTTCTGCAGGTTCTGACGGCCGAACAGCAGCTGCTGGCTGCTAATAACGATTACAACTTTGACCATCCAGATGCCTTTGATTTCGGCCTGCTGGTGCACACTCTCCGCAAACTCAAGCAGGGCAAGAGCGTGAAGATCCCGGTGTACGACTTCACCACACACGGACGGCAGAAAGAATGGGTGAGTGAGTGGAAACAGAGCGTGGAGAGCTGATCAGGTGTAAACACATATCAGATGAACCTAATTTGTGGGTTTGGCTGTTCCTCATTTTTCTACTCTGATTTGCTTAAAGTGTCATGTCTATGTAAATGATCAGTGTTGGGGAAGCTGGTTTATGGTTTAAAAAAGGCACCAATACAGTAAAGATACCTTTTGAACAAGTGGCTAGCTACATTTATAAGTGATGCTAAACCCTAAACATTTCCTAAACTTGGTTGTGAGTTGATGAATAAGATATTAATTAATGAAATCATGTAAATGTAAAAAAAATAATTTAATAATATAATCGTAAAAACTTAAAGTGAATATAAATGTTATGTAAACAATATTAAATTGTAAATATGTAAATAAAACTATTTGTAAAATAAATGATTGTAAATATAAGTCTTTAAAATATATGATTAAAATAAATAATTAAAAAATAAATATTTCATCTTAACATGTAAGAATTCAAATATTTATTCTAAAACAATTAAATAGTAAAAATATTAAATTACATTAATTCATAATTTACTAATTTGAATGAATAATTAAAAAATCCATAAATTGTACAATTAAAACTATTTACATAAACATAAATCACTAAATGTTTTAATTACAAATAAATTATAAAAAGTTATAAAATCATAATTTAAATTAATATTAAAAATAAATAATAATCATACAAATGTAAGCTGAAAATAAATGTTAAATAATAATTAAATCATAAACATGCAAAAGTAAAATAAACAATTTAAAAAACTAAAAAAATACAAATAAAAAAAGCATGTTGTATGACCATTAACCAACACCAGAGCCATGAACATGCAAATGTGTTTACATTATTAAAATATTGCCTTACAATCAGCAGTACTTGAAGTTAATATTTTATGTCAAATGCCTAAATCTTTAATAACCCCTGTTATATACAGACAAAAAAATGACTAACCTCTAGTTTTTAACTAACAGAAGCTAATAAAAACTGTAATATTACATAATCTAATCTGAGCATTTCTGCTAAAACATGTTTAAAAGTTTGCTTTCTATACTAGAATCACAAAATAATTATACAAAGAATAACTATTTAGCTAAAAACAAAACTTTGCAGCTATTTTTAATGAATGTTTATCTGCTTGCAGAAAACGGTGTATGGGGCCAGCGTCATTATATTTGAGGGCATCATGTCATTTGCAGATAAAGAGCTGCTGAAGGTAAACATTCTAAAATATTTCGTAATCTGGTTATTTCTTGTTTTTCTCCACCTTCTCAATGACCTCAGTGACCTGTGTTTCAGTTGCTAGATATGAAGATCTTTGTGGACACCGATTCTGACATCCGGCTGGTACGGAGGCTCCGGAGGGACATCACAGAGCGCGGCCGGGAAATCGAGGGAGTGATCAAACAGTACAATAAGTTTGTGAAGCCAGCTTTTGAACAGTACATCGAGCCCACCATGAGACTGGCAGATATCGTGGTGCCACGTGGTCAGTTTGCTTGGACAGATGTCAAGCGCATTGCATTATGGGTTTTGTTCAGTTGTACAGAAATTTCACAGTGTACATATTGCTACTGTGGCAGTAGTGCTAGTCTGATTCAGTAAAGCTTAGTTTGAATTCCTGCTCTGTATTTCCTGTAGGTGGCGGCAACATGGTGGCCATTGATCTTATAGTGCAGCACGTTCACAGTCAGCTGGAGGAGGTAAGATCTACAGACATGTTCAGAAGATTTCTTGTAATATCTAGCAGTAGACAGCACAGTATAGGCAATCACAGATTTAAAGCAGCATTTCATCATAGTGGTTCTGGTTATGAAGAATTTCAGATGTCTATTATCGCCCCCTTCTGGATGAAATATTGTTTTACTTGTAAACTCGTAGACGATGTGGTTTTGTTGTCTTGAAGGCTCCCCATTGTCAAACACAATATTCCAGGGCACCTATTTAATAACATTTTAACAGAAACATAATATAACTACAGTTATATTACCTAGAATATTCAGTTATAAAGTTAATATAAAATATATAGAACTAATCAAATTTAAAACAATTCAGAATTAGTTTTGACACTTGTAATTTGTAAGCTGACATTTTGTTAAAAAAATTACAATACATTTACCATTAAATGTTTCGTTAAATTTACATTTAAATATATTATTTGGTTATTTTAACAGATTATTGGAGTGTCTCTAAAGGTAAATTAATTCTGTTCAAGAACATATGGTCTTCAACTAAATAAATAGAGTATCATAATATCATAAATTTAATGATTATGAATTATTATAACATTTGAATTAACTTAGATTGTAATGTATTTATAATATTGTATTAAAAATAATATATTAATTTTAATCATTAAAGGTCCTTGAACACCGAGTCTGAAATTGTATGTTTTTATTTTTTCATTTTTTTCCCACATTCGTCATCCTTTCCTATCAAAATGCTTGTTATGGATGCGAAAACGCATATTTATTATTTTTTTTAACGTGATTATTTGGACGAAAATTTCAGACTGTGTGTGCAAAGACCGTAAGTCATTCCACCAATACTGCAATACATTTCAGGAGAAAATCAACATTTTAATTATCAAAGAAGATTCTTATTCCTTGTGAGACATCTTCATTAATATTTCCTTTATAATGCAGCAATGTGTTTTGTTGATTATGATCATTTTATTCCTCTTCATTGTTTCTTCCTAAATGTTTTTCCTGAGATTTATTAGAGCAATAACCAGTGTATTAGATATTAGCACCTCATGAGAAGTAGTTTTAATAACGCTTGTGCATCTTGGATTGGGAATGCTCTGTAGTGGACTAATATTGGATTGTCATGTGGTTTGTATCGTTGACTGTAATATTAAACCGCAAATAATGTAACTCATTTTCAGGCCCACGGGGAATCTGCAGCCACAGATTTCATCAAAATTCAAACACTGTACATGTTCCCCAGCCTTTTCATGTTTGCTAAATATTTAGCTAAATTTGATGATATTTTCAGCTATCACTTAGAAAGTAATGCTCTCAGATCAATGAAATCATTCCATAGAATCCCACAGATTTGTTCCTAAAATCAGCTCCAAAAGTCCCTCTAAAGCAGATTCTGTGTGGGCCTGCTCATGTTCTGTTATACTGGTGACACGTTTTGTTTGGCCGTGCTTCCTCACCGCACTGGATTGTTCTCTCTCCCCCTCTTCTCCGCTCGCGGTGGCACAGCGTGAACTCAACGTCAGGTAGAGTAGCACTGCTCATCTTCTCACTTCCTGTCACTGCCTGCACAGAAGTTTCCCCTCGGCACTGATCTGGGCTCAGTCCTGACAATCAGATTCAGAACTGATAATGATATTCAGAGCAGTCACAAATGCAGCAGTGAGGAAACTGGCCTTAGATCAGTCTGTCGGGGGAACTTATGCCAGCCTCTCAAACTGTGGCCTTCACAGCATGACGGGATCTTCCTCCTCCTGAGCTCTGCTGCACTTCCTGTACAGACCAAAAGAGGGCAGCGTCTCTGTTGACTGCTCGTTGTCACATTGGTCTTACTGAGCATTGGTGTGGTTCAGTTTTTTAAATAATGACCCAAGGGAATTTTGATTAGTATGAATACATGCGTCATATTTTACCTCGACATATATGATTTATTTTGTTCATTTAATTCAAGTGTGTTGTTATTACTATTTTAGTTATGAATAATACTAATACTAATATATTAAAATACAACAATAATAATAGTGTATATTAATATTTTGGATTAGCTTTTATCTTTATTTTCAGTTCATTTTAATTTTAGTTTGTTTTGGCAACTTTATTATGCCCTTTAGTTTGTTTTAAAAGTAGTTCTTATTTCAGTTATAATTTAATTTTAGTATTTTTCGTGCATCAGTTTATATTTAACATTTAAATAAAAAAATAAATTTAAATTTCAACATGTAATTTTACATTTAAAATATTTAATGTGCGAATAATGTATAAATAATTTAATTTATATATGTAATTATTTTTATTTTTTTTAGTATTAATTTTAGTACTTTAGTAATTTAAGCTTATTTCAGGTAGTTGTCAAGGCAGCATTTCTAATAAAAAATGATGTGTTAACATTTTCCATGCAGTTTTAGGCATTATTTCAGTAACAGCAATAATGCTGCAAAATAACGAAAATATATATACTATTATTATTTTTTTAAATTGCCGCGTTATTTCAATGCCTGAAAATGAGTTTCAACTTTTGTTTTAGTTATCAGTAAAAACACTTATTTTATTTTACTAAATATAATAATCATTTCATTTTTATATTTTTTTTTTTACATTTTATATTGTTTAATTGCATTTATCTATTTTTTTATTTGGGGTAAGATATGACCCGGAAGTGTTCTTGATCATTCTTGTTTCTCATTAACATGGGAAAACATTTTGGCATTGTCAAAAAATAATAAAAGGGTCAAGCTTTATTATTAAATATAGACCCACACTGATATATTCACAGCCATGATGTTTGGGAAACCACAGACCAGCACTGATCAATCCAGTACTGCCCTGCTGTAGAGCATCATGGGATGATATAATACGGGAGGATAGATGCTCAGCGCTGCAGTCAGGAGGGAGGCAGATACCTTCTGTTTTTCCATCCTTCAGTGTTTTACAGCAGACACCCTCCCTGCATGCCGCATCTAAAAATACTCTGCTGTCTTCCTCTCCTTGACCTCTCTTTCTTTTACTTTCTCTTGCTCTTTCTATCTTTCCCCTCTCGTTCTCTCTCTCTCATGGTTGCCTCTGTAGCTATTGTTGAACACGGCATCTCGCACGCACTGAAGTTTCCTGTGTCTACTACAAAGAGTTTCATTTTTCCGTTGGGCTAGAAACGACAGCACATGAGTGTGAGAGAGAGAGAGAGAGAGAGAAACATGAGGAAGTACAGCCCCCGACACAGGATGTAGCAGACCTTTGTGTCAGTGAGAGTGAATGAGAGGATGACAGCTACAACAGGACCCACACAAAATCTGATATTCTTTCCATTAAAAAAAAGATGTATTTGCATGGTACTGTCACGGCTTGCACAGGTTAAAGAAATGCTTCACTTAAAAATATAAATTCATCATTTATTAATTTTATGGCATTCTAAAATCACATGCCTGACTCTTTTAGGGCTGGGTATCACATGTTACACATGATACAACTCTCATAATACATCATCACAATATTATAAATGGATTGTGATTGAAACTGAGAGACTGAGCGTGCCATGAATCTCTCTGTTCCCAATCCCTTTGATTTTTTTTTTTTTCTATACTGTGTCTCGTCTTCTAAACACAAATTAAGATATTTTAATGAAACCTGAGACATTTCTGTCCCTCCATTAAAAATCTGTTCCACCAAAATGATGAAAAAATTCATAAAAACATTGAAAGTACTTCATATAAGCAGTTTGCTGTATAAGACAAACAGATTCAATTTAGGCTTTTATTCACATGTAAACACTGATCAATACACAGACATATCAAATACATTAAATGAAAGCTCAAACATGCGTGACTGAATAAAGACTGACAGAATTTTCATTTTTGGGTGAACTGTCACTTTAAGAGGAGGTCAGTGCCTTCAAACTTCATCACTAATCGTCATTGACATATTTGAATGTGCATGAAAGACTTAAATTTCCATTAGTTCCCCACATAGGCTACCGTAAGGCTTCAGACGATCACATTTCTATGTTTTTTTGTTTGTTTTTCCTAGAAGCAGCTGGGGCATTTTTGTTCTTTTGTATTCCATGATGACAATTGTCATGTTGGGTGAACTGTACCTTTAAAATGAGACGAATGGCACGATCAGTGCTGGATGATTTGCTCAGAGCATGCACACTGTGTGCTAAAGTGCCGTTCGCAGCTGTCACACTCTTGTTCCACTCGGAGTCATGTGACCGCCTCATCCTCCTCCACCTGATAGTGTGTGACGTCTCTTTTCTTTTCCTTCTCTTCCTGTTGTCATTGTCTGTTTTTCTGTTGTTTGTCACTTCCCCCACAGAGAAAGCTCCGCTGGGATATGTGAGGAGATTTGCTTATGATTTTTTAGTTTTTCATGTTTTATGCTGGTGTATTAAAAACCTTAAGTAGAACAGCAGGGATCTTGGTGTGATTTCCAAAGACTGCATATTGTCACATCTATGTTTTAACGAAGCACCTCATTTAAATGTAACACAATGACATGACTGTTCTGCTCGAGTTTGTCAGAGTTTACATTGAAGGCGGTGTTTTGTTTGGGACCGGATGCAGTCTTTGACCTGAGTGCTTGTGAAAGTGAATCATGGGATACTCTCAAAAAAGCCTGACCTACTCGGAGCTCATGAAGCTTTCTAACAGATGCGATTAATCAATAGTCTTTGTAAGCTGGAGTGAACAATGGCTTCAAAAGGATTTGAACACTTAATGCATAACTATGATTGGTTGAATGTTTGGGCTTGGTTTTCATTTTTTAATGTTGTTGAAAGAAGTCTGTTATGCTCAGCAAGACTGCTATTTATTTGATCAAAAATACAGTGAAATATTATTATAATTTGTATTTATTTGAATATATAGTAAAATGTAATCTATTCCTGTGATGCAAAGCTGAATTTTCAGCATCATTACTCCAGTCACATGATCCTTCAGAAATTATTAAAATATGCAAATTTGCTGCTCAAGAAACATTTATTATTATCAATGTTGAAAACAGTTGTGCTGCTGCATATTTTTGTGGAAGTGACATTTTTCAGGATTCTTTGATGGATAGAAAGTTCAAAGGAACAGCGTTTATTTGAAACTGAAATATTTAATACAAATTATGTCTTTACTGTCAACTTTTGATCGATTTAATGCATCCTTGCTAAAAAAAAAAAAAAAAAAAAACTACTGACCCCAAACTTTCAACAGCCCAACCTTATGAACAAAACATTTCACTAAACAAAACTTTAAAATGTCAAAAATATATAATGAAAAGAAGTGGCAAAATACTTTTTGGTACCACCATATTCATATATCTAAACACTAATTCATAGATGGGTCAGTTTTTCGTTTGGAGATTGTCCTTTGGTTCTCTATTATATAAATCATTCCTGTATGCTTCTAAATCCTCGCTTCACACTCTCCTCTAACATGGCATTAATGTTTGGGTGACACTTGTAGCTATTGTGTGAGCATGTGTCTCTGGAATGAACGTATCTTTTAATCCACTGCGTTGATGACTTCCTGTCTGTTTGTGTCTCTTGCTGGTGATGATGGTAACAGGGCGGCCCTGGCGTCTGCCCATCAGGCCCAGCCCCTTCCGCAGACCCTCAGTGTTCTGGAGAGTACTCCGCAGGTCCGCGGCATGCACACCATCATCAGGTCAGACACACACACACACACACATCTCACAGCAGTGCATGCATTGTGTAAAACGCTGCAGTACTGAGAGTTTCCAGACTAACTGTACAGCATCTCGTGTGGCTGTCCAGAGTGAAGTAACGTGGAAAGACTTTATGCAAAACACTATTATAGTTTTGATGCTTATAGTTCGGAAATGTGTATTGTATAGAAGTACACAATGTCCAACAATTGGCCGATTATTTACATAACTTATGAAGAGAAAATGCACAGTTTTGTAAATACAAACAGCAGCAGGAGGTAACAAACATCATACCCTGTGATGTGCTATTGGAGTTTTAATATTAAGATTTTAAATCTTAGCTTTGTTTACCGGTTTGTTTTTTCATTGGTTTCTTGTTTTTATTGAGGCTTTTTTTGTCTTTTTTTGTTGTTTATATATATATATATATATATATATATATATATTGTTTAATTTTTAATATGGTTTTGTTTTATGTTTTTTACGTTTTAAGCTTGTTTTTTGGTTTGTTGTTTTCAGGTTTTGTTTTTTTTGCTTGGTTTTGTAGTTCTTTCTTTCTTTTTGCATTTATTGTATTTAAAAAAAGCTTAAATTTGTTTCCTTTTATTTCTGTTTTTTTAGTTTTTATTTTTTTTTATTTTTTTTTTTTTTTTTTTTTTTTTAAATGCGTAGTTTTGCTTTTCTGTTTTTGATTACGTTTATGAAAATGTTTTGTTTTGATTTGTTTTGTTTTGCTTGGTTTAGTGTTTTTTATTGTAGTTTCATTCTTTCTTTTTCTTTTAAAAATGCAAGTTTAAATGTGTTTCCTTTATTTGTTTTGTTTTTGGAGGGGGGGGGGTTGTTTTTTTATATAGTTTTTTTTTATTACATTTTTTAAAAAAAATTTTTTTGTTAAGTTTAGTTTACTTTTGTTTTGTTTTTTTAAGCTTAGTTTTTCTTTTTTTTTTTTTTTTTTTTTTGATTGGATTATTTTTTGTATTCTTATTTATTTATTTCCATCCCCTCCCCCTCTCAGAACACACAGTGACCCATTATTGGGTGGAAACTGTCCCTCCCCCTCATACTACCTGTGGCCAACTACCAATATCAAGAAGCAGAAGCCAGTGGCTGAAATGTACTCGTTTTGAAAGTTGTTTTTTTCATTGCTTTCGTCCATGTCACAGGCTGTGCGGGGTTATGCTAGGCTGTAACGTAAACTAACGGCTATTGCATGCTAAAATAGAGGAAGTCCTACTATACTACTACTACTACTTGGTCCATTTGTTTTATGAGGTCTTAAATGTCTGACTAACTATGTTAAATTAACTAGTAAAACTCTAAAACTAATAGTAATACATTTAAATATATTATGTAATATTTTGAATAAAACGTTTACAAGGTTATAAAAAGATATTCCATTTTAATTAGAATTTTTTGAACACGAATAAACACAGAACTGTTTTGTCGTTTTAGTAAGTAAATGTATCGTTTGTGCTTGTTGCAGAAATAAAGAGACCAGTCGAGACGAGTTCATCTTCTACTCCAAGAGGTTAATGCGGCTCCTGATCGAGAGAGCGCTGTCCTTCCTTCCATCTCAGGTGAGGAAAGAGTGACAGACCAAGCGAAGATGCAGGGATTGCTGGGGAATCTTAAGATCGACCTAATAACGGCACACAAACGGATTAGAGCGTGTGGGCATGGATACCTCGTCTTGAACATGGAAACTTATCTCACTGGTCCACCGCAGTGGAAACTCAGACTAACTCGACAAACTCAACATGATAGAAATCGGCTTAGCAATGCGCAGCAGCAACACAGCGACCTTTACACTTAAAACGCTCACAGGAGAAGTGCAGTGAG
Source organism: Ptychobarbus kaznakovi (assembly GCA_027422405.1). NCBI lineage: Eukaryota > Metazoa > Chordata > Actinopteri > Cypriniformes > Cyprinidae > Ptychobarbus > Ptychobarbus kaznakovi. The sequence goes on along the minus strand of CM049794.1, from coordinate 18,404,146 downwards.
CTAGTGAGCTTCATGATGTTACTGCTGACATTTTACTGTGGCTTTTAATCAGAGAGGAAGATCAGTTTAGCTACATGTGATATGCCCGGACAAAAACAGCTTGACGTTACAGTTTGTCTGTTATCTGCTGCAGGTTCACATTGTTCAGACCCCACAAGGAGAAGATTACGAGGGCCGAAACTTTCATGGGAAGAGGGTAAGAAAATGATGTGCCACGAAGAACGTCTTTTTGTGCAATCTCTTGGTGCTTCAGCATAATCAATCTGCTCGTTTGGGGATTTTCTCTGTCATACAGAAATCTCTTTGTTCTGTGTGGTGTAGAAAAGTTTCGGCCCTAAAAAGGAAATCACGGACTCGCCCTATTTTTTGTTTTGAGCAGATTACGGGTGTGTCGATTCTCAGGGCGGGAGAGACCATGGAGCCCGCGCTTAGGGCCGTGTGCAAAGATGTCCGCATTGGCAAAATCCTCATCCAGACCAATCAGGACACAGGAGAGCCTGAGGTAACGCCCCTTTCTGCTCGTACTACCCCCCAGAACTTACACGCATCAGAGAGATACAGTAAAATGTTAACACTTTAGTACAGGGACCAATTCTCACTTTTAACTAGTTGCTTATTAGCTGCATATTACTGGCATATCGGCTGTTTATTAGTACTTATAAAGCACATATTAATATCTTATTCTGCATGACCATGTTTTAGATCCCTTAATCCTACCCCATACCTGAATTTAACAACTACCTTCCTAAAAACTAATATGCTGCAAATTAGGAGTTTGAGACAAACGTTGAGTTAATAGTGAGAATTGGTCCCCAAATATTATTGTTAAACGTTTTCTGAGCAAGACATTTCAGTATTACAGTATTTTGTGTTATTAGTACAATTTATCGATATTTTATTGTAACATTAAATTTTTAGTTATTTATTTTTTGCTGCTTTAAAGTGTAGTAACTTTTTTCTTTTTTTTAAAGAATGTTTTATTTGTTTATTTCGGATTTGCAATCAGTGAAGTAATTCAAATTATGATAAATCTCAATTTATTCATAGTTAACATATTTAGTTTATTTTCTAGGAAAAAACAAAAAATGTGGAAACATTGGTTTCAGCGATTTATAATGTGTCAACTACACAAAAAGACAATGAAAATCTGAAATCTGTCTGCAGCAGTGCTCTAGTCTTACTCGTATCTTTGTTCTTCACAGCAATCAGTGTTGGGGAGTAACTAGTTACATGAAACAGAGATACGTAATGTAATTACAAAATAAATGTAGCTAATCTGTTACAATGTGCCTTTAAATTACAATTACTAATGAAAATGTTAACTATTACAAAGGGGGGTGGGTCAAAGACGAAAAAGGGTTTAAGCATAAAAAAACAAGTGTAATACTTTAAATTGTTGTTGTTTTTCACATTTTTTTTAAGTTTTGTTTAATTGAATTGCAATTATGTTTTTGTTTTTCTGTGCAAAAAAAAATCATACATTTCCCCTGATTTACAGAAAACACCCACTAAAATGTAATTCAGTGTAACGATCTTGTCAGGCATATTTACAACAAAAATCAATTTATGAAATATTAAAACACTAATTACTTTCACCCCAAAGAATTATTCGTTGTAATTTTAAATTTTTAAGATTTTCCACTATTCTAGGCTTCGCCCATTTGTCAATAAGAATGTTTTACTAATTTAAAACACAATAAAATGTATTATGCTCCCCTATTATTTTATATATTTTAATATGTACAAGTCAGAATAAACATGTTGTTTGAATTTTTACATAAATATTGCGTTACACTGAATGACAATGTAACATTATTTTCAACCAAATGTTGACATTTCTCCAAAAGCTTATTTGAAACCTTAAAAGTGGACACTTTACTTGCATTTAATGTGCTTTCTATGGACACAAAATCACTTTCGTCAATTTCCTTTTGATGTGGACATCTTAACGTCTTTGACCCATACATCTGAATATTTTCACACACTTACAGATTTAATTGATATTTTTCATAAATTGCAGACACCAGTGTTTCAGGAGTTTAGGACAGAATAGAACACATGCTTATTCAATAACGGTTTAATTTCTATTTGAATTTATGTATATGCTTTATTTTTTAAGATTAACTTTTTTTTTTTTCTTCCAAGGCATTGTTAGATGCCAGTGTCTCATGTCATAGATATGCAAATATTTTATTTCAAAAACAGTATCATAGCTATTAAGATATGTTTTATATTTTAAATGTGAACCTCCGGACTATTTAAAATAACCAGCTGAAATCTAAAGTCTGATTTTGTGGTGGCTGTGCCCTACTGTAAGGTTAAACCCTGCCTGGTTGTTTCAAACTGAATAATATTCAGAAAGTAATCAGTTATATGAATAAAGTATTTGTTACACTACTTATTACATTTCCAAAGTAACCTTCCCAACACTGACAGCAATATGATGCAGCAATGCAATTTGTTGTTTTTTAGAGTACCACTCTTAACATATCCCCAATACCAATATAATATAGTGTAAATATCATTTTTAAAGAAATATGTTTACATAATTGCATGAACTCACTTGTTAATTTGTATGTATTAATTTGATTAATCCATTTAGACATGTTATTGCTGCACATTTCACTTGTCTTTTCTGTTGCCGTCCAGTTGCACTATTTGCGTCTGCCCAAAGACATCAGCGAGGATCACGTGATTCTGATGGACTGCACTGTGTCCACCGGAGCGGCAGCCATGATGGCCATCAGAGTTTTACTTGTGAGTCTGCATTTGAACCTTTTTTCCTGCACAGCACCTCGCCGTCTAATGGAACTGATCGTGTGCAGCGGCTCAGACACACACGCCTACTCAGGCGCCACATGTAGAGCGGCCCGGTTTGTCTGTCTGTCAGTGTAGGCGTATCAGAGAAACCTCACTAGCTGACAGCAGCCATGGAGCATGACATAACTTTACACATTCTCACGTATTAACTCCACAGAGCTGTATTTATCAGCTTCTATGAGCGTTTTTGGCACCGGTGGAAGTATAACAAAATAAACCCTCTGAGAACACACGGTGTACTCTCACATGTGTTTAAATATAATTCATTTACTAACACTGAAGATGCATGAACTAAAAAAAACATCCACATCTGTGATTATATATTAAATGTGATGCTTCTGTGGTGGAAATGACTTTGTTTGGAAATAAATGGCACAGAACTACAGGAACGGGACTGTATTTTCTTCATGAGGTGTGTGTGTGTGTGTGTGTGTGTGTGTGTGTGTGTGTGTGTGTGTGTGTGTGTGTGTGTGTGTGTGTGTGTGTGTGTGTGTGTGTGTGTGTGTGTGTGTGTGTGTGTGTGTGTGTGTGTGTGTGTGTGTGTGTGTGTGTGTGTGTGTGTGTGTGTGTGTGTGTGTGTGTGTGTGTGTGTGTGTGTGTGTGTGTGTGTGTGTGTAGGATCATGATGCTCAGGAGGAGAAGATCCTGCTGGTGTCTCTGCTGATGGCTGAGATGGGCGTCCATTCTGTGGCCTACGCCTTTCCTCAGGTCAAAATCATCACAACCGCCGTCGACAAGGAGGTCAACGACCTGTTCCACATCATCCCCGGCATAGGTGAGACTTCATCAGCATTATTCATCTGCTTAACTGTGGCTTTTTGTCCTAAAAGTTCCACACAAACAGGCCATTCTCACAAAACCAGCCTTGAGCATGTCTGGCTCATATTTCACCCCAAATCATAAAAACAAAATGAATAAATGATACTTTGTTTAATAGAAAGTGAAGACTTTTTTACCTTTAGGGACCTATTGGACCATTGAGGTTTTTGCAATGTGTGATTTTTGTTTCATAGATATTACTTGATATATTATTATTGATGTGGATAATCGGTGTGATGAGAACATTCAGTGCGTCACATGATTAGATGCTAAATTCAAATCTGCTTTCCCGCTTTGAGTTGAGCTGAACCAGAGAGACACTCACTCACCGCTTGTCATATATCACAACTTTTCAGTATTTTCAACCACGTGATGGTTATTTTAGGTTTCAAACATTGAAATACTACATATACTCCGTCTATAGAAGCAGTAACTGTAAAGTTTACTCTTTAAAGGAGGTGGTCAGACTCTGATTCTCTGCGTTTCAGTGAAAACTAACAGTGTAAATGTGTTTAAAACGCTAAATATATTTATTTACAGAATAACAGAAAACCAGTTTGTGAAGAACCGTTTTATCATATGTAAATGTAAGACATTTTAAATGTTGTATCTTTGGGTTCATTTGCTTTTCATTGTTATTGTATTTTCTCATATAACTCATGAAAATAGCCTCAGAAGCTGACATGGCATTCAAATCTGTTGTACTATTTTCCAGTTTGTGAATATTTTGAATAAAAAGAAAAGCATTAAATAAACCAATACATATTGTGGATGCAGTGTGTCATGTGACAAACTCACACGGAGGACTCCGCTAGAATATTTCAACTCTAAATATTCTTTAATATTGTAAAAGGGTTCATTGTATATGTGGGTGTGTATTTTGGGGTGAGTAAGATCAGATGAGGAAATGAAAATACTATTTGTACGGTTTTATTTAAAATAATAATAAAGTAAGGAGAATCTAATGAGAATAATGAAAGGTGTAAAACATCCAGACACATTACAGTAATGAATTGTGTGGTTTTTTTCAGGAAATTTTGGGGATCGGTATTTTGGCACAGATGCGCCTCCAGACTGGAGCGATGATGACATGGATGAGCCCAGCTGCTGACGCGTGTCAGATCATCTCGCCCGCTCAGACTGATGAAGCAATCTCATAATCACGCCGGATATTTGTACATTATCAAATATTTTTATACTTTTTGGCACTTCCCAAAAGAAAGGTTGTATTTATGAAGGTTTATTTACTTGTTTTGTATGTGATTTATTTAATATGTACAGTACTGTCGTCTAAAGTGTGTGTAGTGTTTGATTCTGAAGCACGTGCTGTTGATTTATTGCCTTGCGTGTTTGCCGTCACTTCTGGAAATCTGATGTTCAGTATTTTTGGCTCGTGTATGCCTTGTCATGGCAAACAGTGTCATTATTATTATTGGACTCGGTTTCATGCAGCAGTCAAGCTTTAGAGAAGTAAAGTAACACTTGAAGCTGCCTTGCTACACTTAGACAGTGAATTTCTTTGAAAGACCACTTCATCGGAAAACGTGTGGGTGTTGCTTTGTTTTAATCTTTACTTTCTCTCTCGCTTTACCTGCAGACGGCTGCTGACCAAACCACACGCTGTTAACAATTACACTTTCACAACTCAGCACTGCATTCTGTACAACTCATTTTCTGCAAAGATTTTGACCGTTGAAGATGTCGAGCTCAATTTAAGGGATTCTCGATCTATTTATGAAACATAAACATGAAGGAGCAGCTCCTGTTAAATGCAGATGTGATCTATTGTATTGTAGATCATCTAATCAGCAGCCAAAAAGTTCCCATTCTGTGATGACGATAATTTACTTCTGTTGTTTGTTTTTTTTACCCACTAAAGTGCAGCATGTCCAGTGAGTCTATAGCAGTCTTTACCATATAAAGCTGACATCTGCTTGATGCTCGCCGTCGCATCGAGAACATACAAGAGCAAAACTAGCCCACAGGAAGTGGTGGTGTTTGGCCTGAAATTCAAGCCAATGAGCGTTGCGCTTTCTCTTATTATGGATGTCGCATTGATATCTGTTTTATCGTTTTTACCCCACTGAGCACTTTGAGAAAGTACCTAGTCTGAAGAAATGAGTTCATCATAGAAATGATGCGACTGTTTTATTTGTTTGATTTATGCTGACTCACAATAGTCAACCAAAAAAAAATGTAATGCTGCTCTGCAATATACAAAAAAGTATATATAAAATGCGAACAATGTTCTATTAATATGGGAGCACGGGGATCTGCAGTGGTAATATCAAGGCCTAGTGAATGTACCGACTGTGACTTTTGTCCTACAGCAGGAATAATAGTCAAGGGTTTATTTTATTGCATTGTCATTGCACACATTCTGGAATACTTGATTCTGATTGGTCAGTCTGATCTTTTTATGTAAAGACTGCTACACTGTATGATTGGTATAATTGATAATCTATATAAGTGACTCATATCCACACCTTGCTTAATAAATTCATTTCAAATCAATTCAATGTTTCATGCTTATTTATTTGATTGAACGGAATATTTGATAAATAGCAGTGTAATAATTGTGATGTGCTTCATGTAATGATGTTTGGATTACATATGCACGGATGTGTGTATATAAAAATCTACACGTACTGGTCAAAACATACAGCACTTTTTGGGGGGGGTTATTTAAAGAAACTAGTACTTTTGTTGAGCAAGGAAGCATTACGCTGAACAAAAGTGACTAAACTAAGCAGAACAACTGTTTTCAGCATTTAAAAAAAAAATTTTGAGCACCGAGTATATTAGGATGATTTCTGAATAGATCATGTGACACTGAAAACTGGAGTTATGATGCTGAAAATGTAGCTTTGCATCACAGAAATAAATTACATCTGAAAATATATTCAGATGGAAAACAGTTCATTTAACTTATAAGAATATCTCACAATATTACACGTTTTTACTGTGTTTTTGATCAAATAAATGCAGCTTTGCTGAGCACGAGAGACTTCTAAAACCCCATCGACTCCAGACTTGTATGGTAGTACCGTGTTTCTCTTCAGCTGTAACTCTCACAGCCAGATCTTCTACACCTGGCTTGAAATGTCTAAATCTGTCCAGAGATGTGAAGAGAAGAATGTGCTTGACTGTTTTATGACACCGTTATTTGTTTAATGCTTTTTGTAACACGGCAGGATTGAAACTCATTCATGTCTCAAACATACAGGAAGGATGCTGTGGTTGTCCTCTTGATATGGAAACTAACCTAGCAATCTTTCATCAGTTTCCATAATTAACTCCACTCTGATATATGATAGTCAACACTGTAATAACTACCCTTCTCTGTGTATTCTACACTAAAAGATCACCTTTTAGTTCATCACACAACATGTAATTAATATACAAAAGAGTTTTTCTTCTACAAACAGAGCATTTATCTTTTTTCAAGTAATTAATGTAAGTGACTAATACAGCATTTGGTTAATATGACTCATCGTTATAAGCAGGATAAAATGAACAAGCGAACAAACTAAAGTTTCTATTTAGCCATGTTTAAAACTAACTGCAAACCAAATTTTAATTTCAGAAAAGCTATAACCTTGCTCATCCCCACGTCACATAAGGCATTTCAAAAAGGGAGCGGTTGAGATGAATGAAACGTGCTCTAGTGGCCCTCAATATTGAGATGTCATGGAAAGTTTACCACAAGCTTGTTCATAGTGACAAACAGGAAGGAGGCGCTTTGCTCATGCATCTCCAGCAGCTCTCGAGGGCCCTGCAGGTCACAGCGCTGGAGGGAGCGAGTGTGTGAGCATCAGCCCGACGGTCCGGCTTCTCTGCTGATTCAAGACAGGGCTTCAGCACATGCTTTGAAGACCACAAAGTCCTCTGTCCGTGTGGAGCGACGAGGAGCGAATCGACGTCTGTGAAGGTAAGGCAGAGGTGAGAGTTCTGCATACCTGCGTGTACCAGCCCACAATGAACGCCAAATTAAACATACAGTGGGAAATCCAGGACTTTTGGGAGTCTGAAATACACCTGAGATGATGTTTGTGCAGATATATTTAGTTTGTGACGAGGTCAACCAATGCATCTGTGAATAAATTCATAAGATTTCATGATTTTGAACATCATCCTGGTGTCAAAAGTGATGGCAGGAGCAAGGTTTTATGTTTTTTTTATACAGACAGATCTTTGAGAGATATGGAGGGTTAAAGCCGTGGGACGGTGTTGTTCTGTAAAGCCACGAGGCCGTTGCAGTCAGACACAGCTGAGCTGATTGTCTCTAAGTGGCTCTAATATAAAAACATTGGTTTTGCTACATACTAATGAATGATTCATATTTTTATGTATGTAGATATTTAGATGTTATGGATGCTGTAAGGTAAAGGATTCAGTGGCCCTTTCCAACTGGAAAGGCGCGAAAGTTGGCACATCATGATATAATACTACAGCATACAGTACAGCATGACAGAGACTGTAAGTGCAAGCAAATTTAGAGTAAAATGTAACAATTTTTTTTTTATGTAGGCCATATATTATGTACTTTTTATGGGAGACATTTCTATAAGATGTCTTAAGATGTGGTCAGTGTGTTTTTGTAAACGTGATGTTGAGTGTTTGTTTCATGTACCTGTAATGACCACAATCTGAAAATTGCGGAAATCATGCTAATATTATAGTTTTCAGTATTCCAGATTGGATTGGATTTATTTTTACATTGTGGTCAAATGGAAATTGTAGGAGATATTTAGTAACTTTTCCAAGCATGGTTTAAAATCAGATTTTCTGTGCTGCTTCTATTTTAATTTTTTTTATCATTCTATATTTTCATATTTTTGTCCATGCTTTTCCTGCATTCACGAAATAAAAAAAATTGCAATTATTTTCTTCTCATCATCGAAATGGATACAATTTAAATTGACAAATTACTAATTTTCCAAATTCTTTGGAAGGTCTAGATTTTGAGGTTTTTTTTTTCTCTTTTTTGAATTTCTTTCTTTTTTCTTTTTTTTTTTAAGATGATGCAAGTAATCTGTGGTCGGTGTGATCTGGCCACCCTGGATGAGCAGTGCTTTCGAGGACTGTCCAACCTGAGCATGCTTGAGTTTTGGTCAATCTCAGGTTCGTCAGCCCATGAAAAACTGTCTCGCTGAAACCCACACGGATGAGCCAGCGGTCCTCCAAACCACCTAAATGCCGCATCACACCAAATCACTGTTCTTATGGTATTTGTTGTTGGTGTTATATTTTCAGATGTTATTTGTTCATTTATTTGTTTATTCATTGAGTTAAAAGACTATTCAATGCTACGACTTTGTCAAAACTATTTTATAATAACATGTCATTTTACAGATTCACAAGATGTTGTATTTTTGGGGCTTTACAAGAACCCCTATGAATTAATAAATGTATTCAAAACCCAACTATAGGTGCAAATGAAAGTCATTGGGTAAAACAGATCAATTCAGTGTCACACAATGTTCAGTAAATGTATTTATTTACAGTACGGCCATAGATATTTTGTGCAAATGCGCAAGCACTGGTTGGCACAGCATCAAAAGGATTTATTTTAAGATAAATATTATTATTTTAACTCTCAATGCGCATACCCTTATAATAATACATTTTTTATTCATATTTTAAGTGGTTTCATTTCAAACATTTCTGAACTGTTTATTACTGAGTTTTAAAACTTTTTAAATTGACCTAATGCATATTTTATATGGATCATCAATTAAAAAAAGAACACATATTGATTGACCGCTATTTTGAAAGCTGATATATCCCTCTCAAGTCGTGGACTAATGGTTAGAGAGTCGGACTCGTAATCGAAAGGTTGCGGGTTCGAGTCTCAAGTCAGGTACCCTTGAGCAAGGCACCAAACCCTCAACTGGGCGCTGCAGCATGACTGGTGTGCTCACTGCTCCGGTGTGTGTGTGTGTGTTTTCACTGCTGTGTGTGTGTGCACTTTGGATGTGTTAATTGTAGAGCACAAATTCCGAGTATGGGTCACCATACTTGGCCGTATGTCACGTCACTTTCAATGTCTATGCAGGTTGCGGCCATGTGATATGTGTGTGTGTGTGTGTGTGTGTGTGTGTGTGTGTGGTACTGCACATAGGCGCGCGTAGGTACTGCACATGTTCACATCTGCTATGAATAATTTGTTATTTTACAGTATGCCAACCAACCCCAAAATCAATGTGCCAATCATCATCACATACACTATTTTCATAAATGATCTCAGATAGCTAGCCTTATTTGGTTACCAAAATTCTCTTTCTCTGCATTATTCTTTTTTCTATTCTTCTTCTATTTTATTTATTACTATTAGGATTAATTTGTGTTGTTCTCCATAGATGCCATTGACTGCTTTTGATATTTTAATGTCTTATGTCAATCAAGAGGGAAATAATGCGATTATGAACCAAATAAATAACCCGTACCCCCCCCCCCCCTTCTTACATCTTGCCTGAAATGTATAAATAAGACATAATCTGTTGCATATCTGTGCTGTACTATAAACACATCCAGATGTTTTTATTTGATACAGTGTGTTAAGTATTCAGAGTGGTGTAATGCGTCTCAAACACCCCTTATCTGCAACTTCTCTGCTCAAATCCTTATTTGTGACTTAAGGCCACACAGTCTTAACAGCGAGCGGTGTGACAATCTGATAAAGAACAAGAGAAAGCCACTTAGACTGGGTCACTGGGTCAAAGGATTTAAACCTTCAACAAAAGACCGGAGCGGTGAGACCGCAATCCAGCTGACGCATGTCCCCCAAACAAGCTTAATTAAAAGAGCTTGCCGAGAGCTTTAAAACACTTAATGGTATAGTTTTATGCACATTTTCCCAAGCATTAACCTTAAGTCCCAATGTCTGTTCAGTGTCATTCTTAGAATCAAAGATAAAGCTGTTTTGCACACGTGAAGGGTGTGGAGACAAACACGGAGAGCAACGGGGATTATGGAACAGTCTGCTGAAACATTAACAAGATATAGTGGTCTTTTAATGTAAATAGTGGACAACTGAGTAAGTCTGAGTCTGGAATCCTGAGGGAGTCAAAGGGAAGATATTTGACGGAATCGTGCCTGCTTAGGTCTTCAGAGGGTTTTATAATCTGTAACTCAGGTAGCAGTTTGCAGATAACATGAAGCAGAGGCTTGGAGCACATGTGCTGCATCTGTTCTGCTGTCTGTAGGGCTGTTCGTGGAATCTCACGCACCACTAGAGGGACCATCATCCATGTGTGATGACACGAGCTCATGCTAACCTGTGAACAGCACTGCTCACTGCTCACTGACATTCACCAGCATTTAAGCTCTTACTTCAGGTTCTACACAAAGAACTACGTTCATATAAAAGAGAATATGATATGTTTCTGGTTGAGGTTTAGCCATATTGCCAACCCGTAGCCTATAAAACAATTGTGTGTATGAGACTAATTTAGTGAAATTTAATCTTATCAATTTCTGAACTCAGCAAATTACAATAGACTAACCCTAAAATACAAAGTTTGTAATTTTATAACGAATTAAGACATTCATTTGACTCTTCAAGAAGCATTTTTATTTTTGAGGATGTCCCTAAAAGGTTTGTTCAACTTATTTGAAAATGTGCAACTGTTCATCAGTTTTGTCTCAATAAAAACAGCTGAAACTCACATTATACACAGGCTTATAGGGAGCAATCTGAATGTGTGCGATACTAAACTAAATATGACCAACATTTCATTAAATAAATAATATAATACAATTAATAAAATCATAATTTTACTAAAAGAAAAAATTGGAATAGAGTTATGAATCTGTGGTTAACCACTTTAATTAGTTATATATATATATATATATAAACACTAAACTTCCAGGGACGTCCATTTTGTAATGACGGTATATAGCTATACAAAGCAAATGTTGTCAGCATGTGAATTTGTATAATTAGTATTTTAATTAGCTGAATGTAAAACAATAAAATTCTGTGGTATGACCATGACACATCACAACAATCCCAACATCACTGGGGCAGTACTGATATGCAAATGCATTATATTTAAAATAGCTGCTATATATAATCCCGGTGGATGCTAAAGTTCAGGAGGCAGCACCGGGTTCTTGAATCTTGTTTAAATACACCGTGTTGACGAGACACGAGAGAACACGTAGTCTGAGGTGTGTGTGCGGTTTCCTCCGCGCCTCTGTGTGGCGCTCTCTGTGCTGAACTCATGCCAGAGTCGAATGGTGCAACGCGAGATTTTAAGTGAATATAGGTAAGTTACAGTCTATTTTTCACAAACAAAAGTAGAATGAATTCAGAAGGCTTAACAAACACGAATCATACGGACTTTTATGAGGTATTTGGAGATACAAATAGCCTACCTTCGTTGCATTTCACAGAAGAAACATTTTTGGAGAGACACATGAGGGTGAGTAAATGACAGGTTTTCATTTTGGGCCACTTAGTTTACATTGCTTAACATATGTCACATTTAAAGTATGACATATATTTATACTTAAAAACATAAACATAGCCTATGTCTTTCTTTAAAATATGTATATTTGTTGGTATACATAGCCTATGTGTGTGTGTGTGTGTGTGCGTGCGTGTGTGTGTGTGTGTGTGTGTGTGTGTGTGTTAATCACATCCAAAATAAAGTTGTTGTTTTTATTTACATAATATATGTGTGTGTACTGTGTATATTTATATGTCTATATAAATACACACATTCATGTACATAATTAAGAAAAATGTTATCTTTATATATTAAATATATTTATATATGATATAAATGATATGAATATAAATATAAACATGTAAATACATGTAAATATTTTCTAAATACATGCTGTATGTGTATGTATTTATATATACATAAAAAATATACACAATACACACGCATATATAATGTAAACAAAAACTTTTATTTTGGATGTGATTAATCGCAATTAATTGTTTGACAGGACTAATAAACTGTGTGTGTGTATATATATATATATATATATATATATATATATAGTGCTCAGCGTAAATGAGTACACCCCCTTTGAAAAGTAACATTTTAAACAATATCTCAATGAACACAAAAACATTTTTCAAAATGTTGACAAGACTAAGTTTTATATAACATCTGTTTAACTTATAACATGAAAGTAAGGTTAATAATATAACTTAGAGAACACATTTTTCAGTTTTACTCAAATTAGGGTGATGCAAAAATGAGTACACCCCACAACAAAAACTACTAAATCTAGTACTTTGTATGGCCTCCATGATTTTTAATGACAGCACCAAGTCTTCTAGGCATGGAATGAACAAGTTGGCGACATTTTGCCAGATCTATCTTTTTCCATTCTTCAAGAATGACCTCTTTTAGAGATTGGATGCTGGATGGAGAGTGATGCTCAACTTGTCTCTTCAGAATTCCCCATAGGTGTTCGATTGGGTTCAGATCAGGAGACATACTTGGCCACTGAATCACTTTCACCCTGTTCTTCTTCAGAAATCCAACAGTGGCCTTAGATGTGTGTTTAGGATCATTGTCATGTTGGAAAAGTGCACGACGACCAAGGGCACGGAGTGATGGTAGCATCTTCTCTTTCAGTATAGAGCAGTACATTTGTGAATTCATGATGCCATCAATGAAATGCAGCTCCCCGACACCAGCAGCACTCATGCAGCCCCACATAAGGACACTGCCACCACCATGTTTCACTGTAGGCACCATGCATTTTTCTTTGTATTCCTCACCTTTGCGACGCCATACAGTTTTGAAGCCATCAGTTCCAAAAACATTTATCTTGGTCTCATCACTCCAGAGTATAGAGTCCCAGTAGTCTTCATCTTTGTCAGCATGGGCCCTGGCAAACTCTAGGCGGGCTTTTTTGTGCCTGGGCTTTAGGAGAGGCTTCTTTCGTGGACGGCACCCATGCATGCCATTCCTCTGCAGTGTACGCCGTATTGTGTCACGGGAAATAGTCACCCCAGTTTGGCTTTCTACTTCTTTAGATAACTGCAGTGAACTTGCATGTCGATTTTCTTCAACCCTTCTCATCAGAAGACGCTCCTGACGAGGTGTTAACTTCCGTGGACGACCTGGACGTCTCTGTGAGATGGTTGCAGTTCCATCTTTTTTAAATGTTTGTACCACTTTTGCTACAGTATTCTGACTGATAAGTAAAGCTTTGCTGATCTTCTTGTAGCCTTCACCTTTCTTGTGTAAAGAAATATTTTTTAATTATTGTTTAAAATGTTACTTTTCAAAGGGGGTGTACTCATTTATGCTGAGCACTGTATCTGTTTTCGCACACAAAGAATCCCACAGGTTTGAATGACATGAGGGTATGGATGGATTATTGTTTATTTTGGGGTGAACTATTCCTTTAAGACCTGAAATAAAATGCTAAACATATACACACACAAATAACTAAATACATAATGATTAATGTATTCCTTAAGAGATAGCATCACCGATATGAATCAGTTTTATTTAACTTTGACTTTGGTTACGTGATACTGTTTTAAATAGGCTGAAGTTTTTTTATCTGTGAAACTTTTGTGGAATGAGATAAAAAAGTACAGAGTTTTAAAGGGGTCATCGGATGCTAAATTCACTTTTCAAGTTGTTTGAACATAAATGTGTGTTGGAAGTGTGTGTACACATCCATCCTATAATGATAAAAATCCACCCAGTGGTTTTAAAAAAAAAATCCCTATTTTAAAATCCCCTTTCTCAAATCCGTCTGTTCTGAGTTTCCTGTCAGAATGACGTAGTTCTGTACAGACCGCTCCCAGGAGAGTTGATTGACAAGGCCATCTTACCTTAGACCCGCCCTGAGTGATCTGAGAGCTGTCCGCCATCGACTCCGGTGCAGGGAAGACAAGATGTCTCAGATTAAGCGATTGAGGTGATTTGTTGTTGGATGTAATACTGAATATAGCAGTCGTCATTTACTCCCGACATCTGAGCCACTGAAGACGCAGAGGATTAACGTTACTTTCGTTTTGAAGTGAATGTGCCCCCGATCTATAAATGCGTCTGATCCAGCCTCACCTACAGAAAAAGTGGGCGGGGCAAGCAGAGCTCATTAGCATTTAAAGCAACATTGACTAGAATGGCTTAATGAAAACAGAGCTGATTTTGACATGCAAAAAAAGTTTTTTACTCTACCATTGAGAAATGTTAACCAAAGTATGTTATAGACCAGGGCTACTCAATGTGAGGGGATTGTGTGATATACGCAACTCTAGTTTAGACGAGTATAATGACAGTACTATCTTCCTAGCGAGAAATAGCACAGAGACTGGACGAAGCTGATTATCAAATGGAGTAGATAAGTTTGCGTTCGACTTTCCTCATACACTGCGGAGCCGCTTCAGCAGATAAAAATGCACACAATTATGTTAAAATGTGCAGTTATGGCGAGTTAACTCGTAAACACGGTCTTAAATGAGTCCTAAATGATCGTAAAATGTTGGAGAAAAGCGAAAGTGTGTCAGATCCGTGTCATGTGCATCAGGATTTAAAGAGATAGCGCTGCTTTTAAAGTGAGACCTGATGAAGTCTATCCTTGATGGAAATCAAAGAACAAAAGAAAAAGGAGAAATCACTCTGCTCTAGTCCCCAATTAACTTTTGTAATTTGAATAAAGATTAATTTATATTCATTTCATAGTTTATACCTACACAATTTATAGTTTATGTGAAGACTGTTTTAAGTTCACTTAAATTAAAAGTTGTCATTTTTAGAGCCTATTAAGTGTTAAAAATAATGACTTTCAATTATACTGTAATGTTGAATGGCTTTAATGGATAACATTTAGGGAAAATTAATTGAATAGAGATATCAGTAAAGTTATTGGTATCAATGATACTGGCATTCATTAACAGTAGGCTATTAATAGAGGATATGAAAAGCAGTGTAGATCCTCTTTGAGTTCATCCCATCAGTGTTTAACAATAGGCTTTATCCTCAGGGGAAGAACTCTCTCTCTGTGTGTGTGTGTGCGTGTGCGTGTGCGTGCGCGTGTGTGTGTGTATGCGTGTGCGCGCGTGTGTGTGCACGTGCGTGTGAGAAGGGTTGGGTCTGTGCAGCTCATTGAAATGTGTTTAGGGTGAAAATATATTTGGGTAAGAGGTCTGTTACTAAAGTGTATACTTTGGCTGAAGAGAAAGATGAAGGACCATGTGTGTATGCATGCGTGTGTGTGTGTGTGGGTGGAAGGTTAAACACCATCTGGATAGATACGTTTGAGAGATCATGCATGTTTGTGTGTGTGTACATAGGCTCTGTGTATAACAGTGACCAACATCTCTACTTCTCTTTCTTCACTTCTCTGAGCTCCACAAACGGCCTCCACAAACCCAGGTCGAGGGGAAGAGATGGGCAATGAGGCTTTTGTTCTCTGATTTTGAAGGTCTTTCCACCAACTCTTTTCATCTTACCTCTCTGCACGCTTTCACATGAAGGCAAAAGGTGCTCTGCGTCACAAAAGGATTTTTAGGTCATGGGTGCCTCTTCATGGCAGGCCTTGTCTGATTTCACATCCCTTTCCCTGATGAGAGAAAGAGCATTTTGTGTTTTAAAAGCAGCTGGTAAAGTTTCTGTCTGTCATGAACGGCTGGAACATGAGCAGCTCATGAACTGAAAGTGTGCAGCTAGTTTAACAGCTAGTGTAACTTGTGTAAAATAGATTTTTGTTGCATGTGTTTTGGGTTTAAAAGGCCCTCAGGGTAAATCTCAGTAAAGGATCATGTGACACTGAAAACTGGAGTAATGATGCTGAAAATTCAGCTTTATATCACAGCAATAAATGGCATTTAAAAAATATATTTATTTAGAATTTTTTTCAAAATATACTTATAATTTCACAGTATTACTGTTCTATTATATATTCTTTCAAAAACTATTAATCTACTACAGGCCCCACACTTTTGAACAGTGTATGTAAAGTCAAATAAAACTGCTCTGTAGAGCACATTAAAGTCTCTTCTAATGTGCTCTACAGAGCAGTTTTTGTTCCTGAGTTGAGAAATACAGTTTTGCATAAATGTCTGTATATCCTAAATCTACTGTGTATCAGAACACAAATATGACTGCTGCATTTTACATTACCAATACAAGGAGGAAATTACTAAAACCACTAGCCAAGCAACCAGTTTTACAATTTGTGTACCACTTGAGATGGACTAACTCAGAGCTGTTGTGGTCGGAGTTCTGATGGAGTTTTATTTCTTACTGCTAAAAACTGAAACTGCCAATAGATTAATGTAATACACAGACAGCCAGTGTAGTCGATAAAATAAAAGCAATAACAACAAAAATAGTGCTTTTGTAATAAAAAATAAAAAACATAACAAATAATGATTTAAAAATGATCAAGAAACCTTTTCTTCTTTTTTTGACAAAGGAAAGCAACATTAATTTTTCCTAATGATATTTTCTGCATTGTCGCTGGAGTAGACCCTTAAACAGTATCGAAAGTGTCACATGCACACCCACAAAACAACATTATCAATCTCACATAAGCCAAGTGGGAGGTAAATCTGTGTTTACATAACTAAATTACGCTAAATATCTTCTGCTCTCATGAAATCCGTTTTTGACTCAGTTCTGCAGTGTGTTAGAACAGTTGTGCACGGCTAAGCCATTAAGACATAAACACACTGTGTCTTACAGTCACTGAGCTGACTAGAGGCAGGATGCATCCCACAATGCATTGCCTAGAATCTCCCAAAAGTCTCAGATGAAGCCATCGGGGGTTGTGGGTCTTGGATAGGTAGTCAGGAAGGGTCACAACCTCCTCTCTCCCTCTCAGTCCCTCCCTCGCTCACTCCTGTTCTTCTTCCATTGTTTGACCCACTTTCTCTGTGTCTGAGCTGACTGCTCCTATACTGTATTGATTGGGATTTCTATTTGCTTCTCCCTCTCAGCATTCTTTCTCTCGGTTTCTTTCTTGCTCCCCTGTGAGATGTGGTGCTCATTTCTGAAGGTTTTTTTATATATGAGGGGATGAGACAGCTGCGTCTATCTCTTTCTCTCTTTTCTCCTTAAGTGTTGCTCTATGTTCCTTGCAACTATTTCATTTAACACTGCTCTCTCTTCTTTTTGAAGAATTTGCTGGGCATGAGTAATCTAGTCTACGCGTGTAAAATGTGATAAGTTGAGGAAGTGAGGATCAGAAGTTGATATATTGTGTATAATGTGTTTGATTTCAATCATATATAAATAATAGTAATTCCTTACATTTATATAGTGCTTTTCTGGGTACTCAAAGCGCTTTACATAGAAGGAGAGAATCTCCTCGTCCACCACCAGTGTGCAGCATCCACCTGGATGATGCGACGGCAGCCATATTGCACCAGAACACCCACCACACACAGCTTACTGGTGGAGAGGAGACCGAGTGATGAAGCCAATCAGTGTATGGGGATTGTTAGAAGGCCATGATGGTCAAAGGCCAAGGATGCCCGAGTTACACCCCTACTCTTTTTTGAAGGACATCCTGGGATTTTTAATGACCACAGAGAGTCTGGACCTCGGTTTAACGTCTCATCCGAAGGACAGTGCTTTTTACAGTATAGTGTCCCCATCACTATATTGGGGCATTAGGACCCACACAGACCACAGGGTGAGCACCCCCTGCTGGCCTCACTAACACCTCTAACAGCAACCTAGTTTTCCCAGGAGGTCTCCCATCCAGGTACTGACCAGCTCAACCCTGCTTAGCTTCAGTGGGCAACCAGTCTTGGGCTGGAGGGTGATATGACTGCTGGCCATATCATATATGACATGATTTCTTCATACACACATATATATATATATATATATATATATATACACACTCTTAAAAATAAAGGTTCTTTATTGGCATCAATGGTTCCACAAAGAAACTTTACCATCCATGGAACCCTTTCATTCCACTAAAGGTTCTTTACAGTGCAAAAAGGTTCTTCAGATCATTGAAATGTTCTTCACACTAAGAAAAAAATGGTTATTTTAAGAACTGTTCACTGAAAGGTTCTTTGGGGAACCAAAACTGGTTCTTCTATGGCATCGCTGTGAAAACCCCCTTTTGGAATCTTTATTTTTAAGAGTGTTATGTATATATATATATATATATATATATATATATACATTTGAAAACAGTTGTTTTAAATTGTAATGTTATTTTACAGTTTTTTACTGTATTTCTGATCAAATAAAGGCTGCCTTGCTGAGCATAAGAGACTTTAACAAATTGTAATATTCCTATGTAATTCTTCCCTTTTGTTGTACACTATGTCGTCTTCTAACACATTCATGGCTGTTTTTCTGAGTTCTTGGGAGAGAAAGGAAGGAGGGGGATGAGTAGAGGTGAGAGAAGAAATGAAAAACTAAATTAGAGGAGTTGGTCAGGCGAGAAAGGGAGGGATGGATAGAGGAACTGAGAAATGGAGAGATGGGGGAGGAGTGACCTAATGAGGGAGTGTTTGCGTCTTCATCAGCATGAGTTTGCTGAGAGGACAAGACAAAGACATGTTCTTCTGTTTGTGTGTGTGTGGGTCTGTTTATGTTTCTGTGAGGGGGTATCAGATCATTGGTGTGCCTGGTTCATACGCTGGGATATGGAATTGAACAAAACCCCTAATAAACACTGCGTTCTGTATTAAGTCTTTGTTGTGTAACTGGTCCCTCACTATGTGTGCTATATAGACACCTCAAAACATGCTTTTTCTGTGACCTTTTCAAGACAATTTTCACCTGACGTATGATAAAATATGTGAAAATCCTGCATCCCGAGTCATGTACAGCTCTATACACTGTGAATTTACACTTGGGTAGTCTGGCATAGAACCTATTTATTTCAGAAGGGTATATGTCATCGCAATTGGAGTACCTAAATGTTTATTACTTCATAGAAACTTCTTCTGTTTAAAAAGATATTCCAGACACATCTGCCGTTTATAATACTCAATGCATTTTTCCCAGACTTACGTGGACTTTCACCCACGGAATTCCACTGAAAGCACCACACATTTCCATATAACTAGAATGCCTGTCATTTATAATATTCCTCACATTCTCTGTCCATTCTGTGTTTGTTTATTCAATATTTTGGCTAATTTAAATGTCCTTTCAGTCATCAATAGGAGTGTTGTACTCTGGGCTCCATTGAGAATGCTTATGTTTCAGTGCGTTCAATGGAATTCCACACATTTGCCCTCAGAATCAGTTCAGTAAATATGAACATAGCCTCAAGGCTCTGTCCTGGGCTATCTTTATTTTGGCGTGTGAGCAGATTTTTGTGCGGAAACTCCTCTTGTGTGTCTTGATCAGTGGCTCTACCCTTCAATTATGTTCTTTCCCTCCCTCAGTTTCTCTCTATCGCTGTTGCCCCTTAACTCCTCCTTTCCTGACCTCACTTTTCTTTCTAACCGTAAAACAGGCCAGACGGATAGAGAATCCCACGCCTTCCCATGATGCCTCTCCCTTTGCCTCCTTTAACCCATTCCATCCTGTGGGAGTGTGGAAATGATTAGGGTGGGTCTTCTTACACAAGACACAGGGTTTACATCTCTCATCGTTACACACACACACACACACACACACACACACACACACAGCTGGATTCTCTGTTTGACCCCTAAAGTGTGTAATCTGTCACTCTGACGTCTTCCCTCTGGATCCTGTCTTCATTAGTTTCAAGAAACAAACTGCCAGACACAAAGATGTATATTCCCAAATTAACAAATATTAATTTATATATAATTCAATTGTATTTAATTTATATTTTTGTATTTAATAATTATTTTATAATTTATTTGAATTATTATAGATTTTTTCTCTTTATGTGATGGTTGCCTGTGTAAAACACCCCTGTTGTTATGGGCATTGCATTTGCTGAGGTGTTCTGTAAGATTTTAGAACGTTACTAAAGTAGTTGCTATGGTATTCTGGGTGGTTGCTAAGTGGTTGCTTACTAGCCCAAGTCCAAACAGCCCATCCTCAAGTTTCTATAATATTCTGATCCCTAGGCTATATGTAAGTATATCGAGTTACAAGTCCAATCGCTTAGAAATGTAACACGCCTCTTCTCGACATGTTGCACAATTTCTTTTATGTCCTTGGCACGAACATGAGTTACGTACCAAAGTTACGTACATACTGTTAAGGCCTGAACCAAGAGCAGTAACTCTATATTAAAGGTTCGTTCACACTAAAATTAAAATTCTGTCATCATTTACTCAGTCATGTCATTCAAAATCGGTATGAATAGATTTTTTTTTCTCTATGCTATCGCGATGAAAGTCAATGGCTACCAGCAACTCTCTGGTTACCAACATTCTTCAAAATATTTTCCTTCGTGCTCAACAGAAGAAAGAAATTTGTGCAAATTTAGAACACTTTCTAATTTGGGTGAACTATCCTTTTACTATGACAGTGTTTTAGTGCCACACTAAAATAAATACAATTAAATGAAATAAATACGATTAAATTGCAAACAGTACGAGAAAAAAATCATAATGTTTTAAGAATAAAGTCATAATTATGAGAATAAATTAATAGAAATTAGATTAAAGTTGTAATGTTTTGAGAATAAAGTTGTAGCAATTTGAAATTAAAGTCATATGAGAATAAAGTAATATTATTTTTAGAATAGTCAATATTTATATTCATAAGTCAATATTAATAAGTCAAAATTACGAGAATAGAGTCGTAGGTTGTTACATTTTGAGAAATTAAGCCACAGAAATACGAATAAATAAAGTCACAAAAATTAATCATCATAATATTTTGAGTATAAAGTAGTATATTGCATTAAGAAATAATTCATGTGAAAATTCACATTAATTGAGTACAAATGCTGAATGGACTTGTATTTCCAATCATTTCCCATGTATACAATCTTTAGACAGTTTTTATTGCTGTTTTTAATGTTAAATGTGAGGAATTGAAAAATTGGACACCACAGACGTTATTTGTGGAGTAAGTGGTGAGAAATTCATATTATTCATGTAATATACTACAACAAAATACTGCACAGATTAATTCATCTTGTATTGCTGTGACATTATTCTCAAAATTCGGACTTTAATCTCATAATGCTATGACTTTATTCTTAAAATATAATGACTTTATTCTCAGAACTTTTTATTTTATTTTACATGCACTAAAACGGCATCGTACTTTACTCACCAGTGCATAATAACATTGTTTACGTGCACACTTTAGTTTTGTCATCTGCTCCTTTAAATCCTTTAAAGAAGGGGTGGATTCTGATTGGCTGTCAATGTGTTTATCTCTCATTATCTGGAAACAGTCATTCTGAAAGTGTGGACTTCCTCATTCTCATAGAATTAGAACAGTTTACACTTTATAGTTAGCGTTATAGATTTGGGCTTGGTGTGCAAAGGTCTTTCGAGGTTTGTTCAGATCTCTGATCAGCAGCTGTACTGTAAGTATGAGCAAGAGCAGTATAGTATTAGTGCTTCTTCGATTAGCCAACACCACTAATCACGTCTTCAAACTCTCGCACACATGCACAGCCTAAGAACGGTCACTCCCGGCTCCATGTTTCTGCCCTTCTGACACACATCATCCTCCAGCGAGCGCATACCCACATACAGCACATGCCCTACCCTTTCAACCCACGCTGTGTGCTCTCTCTTTTTCTCTTTCTTCCTCTCATGTTAGTAAGCTGCTTAAACACCTACCAGCAGTGACATCACGGGCTCTGGTGCCAGCTACTTTCCAGTACATTTCCCTCAGTGCGGGAGGGAGGAAGAAAAGGACCAAGATACAAAAAGTGAGAGTGGTTATCGTGTGTTTTCTTCTCTCGCGGCAGAGGCTGGGGGCCTGTCCTCTCACATTAACCGCTGCTCAGACACACAGGCCTCCACCTCGCTAGTGTGGAAACGGTCTTCAGCCTCTGAGACGATTATGACCGAGAAATACAAAAAACCAATGCTCCCCAATAGATGAACAGCTTGAGAAGAGGAGGAGTAGGCTGTGAGCGAGTGGAAGTGGAGGAAGAAAAAAGAAGTCATATTCATCCTTAAATATAAAGAAATATGATTATGATGTGAATTGTGCTCACATAGAAAACAAATCCTGTAAAAAACATTATTTTTAAGTGTGACATTTTTATAACAACTAAGAACTCTGCAATATTTTCATAAATGTAAAGCTAAAAATGATTAATTGCCTTGTAAAGTATTTTTGCCATTACAGTAATTTTACATCATTGAGAAGCATTGAGAGTAATGATACACAGGTTAAAAAAGTACACTTCTGTTCTCAAAGTGCTTTATTTTCGCGCACTAATTTTGCACTTAATATACTAAAATTATTATTTAGTACTTCTTAAGATAAACGTATGATCAACTAAGTGTACTCAACAAATTACAAAATTAGTGCGCAAAAATAGAGCACTTTAAGTAGCTATGGAAGTGTACTTTTTAACCTGGTAAACACTGTTGTTTTCTCTTTACAAACAGCCACAAACAATTAATAGTAATTATAATTTAATTAATTATATATATTATACTTAAATTATTTTTTTAAATAATTAAAATCTTATTTTTTAATACAATTATTTGAATTATTATATTTGTTCCCCTCCTGAAGTGACGCTTGCTTGTGTTACTGCTGTTCAGTTGTTAAAGGGATAGTTCACCCCAAAATACTCACCTTTATGTAATTTAAACCTGAATAAGTTCCTTTCGTCAATTGAACACAAAAGAAGATATGTTGAAGAATGTTGGTAGCCAAACATTTTGACCTTCCATTATATGCAAAAATATACTTTGAAAGTAAAGCGAGGCCATCAGCTGTTAACCAAATAGTTGATGGCCTCGATTTACTTTCAAAGTATATTTTGTGTTCAACAGAAGAAAGAAACTTATTCAGCTTTGACTAAAGTGGTTGCTAATGTGATTTTTCATTTTATCATCCAAAAATCAGGCGAAATAACAATTATTATAATAACACACCACTTCTCATCAAGTCACATGATTTGAGGGTTTTTTTCATGTCCCTAGCACAAACGTGGGTTACATCCAGACACATTCAAATTTAGGGTGAAACATGATCTAGACTTGACTTATTATTATGATTCAGCCATACAGGAAATGAGTGAAGCTATGAGGAAGAAAGCGAGAGGGGAATTATGAAGAAAGCTGGACATGACTGGGGTGGCAGTGGATGTTGACATGTGTTTGGAGAAGCTCTTGTCACAAAAGTGTTTCCCTGTCAATTACACGTTCATGTGGGCAAAAAAGGCCATGTCTGAAAGTATGTCTGGGCTTTTACTGACATCAGTTCCTCTTGTGTTTTACCCCTAAAGGTTTTCTACATGAAACCACACTGTAAAATCTTCAAAAACTCCTGGAAATCACCCTGGGGCAACATAGAAGAAGTACATGAAACTGTGCTGTGTAGATCCCAGAATACATTGGTATTGTCTAATGAAAGAATACACAATGCATTGATTTCCTGCGTAGCGCACACACACACACACACACACACACACATATATTGGTGTATAATGTATTGTAGTTCCTGTGCAGCCCAGAGCCGGTGACCTGAGCACCCTCATGGCCGAGCGCTGCCCCTTCCCTGCGAGGTCAGGGGTAATTTGTTCTGGTGTGGGAGTGTGTCACGGCCCCTAAAGGTCAGGGAAGGTCAAATGAAATGGCTTGCTGCTCTGTTAAAGCAGGAGGCGATGCTGAGCATTAACCCTTTCCTCCCCCTCACTCAACACACGCAGCTCTCACTGGATCTACAAACCACTCGTGAGGGTGTACAGACTGAGATAGCCGTGAAGAGCTCAAAATGCTTTTATATTTTAGACATTTATTCTTGGTAAAATTTGTTTTTTATAGATTAGTAGATTTTATAGATTCGTTTATTAGTATTTTATAGATTTATATGTGTAATATATTTACATATTTCATGTAATTATTCAGTTATTAGAGTAACTGTAGGTTTTGTATATTATGATTATTTTTATTACATTTATATTTTTATGATATACACTACATGCCAAAGGTTTATAATATTGTTGTTGATGTTTTTGCAAGAAGCTTCGCCAAGGCTGCATTTTAAAATTATTTGGGGGGGGGGGGGGGGTTGGAGGGAAATATTAAAAAAAATAATATTGTGAAAACATATTATAAATTAAAACAATATATATGAATATGTGTTTTATTCTTGGGATGACAGCAGAATTTTCAACAGCAAATACTCCATTTAGAAACCATTCTAATAATTATATAATTTATGTGATTATTCAGTTATTAGAAGCTTTATATTATTATAATTATTTTAAATACGTTTATATTTTTATGATAAACACTGCAGGTCAATAGTTCTGAACAATTACGTGTTTTATGTTTTTGAAAGAAGATCACCAATGCTGCATTTAAAAATACTAGCAAAAAATACAGTAAAAATAGTAATAGTGAAATCCTATTACAAATTAAAATATTGTCTTCTCCTTTAATATATTTTATTCTTGTAATGACAAAGCTGAATTTTCAGCAGCCATTACTCCATTCAGAAATCATTCTAATATTATTATTATTATATATCTAATATTCTTGTGGAAAATGAGATTCAATAGCCACCATCTCAGGAATAAATGTAAATAAAAAAATAGACAACAGTTTGTAATAATATTTCCCAATATTACTATTTTAATTTTAGCTATATTAAGGAATTGGAAAGGCTTTTTCTCTCTCCGTGAAAGATTGAAGGAAGGGTTTTAGTATTTCAAAAGAAAAAAGGGGAGAGATGTCCTGGCTTTGTGTGTTCCCTGACATCATTAAAACAAGCAGTATAGTGTTCCAACCTGGAGCGCTGTATCAGGAGGGCGACCTCTGCAATAAGATGATGTTTTTGCTTCGGGGCAAGAGAAGGTCGTTCTGTACTCTAATACTCCCCCCTACAAGTACAGAGCGAGTAAATGAGATATAAGCCGGGGAGAGAGACTAGAGTTAGGGAACAGTGGTCTAGCTAGCTTTCGTTTTTATGTTTAAAAAAAACTGACATTGAACGAGAGAAATGGAAAGAAAAGATAGGAGCTTGTTAAAGCTAAACAGGAGGCGAGCCTTCAGTCAATGTGCTTGTAAGCTGGGGAAGGTCACCTCTGGCTGCAAAGAACCGAGCAGAAAAGAAACAAGGGAGCAGGAAAGAGAGAGAGAGCGAGGGCCTTGAGTGATTTCTGAGGCGGGCAGGGGCAGAGGCGGTGGGCAGCGAGGAGGGTGGTTAGTGATGGTCAGCCAAGGCCATTCGGCGCTACAAAAGAAATGAGAGAAGAAGAGGAAATGGAGTGGGCGGAGTGGGAAGAGAGAGGAGAGAAACCCGAGTTCAGCCCAGCTCGCAGCACAGTCCGTCTCTAACATGAAGGGCTCTAACTACAGTAAAAACCTTGTTTTAACTCAGCGAGAATAGGGAAGTTTGCATACTTGGTTCGATTGTTTGGTCTGAACAGTTCGGTTACACCTCCTTCCCCCTGTGGGGCTTATTTCAAATGTTAGTGTTCGGCTCCAAACCCCTAGGATACATTTGTGTCCTCTACATGAGCACCGCCGTGAGTATTAGTGACAACTGTTTATTAAACCAGCTCTAGACAGGAGGATGCCAGCTTACTTGTGACTCTTGTTGTTTTACAATCAAAACATGCACAGATTGAGCCGTGCGTCTGTTCGTGTGGACTGGTTAAAATGCAATAATGTTGCAAAGGGGAATTTCTAGAGTCCAGAACTACTAGGTGCCACATTTGGTTTAAAATTTACTTCAGGAACATTAAAAAAGTTTGTTCTGTATAGTATGAATATGGGTAGCATGAATGGAATTTGGATGCACTATATCCGCCTTTTGTTAAGGTTATGTGACCTACCAGGATCAGTTTGTCTCTTCAATGCAATTCGCAACAACTCCTGTCCCGTGGCCTCATGGGAGTGTCTGAAGGTCAGTGTTGGGGTAACGCATTACAAGTAACGCAAGTTACGTAATAATATTTCTTTTTTCAGGTAACTAGTAAAGTAACGCATTACTTTTTAATTTACTAGAAAATATCTGAGTTACTTTTTTTCCATTTATTGACTGACAGTGCGCTGTGTGAACATGATCTTACTGTAGTTCTAATCTAGACTAAATGTGAATGTGTATTAATTCATCCCACTCGCAAAAAACTGATTTAGTATTCATCAAAATGAATTAAAACAGTGAAATGCAAACTCAGAATATGACACAAACCTGCAATAATTAAACATGTTAAATAACACAAATATATCTAATCTCATTTTATTAACCAATGTGTTTTCTGCTGACTTTGATGATCCAGTTCAACCATACTAATAAGCAAAAATGACTTTAGATAAACTAACAATTGTGTACTTCATGGATTTTTATTGCTGAAGAGTGTTGAACCTTCTTCTCAAACTGTGTTCTACTGTACAGACATGAATTACTCTTCCTTCAGCCTGAGGTTTATTCATTACACTTTTTGGTGTGAAAGGCTTTTACATTTGCTATAATATACATTTGAACAAAATATCAACTTCTTGCTCATATTTAAAAACAAACAATCAAGCCCTGCTCATATTTAAAAAGTAACGCAAAAGTAATGTAATTAGTTACTTTTTTAGGGAGAACGCAATATTGTAATGCATTACTTTTAAAAGTAACTTCCCCCAACACTGCTGAAGGTTAAATGAAAAAAGATACTGTTTAATTCCACATACACTTGAAGGTAACGCTACCATCTCTTTGAGTACTGAGGTTTATTAGCACTTAAATAACACAAAAACACACAATAATCATCTAAAACTGATCAGTAGCAAGTAAATGCCAGCATACTTTTGCAGAGAATTGCTGTGTCCAAATTTGCCTACTTCCATTTTATATAGACTAGGGATGGTAAGATTCACTGATGCGCATAAGGGCCATTGGCATAAAAGTTAACGATGCGATGCATTGATTTAAAAAAAGTTGGCATTTGTATTGCGATGCATTGTTTCTTACATATTTGCATCGGAAAAAACTATTTATGTATAATAATTAGTTGATGCGCTATACTTTTATTATTTAGAAAGTGACAAATAATTTAAATGTAAATTGATTTCTCCTCTCTAAACTGTTTCTCAAGCGTGTTCTCTCATCACCGCTGCTGCTACGTGAATATGACACATCACAAAACTATGGAGAATGAGTCGTGTCCTGAGAAACAATTTTCCATTGCATCGTATTGCATTGAATCACATTGTGTTGTATTAATTGAAATTTGGATCGCACAGCATCGTAATAGGGGTATTACGTATCATATCACATCGCATCGGTAGCTGCTTCATATGTATCTTTACATTTACATGTATGCATTTATTAGATGCTTTTATCCAAAGCGACTTACAATGCATTCAGGCAATACATTATTTTATCAGTATGTGTGTTCCCTGGGAATTGAACCCACAACCTTTTGTGCTGGTAATGCAATGCTCTACCACTGAGCCACAGGAACAAAGGATGTATCTTTAATGTATCATATTGTTGGCTATGCTTCGAGATGCGTATCACATAGTTATTTAGATGCACATCCCTAATATAGACCTTATACCAGAGAAACAAGAGTTCAGCCATCTTTAGAATTCTATCTTAGAGCTACCACAAAAACAGAGGTTCAATAGCATCACTGTTGAAGAGGAATTAGCTGGTGAAGTGGATTTACTTATTGTAGAGTTAACGAAAGTTATCATGTGCATTATAATGTTCAAAACAAATGTCAGAACAAATGTAAGTAGACCGGGAAGATTTTAAAATTAGTGGTTTCGTTCAACCTTACCTTCATACTGTGGAAATACAAATTTGGAAGATAGAAGACAACAAGTGCGGTGCTGAAAAACAGTGGGGCTACATAGGATCTACAGTATATGAAAAACAGTACGTTAAAACAGCAGTATGTCCAAATTCATAGTGATCAAAAGAGTAGACGAAGCGTATCTATACTTCATGTGAGATTGTGCAGTGTGCTTGGAATGTGTTTCTGCATCATCTTCCCGAGCCATTTCAGGAGTGCTTATCGTTGCGCAATTGATCCTTTGCCAGGAGTTTTATTGACAGGCGATCTGACCAATCATAATGCAGAATCTGCCATTTTCAAACCAGACAAGAGAGTAGATTGATGTCGGTGGACTTGAACTTGAACATTTTGTGTATTGGCATCTTTCTGCTGTTGAAACAAGATACCTTCTGATGTTCATTCATGTTTATTTCATGCTATAGCTAGTAAAGAGGAAGAGACGATCGGTTCATGTGCCACTTGAACTGAGGCGCTACAGTGATCTGTCACAAAACATTTAAGAGCCACAAAATGTTATTTATTATTTGAATTTCTTTAAAAAGGACAACATTTGTGAGTGAAGTGTCCATCACGCAGTTGTACCCTTTGAAACCCTTTTATTATTATTTTTTCGAAATCCTTTGGTTTTGAGCATTTCTGTTTAGAGCGAGCCTTCAATGTGGCGACCGTGACGTTTGGAGGTGGATTTATATAGTTTGGGACTCAGTGACTGTTTTGGGCCTAACAGACTAAAATATAATCAATAGTGGTTCACCAAATTAGGCCAGATTGTTTTCATGCTAATTGTGAGTCCAAATGAATCATACTGTTTCAAAACAGACTCAGGTGTGGTTTACTTATTCACACACATACAACCAACCAATCAAACGAACTGAGCCCTGACGTGAAGTGGAGTCTGCAGCAAAAGCTCTGGTGTGAAAGTGCCCTTTTGTTGAACACTGCTTCGTGTTGACAAGATTAGACTTGACCAGACTAGACGATGATGGACACGCAGACACCTAAGAGCTGTTGTGTTGTTTGATATTCTGTCATGTATCTAGTCTACAGTACAAAACATCTCCCTCTCACTTCCCTTTCCTCAGTCTATCCACCCTCTTTTTCCTTCATCCATTAATGTCTGTGAAGGTGTCATTGTTTTACTGTCATTCCGTTGTGTTTCTTTTGTTTGTTTGTTTTGAGAGGTGTTTTTAGAGCGGGTGCTAGTGTAGAAGTCGGTTTTGTTTTTTGTCAGCTGCCATTATCATCACATTGCACCTTTAGATGGACACCTCGTCTCTGAGCTCCCCACAGAAAACCGGAGCGTCACTGAATAGAACAGACACACACCTGGTCTCCCTTCGCATCAACTGACAGTCTGGCAGAAACAGAGCACTATTCAGCTTGCTGGCAAATTGATAGTGAAAGGTGGGGGGACGGTGCTTTGAAATCCATCCGTGCTATTTTTATGACAGTTTGTGTTTATATATACTTTTCGCCCGCTTGTTTGACGTGAATGATTATTGCGCTTCACAGCAGGGGGGGCAGAGTAAAGACATAATTAATTTCAGACTTCAGAATGTTTTTAAGGATGCTATTTATGTTTCTCCTCCTGTTGTCACGGTTCAAACGCGTGTCAGCACTTGGACTCCATTCTCGTTTCCTGTGCTGACGTTTACGGGAGTGTTTTCTTTTAATTATGCATCTACAGTCTGTTTGTACATTGTTTGAGTGCATTGATGAGTTGAAATATATTTGTAGTGGCCTAAATAACAAAGTTTTAAGGCTGCAAGATACCTACCCTTGTGAAAAAGAAGTGTGCTTAATTGCACTGAATGTACACTTGTGTGTGTACTCGAGTCCGGTCTTGACTCGATTCGGACTCGAGACGTTTTTCTATCGTCTCGGACTTTCTTGGACTCGTTGGTATTTGACTTGGGCTTGTCTCGGACTTGGTCATAGGACTCGCCAAATGTTCTAGTTGGTCTCGACCGAGTCCAGCAATGTATGCTTTTTTTCTCTTTCAAAACAAAACATTAATCTGGCGTGCTTGTTCGGAAAATGGGCAATGTAATTGGTTTAACTCCATCTAGAACGGGCGTTGCCATTGGTCGCCTGTTAAATGCACAGCTGCGTCATATGCCTGGCTCCGAGTGTGCGCGCTAAGCGGAGGCAGAAATTATTTGTATTTTGGCCTCAGACACGATGTCGACAAGTTGCATAATACAGTTTGGTTTTACAAAGTTCGTTGGAGTTTTCCCTCTCACTTTCCTTCGCTTTTAAATACCTTATTAATGCCCGTGCGCATTTTGCTTTCACTTTCATTTCAGGTCAATTGCTTATCTATAACTTACAACGACACATTTTCTGCAATAAACATGGGACTTTAATTAACAAAATGAATAAAATTACACCATTACCATGCTATAAGCCTAATATAAAGGCTTATATTACTAATATAAAGGCCTCCCACAAAAACTGATTGCAATATATAACTGTAATGTATGTATTTTACTGCTCATGCACCACAAATCACCTTACACTGTTTCCCCACCAGCTGCTTGAATGTCTCTCTTTTTGCACATGTACAGTATTTGAAGTCGTCTGCACAGTTGTACAGTTGTATTTTATTATTATTTTTTAGTTTATGTATAGGTAACCACTTTTATATATAGCATATGTATAGTCAAAGCTGACAGTAGGTAGTTGTTTATAGGTTTATACTGTTTTTACTTCGTGTTGTATATCTGTATTTATGTAGCACCGTGGTCCTGTGAGCACGACATCTCGTCCCACTGTATGTCCACACATGTAGCGGAATGACAATAAAGCTCAACTTGACTTGATAAACTTGATAAAATTACAAACGTACAACATTTTTTAAAATGTAAAAACAAACAAACTGAAAATCATCAAACGCCGTGCACCAAATGAATAAGAAAAAAGAACGAATAAGAGCAAAACGAATAAAGTCTGGAGGCACGGATACACCTGGATGTAAAATAAAATAAATTACAAAAAAAATAAAAAAATTAAAAATAAGCAAACACTGTGACCAGGGCGCCGCTACGGATTCTGGCCCCCCTGGACAGCATATTCACGCTCGGGCCCTCATGCCTTCCGGGGGGGGGGGATATCCCCAGGTAGAAATCGCAATTGCGTCCCCGAGCCCTTTTTTTCCCCCCTTCTCCCAAGTCAGATTATACTATTTCAGCTATTCAAAATTTTCCGTTTTGTATGTAATGGCAAAGTGATAATATTTCGTTTGGTTTTTTATAAAGTTAATTTAGAAAAACGTTTGGAGCATTTTTTTTTGGTTAGTTAAATAAGTTTTGTCTTTCTTAAAGTAACGACCAAGCGGCCAGCGCAGACAGATTGCAAATTATTATTATTTTTTTTGATACAACATTTGATTAATCAATGCATGCTGATGAACTTTTATCATAGTTTATATTTGTAGGTAACGAAAGTGTTAAACATTCAACCCGTTCTTTTTCATCAGTAATTAATTGTGATTTAAATTTTGTGACTTTTTTGCTTTCACTTTCAGGATCTTGGTGTCACGCTTTACAAGAACATATAATTGTCTGTTTTGCTTATATCTTTACACCTTTCACCTTTTAAAGACTAAAACAAAAGATGGATTCATTGATATTCTTAATTAAAAAGCACAACAACAATAAAACAGTAACTTACAATGACAAACTAGCATAACATGTATTAACAAAAACGAATAAGAGGAGGCATAGGACACATCACATGTTGTATTATACCGACTAATACATAACAGAATGTTTAGCAAACACTGAGGAATCAATAATAATAATAATAATATTAAAAAATAAGGAAAGCATCCATACCTTAACATGAGGTAAAGATAACAAGCTTTTCAAAATGAAAACAAAAAGTAAAACTAAACTGGCTGTCGCTGACAGAACTTGCATGTTTTCTCTACAAAAATACCAACATGTTCACCTTCTCTGGTTTAAGAAGCGGTCTTTTACTTTAGTTTGAAAACCAAATCCTCCATTGGCCGCTCCGTCTGCCGCACGCACCTTCGGGTCTGCATACTGGCCACTTCTGCACTGCCTCTGCTCTCCTCTCCACAAGTGTGACCACGTCAAATTTTTACTCGCACACTCTCAAAAAATGGTCGCATTTTGGTCAGCAGTCTAGAGCCCTGAATAATTTTTATTTTTATAAAATAAAGAAAACAAGGATGAGCCATCTCGTCTTGAACAGGAGCACTTCACAAAAATAAACCGAAAGTCAGAGAATACATGACCTCAGACATGATAAATATATCTATAGAAAGCTTTAAATTTACTACTTAACGAAATAAATCAAATCGAAAACAAAAACTCTTTCATTATAATCCGAGAAGATGCACTTATCTCTAAAGGCGATCTTCATCAGATCTTCATCTGATTCTTCATCTTTGTGACACTGACACAGAAAACACTAGTTTATTATAAATAATTCAAATATCCTTTACTATTTCCCCCTGACACATTCATGGTAATTACTTTTGCTGGGGCTTTATGGCAAGCTTTATTGCGTGTATTTGAACGCAGAACTCTTCAGCTGCGCTGACGCTCTCTGCTGCTGCTGGACACTAAACACCACACAGCCGAGTCTCGTGTTGTTTCCACCAGTGCGCAATTTTTTCATCACTAATGATGGATGTCTAAAATATAAACATAAGGAGAAGCCTAAACGGCCCGAGGCCCGCCCGCGTCTGAACTATGACGTGAAAATTGCCCTGATCAAAGCCCTGTTCGGCCGGGTTGAAATGCCAGGGCTCTAGCGTTCCCCTCGTAGAAATCACGTTTCTCCCTCGGGGGCCCTCTCCATCGTCGGGCCCTTAGAATCGTCCTAACCTTTCCCCCCCTTACGGCGCCCCTGACTGTGACAATGGCCAGGCGATTTATCAGATTTTATCGATTAATACGAATTTAATGTTTGCCAAAATTAGATTTTTTTATAAATTGAGGAATCGCATTTTGAATAGAAATATACCAAACGCTAGATTTAGATACTTTGGTAATAACAGTAAAGAGAAAAGAACAATCCAACCGCATCGTGCACATGCTTAACCGCTCACGTGTGATGCTCTCTAGGTGCCATTCACACAGGATGTGCTTTTGTGTTGACGCGGGCAGTGGAATAGGAAAAAAATCAAGTAGATGTGAGTTAAACATCTTTTAATTACTAGAGTGCATCGTTTTAGAAGCCGTTTAATGCACAGACGCTGCAAGAGACGCGAGCGCAACCGTCAATCGCGTCCATGTTTACATATAAAAAACTATGGAAAAGCAGCGTAATCGAATACAAAACCTGTGAAGAACTACTACTGTATATCTGATATTTGAGGTTTGCATCAGGGTGACAGGCTGAAAACTGCTGTTCATTGTTTTACAGAGTCTTTATAGTTAATTAATAGCACTCTATTTATACCTTCAGTCATTTTGAATTGAATTACTTGAGAATTTTTTGAGCATTTGTCTTGTATTATTTCAGAACATATAGCCTAATATGCATAATACAAGATGTAGTTGTAGTTCATGCATCTTTTCTGCAAAGATATTTAGTGATTTATTTAACATTTACATCATGAAAACAACGTCATGTGTGGTGCACTTAGAATATACTCTTCTTTAACTAGAGGGTTAATAAAGAAAAAGTTGCTTGAATCATGCTGTAGTTACATTTTCAATTGACTAATTAAAATCACACAAAATCGAGAATTGGTCAAATATTAGTGAAATTGCTAAAACCTAAAAAATCCTCCCGAACACCCCCCCCCCCCCCAATGTCATTTGTTCATGTCATTATATATGTTTTAGACCATAATAAATTTTTTTGAAAAATAAAATGTTTGAAAAACTATATTTTCTTCATATTTGATTATATGTCCTCTGTAGAGGACACAAGGACTAAATTAAAAATTAAATCATGAATAGACATCAAACGGCCAAATCAATGGGAGTTTTTTTTAAATCACCAAATACAGTTTTAGGTTTCAGATTTTTTATACTAAACTTTGTTTAAGGATGATTCTCAACTATGTTTTATATTATTTGATATACCATTTTGTTTTATGCAATGTGTGTGTTTAAAAATTCCATAAACTGGTTTCCCATTAAACACAGTGTACCTATACACTGCATCTAATTTACATATTAATTTGTTGCTGTTGGGAGAAGATTTACAAATAATTTTCATAATGGAGTAATACATGGCCAAATTTTCATACAAATATATAATATTTCATAAGCAAACTGATATATAATTTATTTCCCTATTTAAAATGTTATGTCTCCCAAAATGCATAATAAACATGCTTTTAGTCCTGATGTCCTCTACATTGAACATGTATGAAATTAATGTCCGGTTCATAACAGGAAGTCATATTTGAATTTGAAAACCCATTTTCCCTGAGATGTTGCTTTATGACAAACAATCTGAAAATTATTCAGATTTAAATGACAATTACAGAATATAATCATATTTCCATAAGGATGTACAATTTTCACTAAATTAAATATATCCATCTTTAAAGACGTAGGAGAGGTTTAAAAAACATTTAGTATCTCTATAAAGCCCTGAATGTGCTCTGTGCAGGACATCCAGGCTTATAACTGTGACATGCGAGGTCTCAGAGAAATACACTAAAATAGAATGTCCACTACAGAGCAAAAACTCCATAGCTGGTCTCAGGAGGATAAATAAAATAGCCTACATTTGACCATACAGTGTTGCTGCTGCACATGCTTTTAGATCATTACATACAATAATGCAAAATGATTATCTAAGAATAGAAGATATGCTGTCTCTCGTATCACATAAAATATCAATAATTAAGTATGTGGTTTGAAGAAGATTATTTTTTTCTTTCTCTGTTTTGACTGTCTCATTTGGACTCGACTTGACTTGGACTCGAACCTCTTGGACTCGGTCTTGACTCGGACTCGAATCTCTTTGGACTCGGTCTTGACTCGACTCGATAGTCCTGGACTTGGAACTTGTCTTGGACTCGACAAAGGTGGACTTGACTACAGCCCTAACTTGTAGTGTACTTCCAAATCTTAAGAGTATTTTTTTTAAATAACATGTAAATTAGCTACTGATTCTTAAAGAGAACAATAAGAAAAAAAATTAATATGGAAAATTAGGTATGACAATAGTCCCAACAGCTAAATTAAATATGAAAGAGTTTAATATAAACTATATTATTACTTCAATAAATGTATTATAACTTTAATACATTTAATTACAACTTTTAATAATTACAACTTTAAACCAAAATATATGTTGTATTATATATATACAGTCGTGGTCAGAATTATTGGCACCCTTGATAAATATGATCAAAGAAGGATCTGAAAATAAACCTGCATTATTTATCCTTTTGATCTTTTTTATCACAAAAATCTAACCTTTCATTGAACAAAACTTTTGAAAATGGGGTGAAATAGCATCATGATATAATTGTTTTTCTCAAATACATATTGGACACAATTACTGGCACCCCTAGAAATTCTTATGAGTAAAATATCTCTGAAGTATATTCCCATTCATATTCACAATTTTGAGCAGGGGTGATTAACTCCAGGGGGATTTTGAACATTGAATTATTCAGCCATGGCTTTCTATTTCACGGAAATATAAATAGGAGGAAAAACAAAGCCCAAATTCCCTTAAACATCCATCACAATGAGAAAAAAAACAAAGAATATATTTCTGGTGTGCAGTAAAAGATAATTGAGCTTCACAAATTAGTGAAGTGGCTTTGAGAAAGAGCTAGAGCATGAAAATTCCCATTTCACCACCATCCAGGACAATAATTAAGAATTTCCAATCAACAGAAAATGTTACGAAACTGCCTGACGAGGACTTGTGTCTATATCATCCTAATGCACAATTGAAAGGAGAGTTTGGTACTCTTCAAGACCAACAACTGGAAAATTGCAGAAAATAGTTGCGACTCAGGGACAAAATACTTTACAAAAAATTGCCAAACAGCACCTACTTCACCACATGTTGTTTGGGAGTGTTTCCAGAAAAATTCTCCTGACTCATCCAAAAGAAACTCCAGCATATTCAGTTATCAGACACGACTGGAACTTCAAATGGGACTGGCTTATATGGTCCAATGAAACGAAAAACAAGCTTTTTAGCAGCAAAACTCTCAAGATGGTTTGGTGAACACAGGATAAAAAGTAACCCCCCCCGTGTGTACAATGAAATATACTTCTGTATTTTTGATGTTGTGGGCCTATATTTCTGCTGGAGGTCCTGGACATCTTGTTTAGATACATGGCATCATGGATTCTATCAAATACCAACAGATAAAAAATCATCAAGTCACTAACTCTGTAAGAAATCTTATAATGGGCCATATTTGGATCTTCTAACTGAGCAATTATCCAAACACAAACCTAAAAAACCCACAAAAATTAGTCACTGAGCACAAAACCAAGCTTCTGCTATGGCCATTCCAGTCCTCTGACCTGAACCCTGTAGAAAATGAGTGAGGTGAACTAAAGAGAAGAAGCACTGTCATGGAGCTGAATCTAAAGGGTCTGGAGTGATTCTGGATGAAGGAGTGGTCTCTGATCTCTTGTCACGTGTTCTCTAACCTCATCAGGCATTATAGGAGAACATTTAGAGCTGTTAAACTGGCAAAGGGATGTTTCAAAAAGTATTGAATAAAAGGGTGCCATTAATTGTGGCCAACGTGTATTTGAGAAAAACATTTATTTCATAATGATATTTCCCCCCATTTTAAATTCTTATCAGAATCAGAATCAGAATGAACTTCACTGCAGTCACAGTGCTGTTCATGGTGGTAAGTGGGGGAGAGCAGGGGGGTTTCTCCTGAAGTCCACGATCTTCTCCACTGTTTTGAGCGTATCAAGCTCCAGGTTGTTAAGACTGCACCAGACAGCCAGCTCCTTAACCTCCTGTCTGTAAGCAGACTCGTCACCATCCTGAATGAGGGCGATCAGTGTGGTGTCGTCTGCAAACTTCAGGAGCTTAACAGAGGGTCTTTAGATGTGCATCGTTCGTGTAGAGAGAGAAGAGCAGTGGGAGAGAACACAGCCCTGAGAGCTCCAGTGCTGATTGTACGGGTGCTGATGTGTATTTTTCCCAAGCCTCACTATTTGCTGCCTGTCGTCAGGAGCTGTTGATCCCACTGACAGATGGAGGTGGGACAGAGAGCTGAGTTAGTTTTGCAGGAGGAGGTTTGGGATGATAGTGTTAAAGGCAGAGCTGAAGTCCACAAACAGATCTGCACATAAGTCCCTGCTCTGTCCTAGATGTTGCAGAACATAGTGCAGTCCCATGTTGACTGCATCGTCCACAGACCTGTTTGCTCTGCAGGCAAACTGAAGATAATCGTGCGAGGGTCCAGTGATGTCCTTCAGGTGGGCCAGCACCAGTTTTTCAAATTACTTCATGACCACAGACGTTAGAGCCACAGGCCTGTAGTCATTTAGTCCTGTAATTTTGGATTTCTTTGGGATAGGGATGATGATGGAGCGTTTGAAGCATGAGGGGACTTCGCACAGTTCCAGTGATCTGTTGAAGATCTTTGTGAAGATGGGGGCCAGCTGGTCAACACAGTATTTCAGACAGACTGGTATAACACAGTCTGGACCTGGTGCTTTTTTACTTTTCTGCTTCCGGAAGACCTGGCGCACCTCGTCTTTGCTGATCTGAATTGCAGGTGTGGGGGAGAGGGGGGTTGATGCAGGAAGTGTAATGGTTGTGTGGAGAGGTGTTCAGGGCGGGTGTGTGGTGTTTTTTTCAAACCTGCAATAGAACTCATTCAAATCGTCTGCCAGTTGTTGATTCTCCACAGTGCTGGGGGATGGTGTCTTGTAGTTGGTTATCTCTTTCAGACCTTTCCACACTGATGCTGAGTCACCGGAAGATAATTGGATCCTTAGCTTATCGGAATGATTCCTCTTTGCCACTCTGATCTCCTTTTCCAGGGTGTATTTGGCCTGTTTA
This sequence comes from Ptychobarbus kaznakovi, assembly GCA_027422405.1. Classification (NCBI taxonomy): domain Eukaryota; kingdom Metazoa; phylum Chordata; class Actinopteri; order Cypriniformes; family Cyprinidae; genus Ptychobarbus; species Ptychobarbus kaznakovi. Next base: position 18,365,668 of record CM049794.1, on the reverse strand, counting down.
TACAAGATTGTATCCCCCTTCCTGTAAGCATCTTCTTTGGCCTGACGGAGCTGTCTGAGTTTTGCAGTAAACCACGGTTTGTCGTTGTTATAAGTTAGATGAGTCCTGGTAGGAATGCACATATCCTCACAGAAACTGATGTATGACATTACAGTCTCTGTGAGCTCATCCAGATCGGTGGAAGCAGCTTCAAAAACAGTCCAATCAGTGAGGTCGAAACAGGCTTGTAAACCCTGCTAAGTTTCAGTAGTCCATCTTTTAACAGTTCTTAATACAGGTTTAGCAGATTTTAGTTTCTGTTTGTAGGTTGGTATAAGATGAACCAAACAGTGATCAGATAGTCCTAAAACTGCCGTGAGACAGACTGAAATGCATCTTTTATTGTTGTGTAACAGTGATCCAATATATTACTGTTAAAATTAGCAGTTACATGTTACATGCTGTCTGTATTTTGGCAGTTCACGGGAGACATTTGCTTTATTAAAGTCCCCGAGATTTATTAAAACAGAGTCCAGGTGCTTTTGTTCTGTATCTGTGATCTGATCCGTGAGTTTCTGTAAAGCCAGGCTTACATGTGCTTGCGGATGAATGTAAACACTCACGAGAATGAACGAACAAATCTCCTGCGGTGAGTAGAACGGCTTGTAGTTAATGAAGAGTGCTTCCAGATCAGGACAGCTCATCTTCTTTAACACAGATACATCTGTACACCACCTCTCATTGATTTAAAAGCACGTCCTGCCGCCGCACGATTTCCCCGTTGATTCTGCCTCGCGATCAGATCTGATCAGCTGGAAATTCGGCAGATGTAATGCGCTGTCCGGTATTGCATCATTCAGCCAGGTTTCCGTGAAACACAGAGCAGCAGAGTTTGAAAAATCCTTATTCGTCCGGGAGAGCAGAAGGATTCGTCGGTAGCGTCTAAACAGCACCGCTACTCCGCCAACTACAATGTCCAGCAAAACATCAGAATAGACGAAAACCGGTGAAATATTGGATGGTGTGTTCTTCTGAATGTCCAGCAATTTGTCCCTGGTGAAACTGGTTGCAGGGATATAATTTAAGACAACTGCGGACGACGTCATCAGTGGCGCCATCTTGAACTATATATATGCACACACTTACATGTACTCACACTTTCGTGACTATTTTTCTTAACACATTTATGTACACTTTTTTTAAAGTGCACTGTTATAATGTCAAATTAAAGTGCATTATATAAATTTAAACTATAATACATTTACATTTATTTGCAATTAAAATGCCGTTAGGTGCCTGAAAACATTACAGTCTGTTTTCAAGTATATTCTTTTAAAATATATTTGTTTTGTATTAGTAATTTTTAAAAAAATATGTTAAGGTGTACTTCTTTTTGACAAGGCAATTTTTCAAATAATAGTTTTTTTCTAGCACAGAGTTTCTAGTGCTAGCAGGACTGTCTGAGCATATTTGTTGAGAGGTTTTGAAAATAATATGTTGTCTGGTCACTTTTCTATGTTTATGTGTGTGCAAGGCCTTCTTTGGCCCTTGTCCCTCTGGCCTGGCTTTGATGAGTGTTCATGATATGAATGAATAAATACGTAAGAGGGCTAATGAAGTTTGAGCCCCATAGTGGATGGGGGGGGTGTTTAAGTGGTGGCAGGATAAAAGGAGGCGTAATCAGGCAGACTGTGTTGTGTCAGGCAGATTGGCAGACCGCCGTTGGCATACATGGACAGGCAGACGGATAGAGTAAGGGAGAAAAGCAGCTTGATTCTGACACGGATTGCGGACGCAGAGAGTGGCTAAAGAACATCAGTATTACACGCGTGCACAGGAGCCTAAGACAGGAGCCCTGCCACAGGTCAATGGGTTTAATCCACACAGTCCACACACACAAACACAAACCCTGCCTGACACACGCTCCGATCTGGCCAAAGCTCTGAAACGCGCACATGTGCAATACAAAATGGCCTGACTGTTGTATTTTAAATTAAGCAGTGAGAGACAGCATTAAAATAACAAAAACTGGACTGTAAAGTTGAGTCATTCAGATTTTAATGCATCTCTAAGAATATGCTAAATGAGCAAAAGTAACCACGCCTCCTATGATTTGCATAAGTACGCAGGTGACACCTTCCACACAGATTGAGAACACTAGCGTGATGACATACCCTCGCTGGTGAATTCAAAGCGCTATTCTCGCCACTAGGGGGCGCGTGTCACTCTCACGCACAGTGGACAAAAGCGTGTGGCAGCCGCTCACTCACGCCTACACGCGCCTGTAAATACGCACAGACGCTCCCTCATGCAAATTCAGCAGTACCCACGGGAAAACCCAGCACTACCTCTATATGAACTGGACACTCGGTTTAAACACAGCTCTGGTAGGCAAAAGGATTTTTAAAACGAGCTATTAGCTAAAACAACAATAATAAAAAAGAATATTTGTAAAGACAATAATAGTTGCAACAGCTAAAATAATACAATTTCAACATGTATTATAAAATATATAATGTATTATATACTGAAATATGTATGTGTGTGTGTTTATATAAATCATATTATATTTAGCTAAATCTTATATAATTTTTATAATATAATATAGCCTAATATAATATAATATACTATGATATATAATTATATAAGCATACCAGCAGACTTTTTAAGCAAAGTAGTGAATAAAAAAGTTGACAAAAACTAAAACAAAACAAATGATCTGTCACAGTTTTCTATTTAAATGTCAATAAAATTGACACTGTGATTGATACATTTACAATGTATTGTATAACATACATTCAATATGAAATATTAATTATAATTATGATGAATTTCTCTCTCTCTCTCTCTCTCTCTCTCTCTGTGTGTGTGTGTGTGTGTGTGTGTGTGCCGTGCGTGCGTGCGTGCGTGCGTGCGTGCGTGTGTAATGATAAAACCAATACAAGACAGTTACAGTTTTATATTTACAAGTCACGTATATATAAATATAACACACATATAAATTAATAACACACACACACACACACGTCATGTACAGGTTAAAAAAAAATGACACGTATTTAATTACATTTATTATTTTGATTGTATTTTGTTCTTTTCAATTTTGTAATATTTTTTTCTTTAGTTGAGTCGAAAATAAATTATCTCATATTCCACCTGTCTTATTAGTACGCTGAGCATCTTTATACTAATAAAGTGTGCATGATGCCCTCTGTATATTCATAATAGACCCGGAGGCTTCATGGCTGTATAAGGTTAAGCTGGAGCTGTCCAGGGTTTGATGGTGAATGCGAGCGTTTATGTTGCCTCATTTCCTGTATTTGACTCTCAGTCGAGAAGAGAGAGAGAGAGAGAGAGAGAGAGAGAGAGAGAGAGAGAGAGACACACAGAGAGAGAGAGTAGGAGAGAGAGAGAGGAGAGAGAGAGAGACACACACACAAACACACACACACACACACACACACAGAGAGAGAGAGAGAGAGAGAGGGGAGGTTGGTTCCTGATACCGAGACACGGAAAAGCAGGGGAGGGAGAATTACAGAAAAAGACGAGCGTGGAGAGAGGGAGACAGCGAGCAGGGGAATTACACTGACCGACACACACGCGTCTCCCAGCTGACTGCTGACATTGTTGACGTGCTCGTTCTCCCAAACCTGTCACGAGCGAAATACTGGAGCTCCAAAGCATCGACATCGCGCTCCCCCAGAACTCATGGGTTAACAGGTATGCCTCTCTCACCTTTCCACTCTATCTCTAACAGCACTTCCTCTCTCTGAACGCCGCACAGGCTTCAGTCTCAGGCTTTTACAATCATACTTGACTTGTCATCTGGATGTATGGCAGAGACATGAGCTCGCGCCTCAACACGGCTATTCAGGTAAGTTCAATTTGCGAGTTTCCGCGAAGCCGGTGCGTTTGCGTTATTTTCACGTCATTGAAGTAGACTGCGTGAGAGCAACATGTTTGACGTCTCCAGGTGAGAACGTGTTCATGACAGATGATGCACGCGCCGCGAACAGCTGTCAGATGTGCAGTCATTCATTCAGGATAGAGTTTTAATGGAGTGATGGGAGACTTTCTTTTTGTCTTGTCAACCTTTTGAACGCGCTGATTACGCTTTACTTCTCATTTCACCAGGAACTTAATAGCCTACTGTTTATATTATAACATTTTCCCTAAGTTTTAATCCTAGATTCACGTCCTTTGGGGGTCAGTGCATGTGGTGGTTGTATTTAAATGAAAAGCTCAGCTTTGGCAGTCAAGGGCTTAACCCCACTCTCTCCTCCCCTCATTTAACCTCAAAAAAGGGGATTTCTCCAGCTAGAAATATCTGCTGCGTCAACACCCTAAACCTACTACCAGAAAAGGGAAGGGGTCAAGGGGATTTTTGTTGTTAGTTTTTTTGGATTCACTTTACTATTATTTTATGTCCTGTATAATTGAATCCATTGACTCTGAGCCTAATACTTCCCTCAGCTTCGAGGAGAGCGGGGTATATTCGAGTGTTCGCTGAGGGAAGCGTTAGGTGACACTAGCACTGCTCTTTGGGTTATTGTCTCTTTTTCCCCCCGTCTGCCCCCTTAAAGCTGGTCAGTTCCGTCTTCCTCCATTTTCTCCTCGCTGACGGGTTGGTTTTAAGGGGAGCGACCCCACTTGTTTGACTCGCCGACGGCGGAACATCAGCGGGTTTACAGATAAACGTCAACAACGAAAGAATGCGCGTCTCTGAATTGATTCATTTGAATCGAGCGTTACGCGCAACACTGTGTCGTTCAGCGCGTCTGTCAAAACAATGTGGCACTCTGTATTGTTATGATTATTATGACGCTTGCTCGTGGCGTGTCGGCTCTTGTTTGCTACAGGTGCATCCGATTCTGATTGGTTAGTTGGAAATATTTGTCACAGTTCAGGCGAAAATGTCGTATTCAGACTGTTAACAACATTAAATGTTACTTATCAGTGCATTTATGTGTGAAATTAACCGCGCTAGTTTAATTTGTATTAAGATATATAAGAAGGTAAATAATTTGAACCGTTACGCTTTTTTAAAATGGCATGCATGTATTTATGGCATTGTAACTGTCTGCAGTGCAAAAATGAGTCAGTTGAGCAGAAGAACTGGTTATGTAAGGAACTGTCCTCATGCCCATCTTCACAGAATCAAGCGGAAACATGACCACTTCCTTTTGCCAATCACTTTTTAGGTTTCCCCCGCCTCTCTGACACTCGTGACCTCGATTTTAATGGAATAATGACTTAATAAGCATGCCAGTGGCATTATTATACAATTGTAGCTGTACAGATAGTAACGTGTGTGTGTGTGTGTGTGTGTGCGCGCGCGCACTGTGCGCGCCTGACGATGCTGGCAGGTGTCTGTTGTAGCAGAACAGCCCGTCCACCCCATCTCTCTCCTGGGATGGAAAACAGTAATTTTAAGGTAGCCTAGAATCATTTAATGACACCATGTGCTGGACTTGTTGCTGACCAAACCAGAGCAATAGACTCTCATGTTTTTTTTAATCTGTTATATACTCTGATAGTTTCAAACTATATTAGCCACTAAAATGTGGACTTTGCTTTGCTTTCTTCCTTTTATTGACTATAAAGCATGTAGATACTCCACAGGGTTATAATGAGAAGCACTGTCTAACTCCTATTCTTGCGGATAAAATATAGGGATTGTGTTCCTGCAGCTCGTCTGGTAAAGCATGGCGCCAAACCCCAGATTCACACACAAACTCATAAAAATATACCTTCATAAATATGTTTTAAGGCACTTTAGGTTAAAGCATCTGCCAAATGTATAAATGATTGTTCTTCGATATGCAAACACACACTGTATTTGTGTATTCTTTATAGCAAGAGCTCTCATTCTAGAGAGCAGTGTTGGTGTTGCGTGTCAGGGTCGTGTCCAGGTGTTTTTGTTTAATGTAGAATCTGTGTGTGTGTGTGTGTGTGTTTGTTTATAAGTGGGAGAACATTTAGGCAGGAGAGGTCTCTGGTCCACTATGCATATTGACTTCCTCACAGGTGTGGTTGTATTGTGTCAACAGAAAGCAGGGGAGGGGAACTGGTTCCTACTGCATGGGGTAAAGGGAAGAGAGGGGCTGAAATAAGAGTAAAGAACAGCATTGTGTTCCAGGAACTGCTTTATTGAAGCCGAAATATCATACCTGTCCTCGCTCAGCACTTAATGAGCTGTTAAAAGAATATTAAACACAAGTTCAACTCTATTGTTGGCTTACTGGCCATTACCGATTATTTTATTCTGAAATGAACACTAGAGGCAGTATAACACCATTACTTTTATTCCTTTTCACATTTTTGTGTTGTTTCTTGCACAATACTATGTTATGACCTCAAAACTCAAGTGTCACAAAAAACAATTGTGACATTTGCATCACATAACAAGCTCTATATGTTTGACTTTTTAGATGTAGTAAACTTACTCGGTAGCGCACCTGGTACAGCATTACATTGAGTGAAAAATTGAGAACTGATAAAAGCATACTAAAATTACATATTTGCTTCAGCAAATGCCCTTTTATCTCACATTTGCTTTTGTTCATACTATTGAGAAAGTTTGGGGTCAGGTTTAGTGTAAATGGGGTGTTATATTAAAGCGCGATAGAGCATTAAGTTGGTTTAAAACAACATGTATTGTATAAAGTGCTATATAACTAAAGGTCAATTGACATTAAACGTTAAGGCCTCTCATTGGACATTTAATTTCTAATCTGCTGCGATTATTTACAACAACCAACATAATAAAACATTGTTCAATTTAAGTTTCTCATATTCATGTTGCCAGATTCACTCACTGGACATTTCACTTTGAAGGTGTCGTGAAACGCATAATATAATTTTGCTGAAATATTACCACAGGCATATTTTTCAAGTGAGCCTGAGTTGGACTAATTATGAGTCCATGCTTAAAACAAACAAACAAAACAGCAATATCATAGAGTTCCACAAAGTTGAACTTTTCTATTGAAATTGACAGCATAGAAGTTTCCAAAAGAACAGAACTTTTATTTAACCCTGAATATTATTTTAACGTGCTGAATTATGCATGCCAGTCCCTAAGCTCAAGTTGCATTCAGCTAAATGAATATACGAAGTATGCTTATTTTATATTTTCCCAATTTATATGAGGGAATCCACCATGTTGGAGTTTGCTTTAATTGTTTGTACTGCTATAATGCTTAAGCATACATGTTTAACATGTCTGTGGATGTGCAAGTGTATCTTGAGGGAGGTTCAGGCAGTTAGTTGAACAAGAAAGTGCAGTGTGGTGTTTATTCAGGGTGGTTGCGGTTGTTAATCTGAACATTTGCACAGAAAGGCAAGATATGGGGGAGGAGGTGGCTGATGGTGCAGAGGGATAGAAACAGATAAAGAGGGGGTAGTTCAACTGGCCGTGTGTGTTCATGGAGAACGGGTGCTGATGTGGGGGGTGGGGGGGCAGGGTATGGGGGTGCAAGCTGACACGACACACAGCTGAGTGTGTATGTATGTGTGTGTGTGGGTGGAGTGTGTGGAAGATGGCTGCTCTCCCCGGGCTGTGGGCTGTGTTGTGTGGGTAACAGGTTAGAAAGCATGAACCTGTAACAACACTGGGGACCTGCTTCTCCCCCTCACTTTATAGACCACACAAAGCCCGATATTCTATTTATCAGCTTGGAAACCTGCTGTACATTAAACATCTGTGCAGTACGTGTCTCGTATGATGCCTCGCATCAATATTTAAAGCTAAACACAAACATGTCTGTTTCAACACACAATTGTTGCGTTTAAATTTTTTATTTTATTTTTACACCCTCACACCAGATGTGCAATCAAACTCGTCCCTTACCAAAAAAACTAGGAGTTCTTTTGTGTGAGCGAGGATGCATACAGGTGCGCTTCACTCCCTAGAGCTGTTTGGGGGCCTGTGCGTGTGTGTGTATGGAGTGACAGCTGTGCTCATCAGCCACTTAGATGTGTTCATCCCCCTAGATTAGGCGCTCGGTGTGTGGGTTAAACCGGAGCCGACCTCCCTGGAACCTCCCCACAAAGACCTGTGTCCTCAGGTGCCTTGTGAATATTTCAGTGGGGGCTCTCAGGCTGTGTGGAAAGCCCTGGGGGAGAAACCGAGTGGAAAAAAAGCCCCTGGAAATGAGATAGCATACCCTGGGCAAGCGCTTAGTAGTGGGCTTTACACTCCTAGGCTGAAAAAGAGGATGTGGTTGTGAGGTTTTTGATTCTGTTTTTTCCTCTTCTTTTTCTTCTTTTTCTAATAATTCTCTCTTTCTTTCTCTGTCTGCTGGTGAAATTCAGTCCAGTATGGTGGTTTGTAAATCATCGCGTATTCCTGCTTTTGGGTTTGCAAAGTAACAAACACACGCACACACAAACTCGTTTACAACACCCCCACCCCTGTCACACTGTCGTTTCTGGCTTACTTTCTGACCACACGTGGTCTTAAATACAGGATGTTTACACACAGGGAGGTATGCTAACCCTCACCAGTTAAAACCATACTTGTCTTCATCCTCTTCAGCCCCTTTAGCGTGGTGATTATGGGTTTAGAGTAAGTAGACTTTATCTAATGTACATCCCTGCTCAGCTTCAAATGCGAGTGTTACATGAAGTGTCACATATTGTAAATATGGCATGTGTTTGTGATGGTTACTAACTTTTCTCCAGCAGTAGTTTCACACATTTGTGTTTTGAGGACAGTGTGACGTCACACTCAAACCGAGAGATTCAAATCGGGTGACCCAGAGAGACACGCGCATTCATAATTACACAAACTGCTATTCAAACTGTCTCTCAGAGCGCATGGCATCTTTATTTTATTTCACAGTAATCGAAATGATCACAAGTATGTTCAGGGTTGCCAGATCTAAAAATAACCCAAATGACTAAGCTAGCCCAAACTCTACATTAAAATTTTCAACAATTTCAGAATAAAATATTTACAGTTTTAAGAACTTGTACTGATGCATTTCTTCTGCTTGTCATTTTGTTCATGCTTGTCATGTATTTCTGTACACATGCTCCCTAACAGTCATCTAGCACAGTTTTATCAGTAGAATAATATAAATTGGTAGATTAAAAAACTTCAGTCAAATATAAATAAAGCAATGTGTCAAACCATTAACCCTCCCAAAAAAATCTACCCACAGCAAAAGATAAAAACAGCCCAATTCCGTAGGAAAACTGTGGACCTGGCAACCCTGATTATGATACAAGTTTACAGTTTAAAAGCCACATAATGTCACATCACAATATTAATTCATCCATGCATCCACACTTATTTTGCCTCATGTTTCATGCATTCAGGGTATGTGACAAGGTTAAAGTTACATTTTCAGACTTAATACTTGTAAGCTGGTTAGTTTTGCACTGATATGTAGTATCTTAGTTTACAACTGATCTGTTAGGCTTGGCTTTTAATTGCAGCTCACTCATAGTACACTCAAGTCCAATAGTTTGTGGCGAATGCTAATTTGGACATCACAATTACTACAGTTCCCAATTAGATTTGATCAAACCCCTATATTTAATTGACCCAGTAAGACATCGCATATGTATCCTACCTAGCAACCCCCTGGTAACATGGTTTTTACGTGGCGAAACAGCTTGAAATCTCAGCTTTTGAAATTGTCTTGAGGATCATTTGAGGAGACATATGTGAGATTACTGGGGTCTTTTCTCTGGAGAAACGCCTGAGGAGCAGCTGAAGTGTGTAATTTCTGCGCCAACCAGAACTGCAAAAATTATTTTCTAATTATTTTCATACCCACTAATGTCCCATTGTTTGGAAAAACAGATAGTCCCGCCCTAAACTCATGCAAATGGTTGAATCACTGTTGCTGTGTCAGTCTGTTCGAGATGTTCAAACAAACAGAGCAGTGTTTTCAAAGCATCACAGAAACATGCTGTTATACTTTTCAAGGAAATCAACCTAAAAATGACTGACTTACAGCCGTCTCTGCATACTAAGCTTGGATTAGGAAGTATTTTAACACATTTTGCTAAAAAGCTCCATGTGCTCTTCAATGAAAACCATTTCTGTCAAGCAGTAGCAATTGAAATACGACAAAAAAATAGAGCAAACAAAGAAAACGGGTTTATTTTAGCGCTCGGTTTTGGACAGGAAGAATATTACCATTTCAAACGTTCTCAGGTGAATCGGTGGACAGCCGGTTGTCCACTTTCCATAGCACTTTTGTCTGTCTCTTAAAAGCTCTGTTTATTTTTCAGAAGATGGTTTAGTCTGTCTATACTTTTCATCCCATCTTGTCTGCCAAGAGCTAACCATTAAGGGAGGGTGGAGACACTCCCAGCGCTAACACATTTACCCCACAATACCACAGAACGCTTTTCCTCCTCGCTGTGAATTTCAGAAAGCCACTGCAATCATTGTTAGGACGAAGGTTTCCTTTCTTCAAGACCGTCTAGATCTGTGTCTAAATGCGAGCTTTGAAAATTCCCAAACCAAAAGTCAAAGTTGGTTTAAGTTCGTGGTGCACAAATCCCCAACTGGAGTGTCACAGTCTATCAGATCCGCACTGCCTCATTGCTTAGCAGGCAGTAGATATGTCACGGACATTGGAAGGCCTCTGTTTTTCCAAATGTATTGTGTGATATGCCGATCTGCATTAGTCCATTATCAAGGGTCGGTGTAATCCTGAGAGGAGTTCATCGCCAAGTGCTAAAGTGCTGTTAACAGGGCCTGTTTAACATTCAGCACTTCCCCCTCAACATACAATTATTCCTCTGCTCTTGCTATTAGCATGTAGCGTTTGTCTGCGTGCTTTTAATTGAACGGATTTAACGTATGCCAGATCAACTAGTTTTTGTTAATTAGTTCTATCTTAAAAGTGCCATCAGAACATGAAATATTCATCACGGTGAAGAGGCACATTTGTGGCGGATGGATAAGTGTCTCGTATGGGAAACTCTCAAATGTGATGGAAGCGATTGCGCGGGCAGAAACCTGCCGCTTTCGCTGTAATTTTCCTCTGTCTTGTCAGTTGTCAAAGTGCTTCAATAACAACTTGGATTTACACGCTGTGACAATACGCAAAGATTGCAGCCTGAATAATGTACAGCAAAACCCGTGTTGTCACTTTAATGGATGATGTCAGTCAGTTATGGACTGTGTCCTTCATGCTTGACTCCTTGATCGCCAGATCGGCTTTCCAGCCCTGCCCAATTCAGTGTGTACTTGATTGTTAGTCCTAGAAAAGGGGTGTGGGAAATGGTACAGGTGTGCCCTCCGTGGCCCCATTTCTCTTTTCTACCTAGATTAAATAAAAGCCCTGATCTCACTCTGGTTCCAGCTTCCACGTCCTGCCCTCCGAGACTGAACACCCCCCCCCCCCCAGTGCCAGGTTAGCTATGAACACTGTGACACACTTTGTGCTTATTTGATTTGATTTGATTTGATGATTTTTTCTGAATTTGTCAGACCTCCTAGCACCCTCTAGCAGCTTTCATCGGAACCATAATTGGGAAAATAAATTGTTTGTTTATTTATTTACTTGCTTACATATCTACTTGCTTACTCGTGGTTAGAAACACAAGGTGCTATCATAGTATTTTTATTTTTCGTTAAATGACATGAGAAAGTTTAGGGTTAGTTAAGATACTACCATTCTTTTACCTGAACATACCTAAAACAAGATCAGTTTATGTTAGATGAAATATTATGCAAGACTGAATTAAGGTTTTTAATTTCAATTATTTTCTACTTTTAATCACAAATCTATTAACATTTAGTGTGCAATTATTTAGGGTATGCAGTAAAGTTAATTTATGTATAATAAAGTGAGAAGGTTTAGGGTGAGTTAAGGTACTGCCCCTTCTTAATCAACATTTATTTTCTTGTTTTTCAGTATAAATATCTGAACATACTTAAAACATTCAGTTTTAATCATACATCTAAGAGCTTTATTACTGGGCATTTTATAGTGAGCTTTATTCTTTTATTTTATTTTGACTTCATCATTTGCAAAAAATATAGTTTTTTTATTTAGTAATGGTTAAAAACACAAGGTGCCACCACAGTATTTTTATGGGCCTTTTTATTTTTGTTAATTAAACTGATAAAGTTTAGGGTCAGTTAATTTACTACCACTCTTAATTAACATTTCAATCTTGTTTTCAGTTTAAATATCTGAACATACCTAAAACAAGATCAGTTTACATTAGATGAAACATTATGTGAGCCTGAATTAAGGTTTTTAATTTTATCTTCTATATTTAGTGAGCTTTATTCATTGTATTAATTTATTTTATTTTATTAGTTTTCATTATTACATTTTATTTATTTATTTATTTTTTCTGAACTTTTCAGACCTCCTCATTCTTTGGCAGCCCCCACCGACTTCATCATTTGCAAAAAAATTTTTTATTTTTTTATTCATGGTTCAAAACACAAGGTGCCACCACAGTATTTTATGGGCCTTCCTGCTTCCTTAAAACGAAATGCGAGGAAAGGAAAGCAATGAAGGTCCTCCCCCCCTCCATCCCACCCAAGGGGTTGATCAGAGAAAGTGTTGGTTGGACACTCGATACCGCCACCTCACAACGTGGGAATGTGTGACTTTCTTTAAAATTAGGTTTGTGAGGTGGGCGGTGTCGCAGAATGATCGTGATCACCAGAGCAACACGCTAGCCCTGCTAGTCCTACTCCACGCAGCATGCTGCAGCTTATACATCGCACGCATATTTCACCGTCATTAGTCGAGCGATGTTAGCCTCTGCAGGTGACACCTGAGCCGTTCGTTGCGATTCAAAGCGTTGTGCTGCAAAATGTACAAAAGAAGGAAAAACAGACAGTATGGGACAGGAGCGAAGCGTCTGGTGACAGGGTCGACTCTTGGCCACACTCGTGGTTACCATGGCAACACAAGCCTGGGTAAAAACACTGGCTATTGTTAAGCTATACTTGATTATCAAATATGAAACAAAAGAAGCTCTTAGAGATAATGAATTATTTAGTTGGATCATATCGGCCTTGAGGAAGTTGATACGTAATGTTTTATGGGTTAATATAAAATGCATTAAATTCTGCTATATGACTTGTAAGACCGCTAATCTCCTGGACTCTCATTCTCTGTCTTTCCCTTCTCGCTCACTCACTCGCTTCTCTTTCTTTTCTCATGTTGTGATTACAAATTGTCAAACCGACTTAAGTATAGACACAGTTGTGTTTCTCTTCATTTTCTCCCACCAGTCCTCAGCAGACAGAAGACAAAGGTGTGAAAATGCCCCTGTGTGACAGAAACACTGATCATAGGAGTCAATATAGCGCTCAGCGATAGAGATGAGTGAGAGGGTTAACAGCACTGCCGCTTGCATCAATATCTGCACCTTTTATCAGCATAAATGTCTGAGCATACCTCTAAAACAAGACCTGTTTGCTTTAAATGAAAAATTATGTAAGATTGAATTAAAATGTTATTTTCTAGTTTTAATCATCAATCAGAAAACAGTTAGTGAGCTTTAGATTTAATTAAAGAAAAATAATTAGCTAGAGGTGTGATAAAAATGCTTAATTTAAGATATGCTGTTTAAAGTTAATCTTTAATTTATGTGAAATTATATTGTTTTATCCTTAGAAATGTTGCTTGGAAAAGAAAGAAAACAAACAAAAAACATGAAAATTAATTTGTTTCTATATTTCAACACTGTACATGTATTTGTATTGTCTGAAAAACTAAACTTTTGGTTTTGTGTGGTTTATTAAACATCAAATTATACTGATTTAAATATGTAATCCCAAATTTTAAGAGTGAGAGAGTTTAGGACCGTTAATGGTACTGCTGCTTGCATTTCAATAAATATTTATATTTGTTCAGCATAAATATCTGAACTTACATCTAAAACAAGACCTGTTTGCTTTAAAAGAAAAATTATGTAAGATTCAATTTTAATTTTATTTTCTAATTTTAATCATAAATCGGATAACATTTAGTGAGCTTTATTTTTAAAACAAGAAAAATAGCTAGAGCTATTAGCTAGAGGTGCGATTAAATATGCTTATTTAAGATTTGTTGTTTAAAATGTATCTTTAATTTATGTACGGTTATTCTTTTATCCTTAGAAATTTTTGCTATACATTTTTTTTTTATAAAAAACATTTAAATACTGATTAAGAAAATGTTTTACATCTTGTGAATGTGCTTGTATTGCTTGAAAACTTAAACATTTTGGTTTTGTAGTTTTTTAAACATCAAATTATACTCATTTAAATATGTAATCCTAAATTTAAATATCATCCTTTCTTCATTTTTTCATAGCAGTTCTAAATGTTTTGATCCTACATAAAACATTGAGTAAATGTTATGTAACTTAGACTGTATATGTGACCGCTACAGACATGTTGATTTGTCCGCCATCTTGGAGCGGTCAATGTGTCGTTACTTAGTTTTAAGGTGCCATAACTTTGCGCAGCCTCTGGATATAAAAACTGCCGAAATAAAAATTCCTAAAGAAATTGGATGAACTTCCACAGATATGAATGTGTTGAATGACTTTAGCAAAATCATCTACTGAAGTCTATTGCAGATATAGATATTCATACATGCGTATACCTAGGTTCGCAGACATACAGGCAACTTGCTCTCGAGTGTTTACAGCCCTGCATTGACCGGTCCAATATGGCGGATAGCTTACGTATCCAGGGCATTTATCTATACAGATCTATAGTTAGTACAACCTGTTAGTTCCTGACCAGCAATGCAGCAATCATTCAGGTGAAGCAACCGTTTCTGCAAACACTTTATGAAGTTTTCCAGCATTTTTTTCCTCTTCTGCTGCTCTCAAAACTTGCTAGTGAAGGACTTGAGAAGTATGTCATCTTTTGGATGTTGAAATAACTTTTCTTAATATGCAGTCAACTATAATTAAGGAATTTGTAAGTTGATTACCCAGAAAAGCATAAACACTGTGGCTTTTAAGCTGCTTTCAAAACATTGCTCTGCTTGTTTGAGCATCTGACCAGCCCAACACAGCAACAGCGGCTCGACCAATGACATGCGTTGGGGGCGGGGCTATGTGTTTGTCTGACCAATGGCAGATGGGTTTGAAGTGTAATTACTTTCAAAGTTCTGTTTCATGATGTTAGTTGCAGAAAAGTCACACGCCTATTGTATACAGATAGAGAGAGATCAAAAATGCTACTTTTTCAATGTCATGATCAGCGATTTGAAGAGGGGCAACAGTTCATTAATAATCTGTGAGGACCTGCAGTTTTCCTCTCTGCGGTTTCTTTCTTTCACCATCTATCCGTCTCTGTTCTCTGCCACCGCCTCCTGTTCTCTCCCCGTCAGTTTAGTATTTGGCGAGCTGTTAGTTAGGGGTTATCCAGTACGGATGATTTTCAGAAGGATGCCAATGTTTTGTTGACAGCCCAGCAGTCACGATACAGACACCCCCTCCTTTCTGTCCACCTGCACCTCACTCTCTCTCTCTCTTTCTCTCTCTGAGTCATTGACAGGAGCCAGTGTTCCTGATTATGACAATTAGCTTCCTGACAGACACCTCATGCCAGGACATGTGTGTGTGTGTGTGTGTGTGTGTGTGTGTGGTAGTTTTAATCTGAAATTTTAAAAGCCTGTTAAATCACACTTTTAAAGAGATCCTTAGAGAAAGAGAATTTGAGAGTTAGCACTATCTATCCATCCATCCATCCATCTGTCTGTCGTTCTATCATTCTATCTGTCTACAGTGTCTACAGATGTTCTATCCATCATTATATCATTCTATCTAGCGTTTTGTCCTTCTGTCTGTCTGACTCTCTGTCTATCTATCATTCTGTGTATCATTTTATCTATGGAGTCTGTGTGTGTGTGTGTGTGTGTGTGTGTGTGTGTGTGTGTGTGTGTGTGTGTGTGTGTGTGTGTGTGTGTGTGTGTGTGTGTGTGTGTGTGTGTGTGTGTGTGTGTGTGTGTGTGTGTGTGTGTGTGTGTGTGTGTCAGCGGTCTGCTTACAGTTTTTCTCAATTGCTTTGGCACATTTTTCGAAACCGTCTTAACATTCTCTAAACTGTGAGTGCAAATGTCACAACTGTTTGCTGGAACTTCAGAACTTTATTGCATGTCTGCAAAATGTAGTTACTCACCCAAAACATTTCATTCATGCTTCAAAACTTAGTTATCGTGTCAGTAATTTGGCCAAGGCCACCAAAATATTAAGTATTTTTGTCATCATGTGAGTCACACTGGTCAAAATGTTTAGTTATTTTTTCACCATGACAGTCAATCATTAAAATTAAGGTTTTATAAAATAAATCTGATATTTGTTGAGAAGAGTCAATAGTACATAGAAAAAAGTATATGAATATTTGTATTTATACAGTACATTTATTTTTGTACGAATGTATTACATGTAAAGTGAAATCTTGCTTGTCCAATTACTGTACATTTCATATTTCTTATATTACCACAAATACACAAAAACACAAAATAACATCCATGAAAAAAATTATTCTTGGTGGACATCCTGTCGCTCTTGTTGGTCAGGCCAAAGATTTTCATCAACATCACATCTTATGTTTTCCATTGCCATGCACAGAGGAAAAAATCTCCTTGAACATCCCACACATCCCCTGCAATGATCAGCTGTGATGTCCTCACAAGCAGCATTCATGGCATGCAACAGAGACATCTGATCTTGTTGCTCTATGATCTACATATATATGCTCCCAAACTTGATTGGTTAAATGGTTAATGGTTGATTCAAATTGTATTGCAATTAGAAGTCATTTGTCAATTTAGCAGACATTACAAACAATGTCAATGTCAGATATTTATGGAATATACATGCGTGTATATGAATTTTTAATAATTTAATGGATCGTTTTGAATGCGATGGCTTACACGATAAAAAATGATTGAGAAGTTGTGAAGAGTTTGACAGTTTAAGTGAGAATCGACTCATGCAATATGCAATTAGTTGTTGTGCAAACTGCAGACAATTGGACTTACTGTTTGCACACATGTGCCAAAGCATTTGCAATTTGCTCAAATCAATAAGAAATTCCAATCTGATGTGAACAAGAAGCTAATTGTTCAGAGAACATATTGTTTCGAAAAAAAAAATAATTCGAGAATTGAGCCAAAGCAATTGAGAAAAACTGTAATAAAGGGTGGACAGTGGTGATGCAAACTTTACGACTACATTACGACTGCACAAAATCTCTATTAGTGAACTTCAGAAAAAAAGTACAACACAAATAAAAATGTTTTATTAAGTTTAAAAATGAAATGCAACATTTAGCGATTCATTCTGTGAAGTTTGCATTTGTGGACCTTATCTGGCGGTGATGAGCCTTCCTGTTGTGATAATGGCTTGTCACAGCATGGTGTGTGAGGTTGTGTGTGTGTGTGTGTGTGTGCGCACAGGAGTGTGTGCTTACAGGAACGCCGTGCCTCAGTGCAGCGTGACAACGCCGGTTTGTTGTGACACCTCTCACGGCGCGAGCTCCAGGAAGGTGTTAAAGATGAGTCGTCGATTCGTGAGTAGCGGCAGCCGAGCTTTAGGGAGTCATCGATGCACCATTTGGTGGATTTGAAACGATGACTCTGTGTGTGTGTGTGTGTGTGTGTGTGTGTGTGTGTGTGTGTGTGTGTGTGTGTGTGTGTGTGTGTGTGTGTGTGTGTGTGTGTGTGTGTGTGTGTGTGTGTGTGTGTGTGTGTGTGTGTGTGTGTGTGTGTGTGTGTGTGTGTGTGTGTGTGTGTGTGTGGTAATGCGAGTGTACACGAAATAAGTGGGAGAAAGAAAGACAGCGAAAGAGAAGGAAGAGGTGGAGATCGTGCTGGAATTTGACTCCTACTCAGTAACGAGGCTTGTCATCAACCTCTCAACCCAGCGCTTAAGAGAAGCCCGTCCCTCAGCGAGGATGGTCAGGTGAAGATACACAGACTCATTCATTCAATTTAAACTATCCTCGCGGTTCTCTTATTTGCAGTATTACAACACACAGCACTATCCAAGCAGTCTATGTCAACTACACTGCAAACATTTGTTTTCTTGTAATCAGTATTTTGTCTTGTTTTCCAATTTAAAAACACCCTTAAAACAAGATTTATTTACTTGAGAAGCAAAATAGTGTGGGATGTTAAGATGTTAATGATTTTGCACCTTAATTAAAGGTATCTAATTGATTTTGTTTAAAACTAGAAGTTTCATAGCACTGAGAAACTAAATTGATATGCTTTGTTTAGGAGGTTTAAATATATCTTCTCTTAATATAGTAAGAAATATTAAGATATTCTCTTTTCTATTAAGATAAAATCTTAATACCATATGCAGTTTTGCTTCACATGTTAATGTATCTTGTTTTAAAGATCTTTATTGGAAAATAGGGCAAAATTATTATTAAGAAAATGATTTTTCCAATGATATGAATGACCACTGTCGTCACATTGATGTGAATAACACAAAAAAACAGTCAAGCACATGTCTGAGTCAAATTTCACTCCAAAATCAAAATAAATAATACATTCTTGCATAACAAAAATATAAGCATATTTACTTACATTTTTTAGCTTTAATTTAATTACAATTAAGCACTTTAAACCGAATTACTGTGCAAAATCATTTCCATTACTGTAATGCAAAAATTATATATTGTCTATTGGAAATAATTGATTATAATACTATTTGTTTTACTGCTTTTATCCTATTAGGTCATTTATAAGTAAAACATTTTGCTACCGTATTTGTTCATAACAACATAATAGGAATCACCAATGAAAATAATGAGAAATATTTGTAGTGGATGTGCTTAATTGTCACTAAAGTAATGTGCAAATGCCGTGTAAACAATATTAATGGCCCTAAAATCAGGATGAAGTGTTTTTATGGACAATATGTGTTTGTGTTTTTAGTTTGATCATGGGGTGAAATGTGACCTGGACACGTGGACATGTTCTTGGCAGGTGTGAATCACCCATCCATGGCCTTGTTGCCAGTAATGGGAGAAGATATGTGACAACCACGACCCCACACAGAGCTTTTCAGACCCCTTAGAGACTCTCCCACCCATATTCCCAAACTCATTCTTTGAACAGTGAATATAGTATGTTAAGTGTAACCCTGTATGGACAGTAAGTTCCCAGCTCTCTCGTATGTGTCCTCATGCCACGACCATAAGTCACCCTAGAACATTTCTCCAGGATCCACCCCTGTTTATTTTACTGACAAATCCAATCTTGACTCCCTCCGTAACGCCAACTCTCATGAAACAAAAGCCACTCTGTCAGGTTATCTCCTGCTAACCTCCCCTCTATCTCTCTCTCTCTCTCTCTCTCTCTCTCTCTCTCTCTCTCTCTCTCTCTCTCTCTCTCTCTCTCTCTCTCTCTCTCTCTCTCTCTCCCCCTACCATTTTCTCTTTTCATTTTCCCACAGTGGTAATGAGATGTTTCATTATTTGCATTTCACAGCTTTTAATAGCGAGAGAATTTAGGCTAAGCCCTGGGTTGTCGGAAAGGGAGCCTCCACTGGAGACACGGCTGGCTTCAGGGCTTCTGAGGCAGTGAATAGCCCAGAAATACACTAGGACAGAGGGAAAGAGGGAGGGAAGGAGTGAGAGAAAGATGGAGGACAAAGGCCAGATAGCGTCACGCTGCAAGAAGTGCCTCTGTTAAGGGTTAACAGGTTAACTACTTTTGCCTGGCATTAACATTTTTCACTGTGTTTCTATGATTGGCTAGAGAAAAAGAGGCTGGTTTTCAGGGGAAAGGCATTATTTAAGGTGATGTGTTATGGGTTGTGATTCAGTGAAGAGACCAGTCAAGTGCAGTGTTTCTGTGACGCGCACGCAGGCAGTGCCAGCAAACTTTCTGGTGAGGGAGTTTGTCGCAGTCCTTCGAGGTGCAGATGAATGGAAATGTTCACCAGGGGTTTAGGGAAAGTGTGCCGGAGCATTACTAAAGAGTAGAGATAAGGCATTTGTGTGCCTTTGAGTTTGCATGGGAGTACAGATGTCAAAAGTACCTTTACCTCAGTTGATACCAAAATGATACAAAATGTAACAATACATCTAGAGTTTCTAATTTGCCACATTGACTTTGTAAGCTTCCTGGAATGTCCAGTCACATCCGAACTTTATATTAAGAGTGTGCATAATTGTCATTGACAATTTGCCAAATTGTAATCATACTGGTTCTTCTGCTGTAAATGTAGCAGTGAGTCGTGTGAATTATAGCAAAAAATATAAATTGTTCTAGCAGCTTTGCTCATGAATATTAATTATTCATGCTGACACACTCAAACTTTCTTATTAAGGGTGTTTCTTGATGCACTGATGAAGTTTTTCTGCTGTAAAGGAAGAAAGCGCCTCGGTTCTGCAGGTACCTCGGTTAAATGTCACGATTCTGTATGATTTTGGCACAGCAGGGGGAAAAAACTAAACAAAAACAGATTTTTTTATTAAACAGTAGTCTACTGACAAATAGCTCTTTTTGAAATAAATTTCTTAGGGATAAAAATCTAAACTAAACTACAAGGTTACAACAGAGCCCAAACTTAAATTGAATTCCAATTTATTTTTAAATCTAATAATCAACGCTCAACTAAAAAAAAATATATATATATATCTATTCAAACACGTAAATTGCACATAATGCAGTAAGTAAATTTACTTCTAAATTATTACATTTTTATTTGTTGTTGAAATATATTCATTTACACGGTGGCTGCCATAACTTGTTTCATAACAGATTTATTTGAGCTTACATTAAATAATTAAGACTTCACTAACTGGCAAAGTAGAAGACACAAGGACAAAACTAGCCATTAGCGTGAGAGGAATATCTGAAACTCTCCGCTAAGTTTTATCAGGCAAGCTCAGGGCAAAGTCTCATTGAGAAGTCTGGGATAGTACCTTGGGGGACCTCAGTTTAGCAGAGAGCATGGCGGGACAAGGCCTTGATGTGAACCGGTAAACACTCCAGTCTCTCTGTCCCTGTTTCACACCACTCTCCCGACACTCTGACCTATCCAGCTTTTCAGCACGGACTCACCTTCACTGCTCCGGCTTAATGCTCAAGAGGAGGTAAAGAGGACGTGGGTGGGGGCTGAGCCGGGTGGAGCTGAGCGGAGGGGTTAAGACTCTCAAAGCCTTTTAGATCCGCTCTTGTCACATTCTCGGTGGTGTGACAGGCTCTTGTCACCTGGGCCAGCTGGAGTTTGGCCTAAAGACAGAGTGAGATAGCGCTGCTCAGTCTGTGCAAAGATATAGGGTCAACTCGCAGAGAGAGCAAATCCAACATTTTCTTATCCTTATTTTATTTATGCATTTCTTTTTCAAAACTGTTTTCTATTTTAATATATATCTTAAAATAATTTATTCCTGTGATGCAAAGCTGAATTTTCAGCATCATTCTTCCAGTCTTCAGTGTCACATGATCCTTCAGAAATCATTCTAATATGCTCAAGAAACATTTCTTATTATTATCACTGTTGAAAACAGTTGTGCTGCTTAATATTTTTGTGGAAACCATTATTTAAAAAAAAAATCAGGATTCTTTGATGAATAGAAAACTTAAACGCACAGCATTTATTTGACAGAAATAATTTGTCTCTTTTGATCAACTTATCCCTGCTGGATCCCTGCTTAATAAAAGTTTTAATTTCTTTAAAAAAACACAAACTTTTAAACAGTAGTCTAAGCCTATATAAAGACTTCTAAAGCCATTTTTGTCTTTTCAAGGCTTTTACATGCCACAAAAACTTATTTTCTTTTAATTATCTTCATTTGGGAGCTTTTCTTAGCAAATATTCGTGTGTGCAAGTAACTGCAATAACACTGATTAATTGATTAGCATATGATTGAATTTAATTACATTTTTAATTGACTGCTAGCCCTGATTAAAACATTTAAATACTGAAAACACCAGCAAAATGGCAGCACATAAAGAATCTGAGATTTCGCTCTTGCTGCAGTCGAATATATTTCACTGATGTCCCCCATGCTATTTATCTATTAATCATACTGTACCTAGAACAGATTGTGCCAGAAAACATATCATAACTCTCTTCCATTTAGCTAGCTTTGAGAGTGAATTAATCAAACTTGGTACTTACTTTTATCATTACATTTGCAATCGTGATTTCAAACTTTCATTAATATGAATAAATATTCTTGCATT
Organism: Ptychobarbus kaznakovi; assembly: GCA_027422405.1. Taxonomy (NCBI): domain Eukaryota; kingdom Metazoa; phylum Chordata; class Actinopteri; order Cypriniformes; family Cyprinidae; genus Ptychobarbus; species Ptychobarbus kaznakovi. Next base: position 18,343,535 of record CM049794.1, on the reverse strand, counting down.
AAACAGTATAATACTAATCAGGGGTGCCGTAAGGGGGTGGGGGGCGGAGTAGGACAATTCTAAGGGTCCGTCGATGGGGGGGGGGTCCCCGGAACATGATTTTCTGAGGGGAATGCGGAGCGCGATCTGTACGGAGGGGAACACCAACACCCCGGAACGCAGGGGGCCCGAGTGATATGCTGTCCAGGGGGCCCAGAATCCATAGCGGCGCCCCTGATACTAATACAGTTTATGTATTTAATATATAATTATATTTTAACATGTATGAACACTTCATGTCAAGCTTTACATGTGCTGATATTTCATTAATTAATATTATAAATAGCTTTAACCATCTAGTATTTGTCGATGCAGTGTATCAAATCCAAACACCTTTTGTTCCTCCTCATTTGCTTGAGTCTATTTATATTGCTACCCTAATAGTTATAAATAGTGAGACTAAATGCATCCACCTTTTATCCTCAGCTCATTTATCTCTGTATTTGTCGTAACACTTGCATTCTTTGTCAATTTCTTCTAGATGTTTAAAAAAAAACACCCCAGCTTAGCGCCCGTAACCATATTTAGCTGTGCTTAATTCTCATTTTCTGTTTATTTTGTTTTATTTGGCTAGTCTTTTAATACAAATACTCCTCGTTTAACGAGTCATTTACTGATTTTTTGTCTCGGTCAGACCACATTTAAACAGCTGTTGGTTCAGTCAATTAATGATTTTACCACCAGCTGGAAAGCTAATTTGAGGGTACGCTTGTAGCCTTTCCCTAATTAAATTGAGCTGTTTTATGACTTAAAATGCTGCGGGTGAGCTTCATGAAGACATAAACTGTCATGAACTTTGAAAGAAAGTTTCAAACTTGCCTTTCTATTTAATGTTTTTGTATGTTGGCTGCTGTTGTAGCATACATTTTCTGCCTGCACCCTTTTTGTTCCACTTTGCCTGTTGCCAGCTCTGTGAAATTGGGGATTAACCCCTCGGATAATGGCTATGATGTCCAGTTGAGTGGTTTAAAATGACTGGCTGCCTGAGAAACACACTGATGCATACATGACTTACACCCTCTGAGCGCTCGCTGTCTCCTTCTTCCTCCCACCCTTCCTATTTCCGCCACCTCCTCGTATGTCACGACTGTCCTGCCCACCATCATGCACAGAAACGAAAAGAAAAAGAAAGAAAGATGGCCTTGTTTCCCCCGTCCCCTCCAAGAATATCAGAACCACCTCTACGAAAATAAGGAAGAGCACACATAGACGTATATGCATGGGGGTTTGTGTGCAAGTCTGTGTGTGTGTGTTTACTTGGCCGGAGGAACCCAGTCACTCCAGATCTGAGTGTTTGCGGGTGACAGGAACTGTAAGCGATGGTGGCACTCTTTAACACTCTCTCCTCGGAGACTTAGGCTGCTCTGGCCTCCATTCTTTGCACATTTCTTCCCTCCAATCCCATTACAGGCCTAACTCTAACCTTAACCTTACTACTACCACTTCTTACACCTTCTATTTTGGTGCGGACGAAAGCTGTTGACTGTGAACTCAGTAGCTGCGATGTAAGACAGGGTAGATAATATCATGATGTTGTGCTCCTGGTGCTGAAACATTGATGGATAGTGGTTATCAAGCCTTATTAAAGCAATGGCTTCCAATCATTTATAATCATCTGAACAACACTGATAGATAATGTAGTTTTATACAGGTTTTTTTTTGCTGACAATTTCACTGTAATTGAATGCAGTCCGAAAGCTTAATTTAAAACCATCAGCCTACATTTGGAGAGCGTGAAAATCCTTTTTTTAAAGTCAACATCAAAATTGACCCTAATAAGTTTCTGGTTATGTTGTGAATGACAAATCGGTGCACAGTATTTTGTCATTCACATCCACTTTTCACTATCCAATCAATTTAAGAAGTATAAAATCAAGATACGCCCTACACTTTAAATGTCCTGTTTCACTTGTCAAACAAAAGCATGTATTTGGTTGGTTATTACAATTAACTTTAATGGCCATTTTAAATATTTAACATCTCAAAATGTTGCTCTTGCATGAAGCCTTTCCCAAAAATATGAAATCTTTGCACCTGCCCTTGCGCTGTGTATGGTTCACTAAGGTTATGTGAACCTGCTGTCTATTATGCGCTTCTCTTATAACACTCTTCCTTTTTGTCTAATAAGCTTCATGTGCTTCTAGTTCCAGTGAAGCAGAAAATCTGATTAGTCCGACTGCATTCTGTCTCGTTCAGTGTTTAGCCGTGTTACACGTCTGTCAATTGTGTTGTTTGTGTTTATTGTTGTTTTGCACTTGATTGCACAGATTGTCATGTAACTCGGTCGGCCAACGAAGAGATATTAAAATTCATTGTTGGTTGCACAGTTGAAGTAGTTCTGAATAGTCACATGAAAAGAACTGACTAATTTGGGGGAGTCTGGGGTGCAAAGTGCTGTTATTTACTGAGCCGTTACTGCTCGTTGTCAGAGAAAAATAAATTGGTATTAGGGGTTAAAAGGGAATAGATGAAAAGATTCTCGGATGTTAAAGGGATAGTCCATACAAAAATCCTGTCAACTTTACACCTTTAAAGATACAAAAGCCACTAGGGTGTTACCCTTTCAAAAGGTGCTAAATTACACTAAGTACTAAGATGTTACCATTTAGGTGCTAATATGTACCTTCAATGTAGTAATATGCATCCTTTACAAGGTACAAAGATATGCAATTTGAAAAGCTTCCACTCTGTGACAGTTTTTGGACTTTTTTTCTGAGAGGCTATGTGTTTCAAAAAAGTTAGAATTTTCTTTATTAAGTGGAACAAAAAAAGGTAAAGATTAATATAAAGCACAAAAAGCACCATAAAAATATCATAAATTGATTTATATGACTCATATTCCAAGTCTTCTGAAGCCATACGAAAGCTGTGTGTGTGTGTGTGTGTGTGTGTGTGTGTGTGTGTGTGTGTGTGTAAAAGTGCATCACATTTTTGGGTGAACTATCCCTTTAAATCGCTAACATTGTTCAGTAGTTGTTCTTTAGAATGAGTCGCACGACTGCATTATAGGCAATCAAATCAAAAAGCCTCAAGCAAAGCAGTTGGAGGCTAACTTAAAACTATTAAAAAGAGAAAAAAGTCACTTGTCACTGTCATTCTCTTCTTCTTTCAGTCTTCCAAGTAAGGTGTATTTGTACAAGTGGACATGGGAGAGGCAGAGGATTGATTTGATCTTACAAGCCATCAGGTTGAGAGGAACTTTCCTAAACATGACCTGAAGTGTGCCGGCCCCGCAGCAAACGCTGCTGTCACTATAGTGAAAGTGAGCTGTCACGCTGCGGTCAGGCCGATGCAAGCTGACAGCCTGAACGCTCACAAAACAAATCATGGCCTCATTTGGTAACACTCCACGTCCCTGTGATTTAGCCCCAACCAGGACGGCTTCTGTGCTGCTCATAGAGGATGCTAGTGGGGAAGTCTAGCCTATTGGGGATATCTGTGTGTGTGTGTGTGTGTGTGTGTGTGTGTGTGTGTGTGTGTGTGTGTGTGTGTGTGTGTGTGTGTGTGTGTGTGTGTGTGTGTGTGTGTGTGTGTGTGTGTGTGTGTGTGTGTGTGTGTGTGTGTGTGTGTGTGTGTGTGTGTGTGTGTGTGTGTGTGTGTGTGTGTGTGTGTGTGTGTGTGATAATATGTAGGTGCATGTGCATGTAAGAAGTTGCATCTCCGTGAGTGTCAGTGAAATCATGGTTAGTGAGAGATGCTATTTCATCTACTCATGAATTGGTCTATGGGAGAACCTTACCAAGACTAGATAATTTTCATGCTATAATCTAAATAAAAAGCAAAACAAGAAATTACATTTTTAAGCATTTTTCCTATAACCATTAAAGAAATAGTTCACACAACAATTAATATTTGCTGAACATTTACTCACCCTCAGGCCCTCCAAGATGTAAATTATTTAGTTATTTATCAGAACAGATTTGGAGAAATTTAACATTACATCACTTGCTCACCAGTGGATCCTCTGCAGTGAATGGGTGCCGTCAGAATGAGAGTCCAAACAGCTGATAAAAACATCACAATAATCCACAAGTAATCCACACCACTCCAGTCCAAACATTTTGTGAAGTGAAAAGTTGCATGTTTGTAAGAAACAAATCCATCATTAAGGAGTTCTATTTGGACTCTCATTTTGACGGCACCCATTCACTTACATCGATATGCCAGTAGGTGGCAACAATGAGTGAGTCACTGAATCATTTACTCAACCAAATCAAACAAAACCACTGATTCATTCAGGAACAAAACAAGGTGCTGCCTTCATGTATGAGTCGTTGAATCATTCCCTCAGCTGATTGTAAAGAAAAAACTAAGTAACATATAATATTGTGTCTAAAATGTAAGTTGCTCAGTATTACATTTTTCTGTATTGAATTGTTGTATAAATGCAATATTGTTGCTTGCTTGAATATGATATTTTTAAATTGGTAACAGTGACTTGTTGCAGGCTACAGACAAGTTGCAGGCTACAGCTATTATGCACTCTTGCTTGTGTTGCTTTAATAACAAATATTATAATATTTATAATTTCTCCTCCTCCAATTTATTCCCGACCCTTTTAAACCCTTGAAGGTCCAGGAATCTGCAGACTTTCCCCCCACATTTTTGCAATACTTTGTAGGGAAATATGTCAAATTGTGTGCAATAGATTTGGTTAAATAGTAAAAAAAAAATGGTTAAATGGAGCAGAGACTGCTTCACTGATATGATAGCTAACATCATAATCAAATTGTCCCAAATATTTAGTAAACAAAAAACGCAATTCTGCGTAAACTTGCAGGCACAGATTGCACTTGGGCCTCGCAAACAGGAACTAGATGCTTCATTTTAAGGTTTTCAATTTTGTGTGCAAAACACTTTAAAATATTTAAGTAATGTGACAGCTGACAGTCCCTGATATCGCTGGTAACCTCTTATGCGTTTGGAAGAGCCTTAAAGATTGATATTAAATCAAGTGAAGAATTGCATTTTCATGGAGCGCAGCATCAAAATCTAGAAATTCACACTTATCACGGAAAACCTAACTTCATAAAAGACGCCTACCAGCACAAAACCTGACAGAAGAAATTGACCATAGCTTTGAGTTGTTATTACTGAGGTCTTCTATCTCCGTAAAAGTCATTTAAGCACTAAATGTCACTAAAATGCCATTCTGAAGCAGGTGACATGCATTGGCCAGGCTGATGGCTTGAGGCTGATTTCTGCTGGGCTACAGCCATCACCTTTCCTCGCTAAAAATGAATTATCTGTTTGGCAGATCCATTTTCCACTTTATTATTCAACTAACTCACAAAATGGTAATTAAATGAAACAATTTAGTAAGAAAAAAGTGAGAAGAGGAGAGGCGATGATTGTGTTAAAGTGCTTTACACACTCACTGGGTGATTTTATTTGGCAGCTAATAAAGCGAACAGAGAAAAACATCATGATTAAAGGGTTGAACAGTGAACACCTGAGTATCTCTGCTATAATCATTAAGATAGAGAGATGGGGGAGGAGAGCTAGACGAGGCAATGCATTGTTCTTGAATGTGCACAGAGGAAAGAGGGAGAAACTATAAACACAAGGCACACTCAGCTGGGAAGATGGGGTATATCTCACAAAAACTGGATTGAATTTCACCCCAAAATAAAAATAAAAAGAAGCCCATTTTAGGACTGTAATTGCATCATGACATTATTTTCGACAGTTGAGCACATTAACTCACAATTCTCAGTAGCCTTCAGTAATGCAAATAAAGGAATCCCATTCTCATTATTGCAATGCAATAAAAAAATTTTTTTATATATTTGTGTGTATACATGGTAGTATTTGTTGCCTTAACGTAATGTTAATCATTGTGTCCAGACAGGATGATTTTCATTTACTGTATTAATCTGAGCCTCCTGTTCAGTCGTTGGCTGTGTTCGGATTGGCATATAATTCTTATATTTCTACAGCATGTAGTTTGTAAACTGTGCATAGTTTGTGAATTGCCTATATTTATAGAATACCAGGATTGCAAAAATGTGCAGCAAACAACAGAGCACACTGCACACAATACTGTATCCCACAATGTAATGCACTCAATTTGAGATTACATTTCTAATGTGACAAATTGACTGGCAGTTATTTATCATCTTTTTTATTGTCTTGTTATTTGATTGGATTAGCACAACAAAAAGGAATATGCCAGGATCTATTAATACAAGCTCAATCAAAACATAATTTACTGTATAATGTTGATTACAGCAGAAAATAATTTAGCAAGTATAATCATATTAACATAGCGCCGATTTTAATCGAAATATACAGGCACTCTGACCAATAGCGCATGCGCCCGTGATGTACATGAATGACGGGACGCGCACCTGTAGTAATACACAGATTAGAAACGATGGAGGCGAAGAAAGAATCACATTTCTGGGGAAACACAACTCGCTGCCACCAGTCTCTCATCCAGAAACGGCGAGAACGCGACGGCAGCATATAGGCAAACAAATTCCATCACATTTCTATGGCGCCGAAAAAACGTGCAATACAGCCATTCAAAATTATTATGCATTAGACGTAAATAAATGAAAACAGCGACCAGTAAACACACCTGCTCTTTCTGAGTCTATCATTTGTGCTGTGCAAAAATATTCTGGGGTAGGGGGGCCTACCGTAATGCGGTAGCCCAGGGGCCTCTGGTTATCTTAAGGCGCCCCTGAGTACATACAAAGCTCTTTTTTTTTCTTACTTTTTCTTACTCATATTATTCTTATTGTATTTTTTAGTGGTCAAATAAATCACTTATATGATGTCTAAGATTCTGCCTATAATAATTTTATAATTGAAAAACATACAGTGGCATGTATAATGACTAAAACATTTTAATAGTTTGTAGAACTCTTCAATACATTTGGTAAATAATTATGTTTCCTCAAACGTGGGGGGGGGGGGGGCTATATATAGTCTCAGGAAAATCTCATTTTTCATGGTATCTTCAGATTTGAAATATAAACTCATGAGACATGTGACCTTTCAACCCATTACTTTTCTGGATTACTCCAGGACTTATTTCATGTATTTGTATATGAAATACAATTTATTTATTTTTTATTCAGTGTGGTACACTTTTTTCAAGGCACTTCAGTCTCTATAACTTTTTCTCTTTTTGAGCATTATCAACTCTGGATGATTATAGTAAAGCCCAAAGTGTCTTCTTTGCAAAAACACCAAAATTGTGTGTGTAGCACACTGAAGTCAGCAACTGTTATAATTTTAATTTATGTATGTCTTTTTCAACTGTGAGTCCCAAAATGGCAAGTGCTGGCGAACAGGTTAAGCTTAGCTTTTGCAGCACATTTTAAATTGCAAAATGCAAAATAACAGTTTTTATTGATAATAATAATTGTATGGCACTCGCATGGAACTTAATGTGGCCATACTTAATGTATGACAGCAATGTGGAATACTACTTTTTAAAATGTTTATATTGTTAAATAATGCCAACTTGTTTCACAGTAATCTACTATTAGTGTAAGCTAGTATTTAATTCCAGACATTGCTATTCTCTCTTTATGCAGAAACTTGAGGTCTGTTTCTTGCATCTACTTCAACTGTACTAACCAGAGTTTGTGTATTGTATGTTGTCCTCTTCCAGACTCTGTTCAGGAGAAGCAGCCACCCGTTAGTCCAATGAATAACCGGAAGGAAGACATGGAGATCGCGTCGCACTACCGGCAGCTCCTGCGGGAGCTGAACGAGCAGCGGCAGCACGGCATCCTGTGCGACGTGTGTGTGATCGTGGAGGGCAAGATTTTCAAAGCACACAAGAACGTGTTGCTGGGCAGCAGCCGCTACTTCAAGACACTTTACTGCCAGGTGAAGAAGAGCTCAGAGCAGCAGGCCACCATCACGCACCTGGACATCGTCACAGCTCAAGGATTCAAGACCATCCTCGACTTCATGTACTCCGCCCACTTGGCACTCACAAGCAAGAATGTGATCGAGGTGATGTCGGCCGCCAGCTACCTGCAGATGACCGACATAGTGCAAGCGTGTCACGGCTTCATCAAGGCAGCGCTAGACATCAGCATTCGCTCCGAGCTCACAGACGAACTTGTGGATATTGAGATGGGCAACGCGGTGAGCTCTATGGGAGGCGGGGCTGGGCCCGGTGTGGGCGGAGCCTCAGAAGCACTGGTGTCCATGATCTCAGCCCGCAGTTCCTCACCATGGTTAGCCCGACGCACCAGCCCGGCAAACTCATCTGGAGACTCAGCCATCGCTAGCTGCCACGAAGGCGGTAGCAACTACGGCAAAGAAGACCAGGAACCCAAAAGCCATGAGAGTCAGGAGGATGCTTGTTTGCAGCCCTTGTGGCCTGCTGATTACCGTTCTGTCCAGGTCAAAGAGGAGCAGGTCTCCCCCTCCAATCTGCAAGATGGGACTTGCCGAGGGGCACAAGGCATGCCTGGAGAGCAAGGTGGACGAGGAGAGGGGGGCTGGCAACCCCTTGGCTCGGGCCGCAGGAAGAACCGTAAGAACAAGGACACGGTCAGGCACATAACCCAACAGAATGAAGGGGACAGTCGGACAGCTTCGCCGTTGCCATCCATGCTCTCCAATCCTGACTGGAGCTATGTCATTCCAGGTATGATTACTGTGTACTGGTTGCTTTATTGCTTCCTTTATTACTGTCATGATATCACATTGTGAAAACATAATCGAGCCTATTGTTGACCTTTCATCAAAGGATTTTTGGTCTTGCAGAAGAGACTGAATATGCCTACTATATAGTACAGGAATGGGCAACTCCGGTTGTGGAGGGACACTGTCCAGCAGTGTTTAGCTCCATCCCTAATCAAGAAAACTTCATTTTCTAATAATCCTGAAGACTTTGGTTAGATATTTCAGCTATATTAAATTTGGTAAGGAGCTAAACTCTGCAGGACAGTGACCCATAACCCCCCCCCAGACCGGAGTTGCCCATCCTTGATATAGTAGGTGCAAAGTGCATGAAATAAGTAGTATGTCCCATTCCTGCTATTCATGAAACAGCACACATCCAATGGACACTTTACTATCCCATGAGGCTTCAGGAGAGGAGTTGTGAATGGCAGTGAAGCGATACAGCTAACGTTGTTGGTGTTGGATGTAGATTGTCTGGATTACATTCGTACTACACTCATTCATACTATGTGGTCCATACTTTTTAACTGTCACAAAGTTTGTTCCTCATTGTTGCGAGCACTGCCTCGTGGATCCCGTGAGAGTCAGGTCGTCTGTAATACTTTGCCACCGTGTTTGATTGTATAATTCGAACCCAGATAGAAATAGAACTCTGATGAAGTTGAAAATGATTGTTGTAGCACTTATAGTATAACAGCATGACAAACTACAGATTGAGGTGGGGAATTTGGGGTTGAAAAAACTAATTTCCTCATTAACATCGGAAAGACACATGGGACGCGAGGCAGCCTCATCAACCTAAAAACAAAATCCGTGCTGAGGAACAGATCACGCCAGCAAGCGGGGATGAGGCCCTACCTGTCTTGGATACTGTTGCTTATAGGTATGTAGATCATTAAAAGTGTGGCAGCTCTAATCTCTGGTGAATTTGTGCAGGCCGACTGTGAAATGGGCACACACACACTTTAAGAAAACAGGATAATTGAATTGACCTTGGTGGCGGTATGAGGATTAAATTGTATGTGTGTGTGCGAGTGTGTTGGGACGGGGGGTGCCCCAAGGTCTTCTGAAGTGTGGAGAAGAAGGGATAAAGTGAAGGAGAGAGGGAGGGGAATACGCTGAGATATGCATCAGCTTAGCGCGAGTTTACCTACTTAACTCTCGAGGCACTCTCTCATCCTCTCTGTTTGCCAGCCCTGCTACCTGCGGCTCCAACAGAAATAACTGCACTCGCTGACCCAACCCCACAGATCAAATATCAAGTGCAAGACTCCACACATCTAAGTACACACCAGATCACTGTACTGTGTACACACGCATGCTCACAAAAGTCACACCCATTCCTTTGTGTGGCACAAATAGTACACATTTATATTCCTCACGCACTGGCCCCTATAAGCCAAACTAATATGCAAGCCAAGCTTTTGAGGTCAATTTAATTACGTTCCAAATGGAATCGAAACATTTTCAAATCTGCAATCATCCCTCTTAACCGTGTGTAAATCTCAGTCCGCTAAGGAACCGAAAACTTGCAAAATGGCAAATTGCTTTAGATGTCATTTGATAATATGAGCCGATGCTCAGTGAAGATGAGAATATGGCTTGGTACACAAAACAGGCTCAGGCTTGGACGAGTCGGATCAGGGTGAGAGAAAGATGGCATGTTGTGAAAGCCCTCATGCCCTGCTTTGGGTTTTGGACTCGGCTGTAATTTTCCTACTGAATTGGTGAAATCTTGAGGAGTTGAGGCAGACAGGTTTGTCCAAAACCTATGCGAGCGGCTACTGTTGCCAGGATGGTTTGCTTTGTTTAAATAAACAAGTATTATTTATTTCTGTGAATTTTATGACCCACCTGTTATATGTAACATGAACATGTTTAAATATCATTAAGACAAAATGACAGCTTTAGTAATTAGAGGGACTCTATAAATGCCCTCATAAGTGATGTCTGTACATGCTGAGGTCCAGTCAGCAGCTAGACTTTTCTCAGATTTGGTTAAAGAGCATAGGAAGTGTCTAGTTGCAGGAGTAATGGTTTGCACGGTTAAGGGTGCCGTTTGCTGACAGCAGTAAATGGGATCTCAGGATGCTGATGTCCAAGTTGCATTGTGCACAGACTAATGGTTTTAAGAAGCTTGTAATTGGTGGTTGGCATGTTTATAGAACTGCATATCTAAATTACCATGCTTCTGGTATGAAGTTCTGGCGAGCAGCAGGATATTTCTCAACCTGCACTTTGTGAAGTGTGTGTGTGTGTGTGAGAGAGAGAGGATATGGTTTTTAACATGATTAGGAAGCCAAGACCAAAAAGACAGTCAGGCTACTGTCTAAAGCTTCTAGCTGCTTCACTTTTCTGCTAAAATATTATCCTAATCATCTCATTGATACAGTTTTAATCATGAATGTTGTAAGATAAGACTCGGATCATGCTATAGGGACTGTTTGCATACCAGTTATTCTTTGCACATGTCCTTAAGTTTCACTGCGCCCTTGTTCAGCCCCTGTTGAATGGACATTCCCTTTCAGAGCATCTTACAGACCACTGACAAACATCAGGCATCAAGCCATCACAGTTCTAGAGAGGGGATGCGAGGTCACACTGGATGCTTAGCAGATGTTTGCAGGTGTTGAAACTGGTTGCAGAATATGCAGGCGTTATAATGGGCATGTGTCCTAGAATGCAGATTCCGAACTTTGGGGAAACATCACAATATTACAGTCAGTGTGGTTTAAATGGTTTACATTTTTGTTTGTGGCATTCTGCTAAGTTTAAAGTAGTTTTGCCCAAATTACATGTTTTCTGGATTATATTTAATTTAATTTATTTGCAATGCATTTTTTCGGACACTATTCCATATCGCGATTTGATTAAGTGCAAGGCCCTACTATTGGTTTATTCATCCATATTTTGCCAAATTCCAAAACATTCCATGTTGTACAGACAATTTAATTTTGTGACTGGATTCAGTGATTCCACTCATGTTTTTTGTGAAATCATCAGATAATATTTTAGATAACTTGCATAGGCATACTAGAAACATTTTCGACGCAAATGCGCAAAAGAGAGATGCCAATGTTTAGCCAGCACATTAGAAGCATACATTAGCAATTAGCATTTTCTTGTATTACTGTGGCGGGAACAAGGGGGCAGTAGATTTACTCTCAGTTGTCTGTGGCATAAAAAAAATCTATGTTTTGTTATATAAATAGCTAGCAAGTTAGTATAGCTAGTACAGACCTTTTATCTGACAGTAGTTGATTTGAAAGACCATAGAAGAAGAGTTTACGCTCATACCTGCTAATAGTGCCCCCCTTGTGGCAACAGTAAGAACATGCTTGTATTGTCTTATGTATTGTTTTGTGAATTAAGTGGGCTCAAGTGGAACACACTCTCATGGCAATTTATAACTATTTTACATATTGGCAAATTGCTGGCTGAATTGTATGACGCGTACAAATTAATGTGTACGTTTTCATATGATCTGCTTATGTCGTAGGTTTCCGAACACATCACATTGTATAAATTCATACAAAATGTAAAATAGTAATTTTTCTCTTGAGACCAGGTTGTAAATGGAGCATGAAATTAAGCTTGAGTAGGTAGATTTTTTTTTTGCTTTCATTTCTTTGTGTAAAGTATATTTAATCAACCTGAGTCTACAGCAAAGTGTTTGTGAGAGAAGCAGCGCTGCTGTCAGTGATGCCTGTTTGTTTCTTTGTTGTCATATAGTGCTCATCTTTCTACTCATCATCCTACACATTTTTTGTTGTTTTAGTAGTAGCTATATCAGTTTGTCCCCACCCTTTTACATGTGCTATGAATTCATTACTCATCATCAGGAGTGTGTGTACACTCATTTTATCAGTATTTTTTCTACAGCCTGTGCCTGATGCTAGAGGCCTCTACAATTAGCATTAGCATTAGCATTGACACTCGTTTGTCAGGTCAGAAAATTACCACCAAAAAGTGACATTTCAAAAGGAAATTTACCCAGCATACTCTGATGCGATGCCATGGTATCTGTGTGTGAAAGTGGCTTGTTATTTTGAGTGTTGTTCGTGTTTCAGGTTTACTCCCTTATGAAGAGTGGGGTTTCTGTGGTGGGCTGCGGCTGTGAACTTCATGCTGTCATCAGGGGGATTTTTTAAGCTGGTCAGGAAATGGTCACTGATATTTTATTTTAGATGATCTGTTCATGAGCACGGCTATCGCTTGATCAGAAAGAGACTAGGAAGATCATTGTGGCCTTCCCCTTTCCACAGCACAAGGCAAGACAAAAATCCCACATTCACACATGCATAGGGGTTGTTGTGCTGTTGACGTGTTGTTCTGTGTTTAAATTGTGAATCTTTATCAAAAGGGAACTGTGTGCTTTCTTAGGTATCTGTGTTTATTTGTGTACAGATGCAGATATGTATATGTGGCGATTGAGTGCTTGTATGTGATTTCAGAGTGTGTATGTGAAGAAAACACACACATGCACACATATAATAGTGAAGCGCCTGAAGTGTATAAAGAGTGTTGAAATATTTAACAAGTGTTGTGTGTTTAATAGTCTATGGCTGACTTGTTCACAGCAGAGCTCATCTAATCTAATCCTGTTCAAGCAAACACACATACACATGAACTTCAGCTCAGCCTCAACACATCACATCTATTTACTCTCCTCTGAAAGTTTAACCTTTGGCCTCTCACCCACTGCGCTGCAAACACTCGCTCATTCATGCATTAATTCACTAATTCATGCCTTCACTGCTCAATCAGTCCTTTACTAACTCCTACTAATTCATTTATTCTCTCACTCACTAATTCATTTATTCTCTCACTCACTCATTAATTTATTCACTGACTGATTTATTCATTCACTTACTGACTCATTCATTCATTCACCCACTCACTGACTCACTAATTAATTTTGACCTGTTCACTCAATCATCCACAATTTCATTCAGTCACTGCCTCACTCATTCATTCATTCATTCTGACTCATTCAGTCATTCACTCACACATCATTTCATTCAATCACTAATTTTTTATTCACTCTCTGACTCGTTCATTCTTCCAGACTCATTCATTCACTCACTCCATTATTCATTAATTCATTCATTCATTCACTGACTCTTACTCATTCATTCATTCAGTCATTCACTCACTCACAATGTTTTTATTCACTCACTAATTAATTCATTAATTCACTGAATTACTCTCATTCATTCTTCCTGACTCAATTATTCACTCACTCTCTGCCTTACTCATTAATTCACTCCATTATTCATTCATTCATTCATTCACTCATTCACTTATTCCTTCCTCCCTTGCTTCATTCATTTGTTCACTTAATTACTATAATTCACTCACTCACTCACTCACTCACTCACTCACTCACTCACTCACTCACTCATTCATTCATGTTCATTCATTTATGCACCCTCCATTCATCATTCACTCACTCTTTCATTTACGCAATCTTTTTTCATTCATTAATTCAATAATTCATTAATTAATTCACTGACTGACTGGCTGACCCATTCACTCAGTCACACAGTACTTTGTTTATTCGTTTATTATTCTCCTTAGGATTGTGTCGTCATCCTTCTCTCAGCCTTGTGTCTTTCCTAGCTCATCAGCTCTATCTCTGTTTTACTCTCGCTCTCACTTCTCTCTCTGGGTCTCTATAGTCAAAAGGTGTGCGCTTGAAATAATGAGAGTGAGGCCCCTTTAACCCCATCCTCTTACCACTCTCCCCATAGTATTTACACCTCATTAAACCTGAAATAGCTTTAATATTTAAAACATTGTGAACAGATCTCAACCCTCCCACCCTGAACACCTCTGGATTTTTCCCCTCCCTCGTCACTTTCTCCCAGTTTAATAATCTTCTTTCATATTTCCTTCCTCTCCATTAAAACCAAAATAGATTTGATATTTCACAAGTTAAACTTTTACTTGTTTCTTCTCACGCTCCGTCCCTCATCTGTTCTTTTTTCCTCCCTCTCTGTCCCTCATCTGATGTGCCTCCCTATTTTCTTTTGATTGAGACTCACCATCCCACCAGATGACCTTCACAGTTCTCTTCTCTCTCTTGTTTCTCTGTTTCTTTCTCTCTCCCTCTGTCTCCCCCATGGCATTCTGGGTTGCCCCTCAATGTAGCTGAATGCTTGTTTGTTCTGGGGTAAGGCGTCATGTTGGACTATCAGACAGAGTGCTTGTGTTCCACCTCGCTCTATGCCACCCTCTCGCCTCTCTCTTCAGTCTCCCTCTGTTCCTCCCTTACTACAACAAGTCTCTTCAACTACAATAAGGTGAACCGGGCCAGATAATTAGGTATTAATTGGTCAGTGTATAGAATCTTTAAAGGTTAGTTTAAGTACAGATAAAAGGAGTGAAAGGGCAAACCTTTAGTATAGGGACCGATTCTCACTATTAACTAGTTGCTTATTAACATGCCTATTATTAACATATTGGCTGTTTATTAGTAATTATAAAGCACATATTCTGCATGACCATATTCTGCATCCACAATCCTACCCAATACCTAAACTTAACATCTACCTTGCTATCTATTCATAAGCAGCAAATTAGGAATTTAATTTAGTTTGTTAATAGCAAGAATAGGACCTTAAATTAAAGTGTGACCAATGAGAGAAATCACAACACTTAATATAGCATCTGTAGGAAATGAAGTCTTGCCGTTCAGTTACAAGATCCAATCCTTTCTTGTATTTTGTGCATTAATTGGAAAATAATTGAAAAAGTTATGTTTACCATCTTTACATGACCCTGAAAAATGTTTTTTTTTCTAGCCTGATTTGTACCAAAGAGAGTCCTAAACATTCATGACTGTTTTGTGGTCAGATTTTATTGATTTGACAAATGCAGTTTAATAAGCTTGGCAAACAGTTTTGGAATCTTTCTTCTTTAATGTATTATTGCAAAAATTGAAATAGTTGCCCCAGGGAGTTACCAAGGTGGTAACTCCAAGAACAAGTCAGCTGATTTGCCTGATTCTGAAAGGGTATATTCTGGGGTTTTACCACCTAATGTGAGTTTACTGTTTGTGTCAATTACCACAGTCAGATTTTTTTTTAATTCAGACAATAATAACGTAAAGTGCTGTGAGTGTATAGCAGGAAACTCTCTTCCTTTATTCGGTTCTGTTGGTCAATTTATACTTTATCTAACCTTTATTTTTGTTGTTCAGGTTTCAGGTTCACTAACTGTTTTTAGGCTCTTCCCTCTGTCCTTGTCTCTCTTTCGCTCTCTTTGCTTGGAAATGACATGTCTGTCACTCTTCCACACCTCCCACCCGTGTGTCTCACTGTCTCTTTGAAAGTGAACACTCTTGACTTTATCATGGACAGAAAAATCCAGACTTCCTCATGGTGGAGTTCCCTCCTACTTCAGTGCTCTGGTCTCTGAGTACACAACCCCTCCCAGAATCCTTTAGACATGCACTATATATAGACACTTTGGCCTCTAAAGCCAAGAGGTGCCTCAAGCCAGGACGCACCACGGTGTCTCGGCTTTGGCCAGTGAAGATGACGATGATAGCAATGCCATTTTCCAAAACGTAATCACCCCCTGCCCTTGGAGCAGAATGCCTGAGCTACTCAGCAGAGATGGAGGGATGGTAGAAGCTTCCAGTTTTTTATAGCAGATCATCCCCTTCCAACACCTGTGTTGTATCAGTAACAAAAATGGCCCACTGCCCATCTCTGCCATCTGGGCTTCTCCCCAGTCGCATGGGGCAACATTGAAAAGATGCCCTGCCAGCAAAAATTGTATTTTAAACAAAAGTTTGCACATGACTTACATTTACTTTTCTTTGCTATTTTGGGGGACCATTTGATTGATATACAAAGTAGATTGGATCCAGTGGGAACCATAGCCTACAGTGCACAGTGCTTCAGGTGACCTGAGTTTGAGTCTTCAATCATGGTCATTTCCTGATCCCATCCCCTTTCTCCTCCTGAAGTGCTTCCTATATTTCCTCTCAAAATAAAAAGTCCCAAAACATAAAAAAGTAGAAATGGATCAGGGCACAACATGATAGCCTAAAACTCAAATTAACTGTATGATCACCAATTCTCAATGTGTCTGTGCACAGTTGGTACTGTAACCACTAAGCCATGGTTCTGTCATTTCCTTTTTTCATCACTTGTTGGGAATCGGTCCAAATACAATCCTCACCCACTTGGGTAAATATTTCCTTACATTGACCTGTTTGAGGGAAGAAAATTCTCAACTGGCTTATTGCAAATAAATAGATGTCTTGAGAGGAACACAATGAGACAAGCCAACTTTGTATCGTGGTGGGCTGTTTAATGGAGGATAATCCCATTAATCCCAATGCATAGGGTGGGGGGAATGTGCTTCGCTCTCGTCACTCACCATCAGAATCAAAGCTGATCTCCGGAAGCAGTGGATGTTACGGGGATTGTCCTGCTATTATTCAAAAGTTCTGCTTGTGTTTCTTACCTTTTTAATGGAGAGGGCCTGTCTGCACTTGTGACAGACACTGAAGCATATTTAGAATGCTTGAAGCATTGGACAGATAAGAATGTATAAAGATCAGCTTTGAGCATGTGGAAAGAGCTGGATCCGTTTTAAATGGAGAAGAAATATGGCAAGTTGGATTTTGTAAAGCACAACTATAGAACCCTATGATTTCTGCGAATTATGAAATCCAGTCCAAAAAAATAGAATTTACTGTATAAAGTGGAATGTCATGGAATTTGTCAAATTTGGGATGAATAAATCAAAAGTAGGTCACTTCATGAGCATTTTACCATTTATTTTGAGAAAAAAACGATCATCATATATACATATATATATTAGTGATGTGCGGATGGTGGGTATATCCGCAGGCGTTGCGGATGATCCGCTGGTCGGGTAATAAAAAAACGCATTCTGATTATTTGCGGGTGGGTCGCGGGTGGATAAGATAAATCATTAATAATGCAAATATTAACTACATTTTCTAAATAGGCTACAGAAATTGAATAAAGTATAAATTAACATATTAAAGTTATCAAACAAAACATTATTTAGTCAAGAGCAGTGAGGGATTTTCTCTGTCTTTTGTTGTTTGATTAACATTAATGACAAACGGCACAGCTTTATAAGGCTGCTGTCACAAGACCTATTTCACGGCTCCAATACTGATACATATGCGTTTTCTTTCGCAACGGTTTACATTAACTTAAGACAAAACTGACAGTGCTTACGAGAATACTCGCCAGGACGGCTGTTTTGACATCATGTTGTGTGTATTTGGCCACTTAAGCGCAACAAGCTTTGCTTGTTTGATTTGGTACTCGCAGCGCGTGCTCTGGATGTGACTGTGAGCGCACAGAAAAGCGCCACTGGAGAGCTTGAGAACCGAATGGCTTAAAAAGACGTGAAAATAATACATTTTTGTGATGATGCAACAATGACCGATTAGGAAATTGACAATTCTGTCAACTGTACCGAAACATGAGCTAAAGTCTTGTAACGCAGCGTGCAGCAGCTCTAGATATCTCTTCGCCGATGTGAAGAGAAGGTCAAAGAGAGAAGACGCGGTACAGCTGAATCACTCAGACTGTTTTCAAATGACTGATTTGATCTGATGGGTTGTGTGAATTTATTTACTCATCTAACCTACACGCTATATTGAATAAATGTTTTGCAGTAATTTACCTCATTTTTAAGTTGAAAGCTGCTGGAATGAGTAATGCCATATAGCCTATGCGCAATCCCGCACCGAAATTGAGGACCTAATTAGACATAATTCTATTATACAGAGGATTGTGAAATAGATTTCCATGACTTTTCCAAAACTTTCTGGGTTTACATATTTTTTCTAAACTTTCCAGGCTTGGAAATTGCTGTTTTAAAATTCCATGACTTTTCCGGGTTTTTCATGACCATACAAACCCTGAATGTGACAATCGGGTGCGGTTATCTAAATCAGACAAAAATAAATGTGCGGGCAGATAATTTATTTGAAGCTGCGGATTCGGGTGATGTTTTAGCTCATCCGCGCATCACTAATATATATATACAAACAGAAACATAAAGGTCTTCAAAGCAACCTGTCAAAATAAAAGTTCAGTTTAACTTGTTGACAGTTAGCGGAAGTGAGATAATTTTTTTATAACATTGTAAATATAAATATTTGGATATTTTTCTTACAAAAACGCATCGATTCGCCACAGGACGGCTTTATTCACCCCCCAAAGCCATGTGAGGCACGATTTATTATGGATGGATGCGCTTTATTTGACTTCTTTTGGACCCACCCACTGCTATTATAAAGCTTGGAAGAGCAAGGACAAATTTTAATGTAACTCCGATTGGAAGAAGAAAGTCATATACATCTAGGATGCCTTGAGGGTGAGTAAAACATGGGCTAATTTTAATCTTTGGGTGAACTAACCATTTAAATTGTGTAAGTTTCACTATTTCAATTAATTAGACATGCTTTATGATTAATAAAATTGTATTTAACCAAAATAAAAAAACTAATTTACAATAAAAAAAATATTTTTTTTTTTATAAAAATTGGGAAAAATAAAACTGAATTTGGGAACAAATAAAACGGATTCCATAGGGCCCTACAACTAGAACCATTGGACCCCTGGCCTTTTTTAAGTCACTGGTTATTTAATGTTATCCTATTGTGTTATAGCCTGTCCAATCCTAAATCTGGAGGGACACTTTCCAGCAGAGCTTAGCACCCGCACTAATTAAACACACCTGAACCAGCTAATAAAGGTCTTCAGGATCAGTAGAACCTTTCAGGCAGGTGTGATTGAGCTAAACTCAGCTGGAAAGTGGATTTCCAGGAACAGGAGTGGATGCCTCTGTGTTACATAAACAGAAATTTTGTTCAGATGATCTTTGAAGGTTTTTTTCTCTAAACCATATTCCTGGAACCTCCCAATAATAGCCATTTTGGAAGCTTTTCATATCTGACCCAGCCGTTTCAGATCTTGGGTCTCTAATAACAAGTTTGATTAGTCTTTTTTATTAAGGGAACATCCAACATGTGTCCTATTGGGGAATCTCCAGGAACAGGGTTGGAAACCACTGCTCTGTGTCCTTGAGAGATGCACTTTCCCAATGATGTCCAATCCTGCTCCTGCATGGCCAATCGAGTGTGTTTGGGCAGATTGAAGCTAAACTCTGCAGGACATTGGCCCTCCATGAACAGGATTGTGCTCCCCAATCAATAGATTTGCAGCGGTCTGTGATAACTCTAGTTGGTAGCCGCCAAAACAGATCACTGTGAGACAGGGAGAGAAAGAGTAGAGAGTGCTGGGACATGATTATAGGCCTGACAGGATATATTTCTGTTTGTCCCGTGTTTAGACACTCTTAGGAAGTCTTTGATTGTATACGGGTTCAGATCTCCTTACCGTTGTGACCGTACACTAGCACTAGCTCCAGGCAGACTGCTGTGGACGGAGAGGGTAATAGGTACATGTGTGTGTGTGTGTGTGTGTGTGTGTGTGTGTTTGAGTGTGTGTAAAGGGGTTAGAACACCACCAATCCGTCCAACTTCCCCATTCAGGGCAGGACAACGCCCTGCTGTTTGTTTTCTTCTGCTGTATTTTACTCCGCGGCTTTTTCTTCCTCTTCTGGTTTTACGGGGGGGTTCTGTTCTTTATAGACAAACCCCCACCCTCTTCTGCTCTCTACCCTCCAGTCAGACCGGTTTGAGCATAGAGTGAGAGAGAGAAAGGAGAGAAGAGGAAGAAGTGAGCTGTTTGGACAAACGGACGCCCCGGGCAGGATGTGGAGGTTCGCTGCCCTCTGGGTGTGTCGGATTGGCCCTGCTACACAGACACACACACACACAACCGGCGTGGGAGGGCAAAATCTCCCTTCCTCACACACACACTCATTCTTCAACCCCACACCCTCTCCAGCTCCTCTCGATCCTCCACCCATTGTCCACCCCTCACCTCCTCCCTGTGGCTGCACCCTGCTCTCCCTCGCTCCTAAATAAGGAGAGGTTTAGGGGAGAGGGTGTTAAAGGTGCAAGGGGAAATTCCTATGTGTGCATGTGAAAGTGGGCAATGGCTGATACATGAACTGTAGCCAAAGCACCACAACTGCATGTGCGCTAAAGATGACGATGTGTGTTGCAAGATGTGTTATATGCGTGTCGTATGCGCTGTAGAAACAGGTGTGATAGTGGAGTATGTGTGTGGGAGGGGGGGCAACTATATATAGTCACACGAATGTGTCCCTACAACCCTAAATAAATGGGTGTGCTTTAACTGTTAAATGGGTCATATACAATATGTTTTTATTATTTTTATTATTAAATTATTGTTACTTTTTTACAACTACTGTTATTAAAATGTCAAAAAAGTGTCCTTTAGAAGCAGCTTTCTCTATAAAAGGGATAGTTCACCCAAAAATGAAAATTCTGTCATTAATTACTCACCCTCATGTCGTTCCAAAACTGTTAGACCTTCATTCATCTCCGGAAAAAAAATTAAGATATTTTTGATGAAATTCGAGAACTATCTGGCCCTGCACAGACAACAATGCAACTTGAACCATGTTCAAGGCCTAGAAAGGTAGCAAGTGCATCGTTAAAATAGTCCATGTGACATCAGTGGTTCAACTGTAATTGTATGAAGCTATGAGAATACTTTTGGTTTTATTTTTGCACAA
Source organism: Ptychobarbus kaznakovi (assembly GCA_027422405.1). NCBI lineage: Eukaryota > Metazoa > Chordata > Actinopteri > Cypriniformes > Cyprinidae > Ptychobarbus > Ptychobarbus kaznakovi. Next base: position 18,322,163 of record CM049794.1, on the reverse strand, counting down.
AAATATTCTCGTAGCTTCATAAAATTATGGTTGAGCCATTGATGTCAAATGGACTATTTTAACAATGCCCTTGCTACCTTTTTTGGCCTGGGAACATTTCAGTTACATTGCTGTCTATGGACGGTCAGAAAGCTCTCGGGTTTCATCAAAAATATCTTAATTTGTGTTCCAAATATGAACGGGTTCCGAAGGTTTTACGGGTTTGGAACGACATGAGTAATTATTGACAGAATTTTCATTTATGGGTGAACTATCACTTTAATGGCTTTTTATACATTTGCTTGAATTATTTTTAGGAAACAAAAATATTTAATTATATTATTGGTTAGGAGTGAGTGGTATACTAGTTTAAAAGGAAAAAACTTTACTAGTCACATGACATGACATTTACAACTTAATTCTGAACTGAGAGAACTGAACTGAGGACCCATAAATGAAGATGACAGATTTCAAATTATGTACTTCCTGCACCAGCCAAGCAATCGCTGCTGAGATTAATGGAAATGCTAACAGATCTGTAGTCATTACAGTTTGCTTTATGTAAACACAGGTGAAGTCTACAGTATGTCCTGTGTGTGTGTGTGTGTGTGTGTGTGTGTGTGCGTGTGTGTGTGTGTGTGTGTGTGTGTGTGTGTGTGTGTGTGTGTGTGTGTGTGTGTGTGTGTGTGTGTGTGTGTGTGTGTGTGTGTGTGTGTGTGTGTGTGTGTGTGTGTGTGTGTGTGTGTGTGTGAAGGGGTGTCAGTATTAATGCATGGAGGATACAAATCTCTTGCATGTCCCCAATTGTGCCCCATCAATTCAGTGTGTCACTTCTGTTTTCTTTCAAATAATGGACTGCAGCGACTGTGTGTGTGTGTTTCTGTGTGTGATGGAATGCCCTTGAAGAGATGCAGTATCTTTGGGCGTGAGCTTCACACCGTCAGAAATATTCCATGGCTTCTGTTTCATGCCCACACCACACACACACACACACACACACACACTCAAACTCGGGCACACAGTAAAAGCAGCATTGTGGTTTTCTTTGTAAATACTCTTGTACAGAAGTGGATTTTTTGGACCAGCTCACTCAGTGACAGCGGTGTGAAGTTGAAGGCTCCCTTTTCGTAAAAAAATGGCAGGAAGCCGGCAGATTGCCCCCCCCACACACACACCTTTCTCTCTCAGAGGTATTGTGTGAGGTGAGAGAGAGTGAGAGAGGTGTCACTGTCCCTCTCCTGAGGCGATCAGTATGGAGGGTCTGGGCTCATCACCAGCTCGGCTCCAAACAATCAGGACCTCTCGGCAGGAGCTGCGCACACACAAACACACCCCTTTCCACCAAAACAGTGCTGGAGCCAGGCCGGGGGAGCTGAGGACCACTCTCACAAGCAGCTTATCTGTCCAGAGACGTAACTGAGTATGTTACTCAATTACTTTTTTTAACTAGTGTTAAGAACATAGTTGAATATATTTCTTCAACACCGCAAGATGGAAGATTTGACCCTCTAGGGCAGGGGTGTCAAACTCATTTTAGGTTGAGGGCCGGATTGAAGAAAATGTCCCCTTGTGCGGGCCGAATTACCTTTTGTTAAACCCTAGTTTGCTCACAATTCATATTAACTCTACATACTACAATATAATTTACAAAAAATCTAGGAAAACTTAACACATACTTTTTTAATTCACAGCAATCAACTCACTCACAACATTTGCAAATGTGACACACACACACACACACACACACACACACACACACACACACACACACACACACACACACACACACACACACACACACACACACACACACACATTTCATACAAAGGAAGTAAATAAAGTGCAAACAAAATAAAATTAGGGTGTCTGTTGCATTGAGCACTTTGAGCACACCAATGAATAGATACGAATCGCTTATTTTTTACACATAATTAAATATGTAAGACAGAAGTCACAACAGATTGAACAAACTAGCACAGCTATAAAGGAAATCGGTTGCCTGCGTTAACAGTCAGTTATACAGTTTCATTATAAAACTTAGTGTCATTCTACAACAACATGTAGAATCCCATGACTGACCAATCAGAATTGAGTATTTCAGAGGGCAGTGCACTATAGGAACAGGATAAAGATATCCTGATGTGTCTCTCGATTCTGTTTGGCTTTGTAAAAGAATTCACCACAACCTTGAAGCAGTCTCACTTCAAGGTTTGTCCTCCTCTTGCCTCTAGCTCATTCTCATACTCTTACCCCAAATCCTCCGTTTTTTTTTTTTCTGTTGGCACAATTATGGAGAAAAAGGGCAGAAGGAGGAGGATGTGAAAAGAAAGAAGTGGGGGAAAAGGGAGGAGGAAAGTAGGCGAGAAAGAGAGATAAAGTTGGGACACCCGGCCCCTCTCTCTCTGATAACTGGCTCCAGAGTCTGTGGGGGTTAGGGATTCCTGTCTGCTCTATCGGGCACACACACACACACACACACACACACACACACACACACACACACACTCAGATCCATCCGTGCTGCATTCCTGAGACCGCATGAGGAAGCGGCCTTTAGTGTCCTCCCAAACAGTCCATTTCTTTCCCCCTCTCGCTCCACATCCATCCTCTCTATCCCTCTATTTTTCCACCACTTCCAGCCTCCATTCCTTCTCTTCTGAGGAATTACAACTATGAGGTCAATTATGTCTCTTTCCTTCATTTGCTATTTTCCTCATCTTAACCGCTTCTCTCCTCATCATCTTTCTAACCTCTGGTCCCCTGCGCTCCCTCTGTGTCTTTCCATCTCCTCTATACTTTCCTTCTCTTTTTCTCCAATGTTCATTACCAAAATCTAGTTAGCCTTCATATTTGGCAATTTTAAAGCCTGCTCCAGAAGTTAGTCACTGACATTAGAGCTTGCTAATATTAAAATCTAGTGGTATTTATGGGTCAGGGTAGATGCCACACTTAATTGAACTTGAATGAAAAGAATAATTTACCCACAAATTAGAATTGTGTCATCATTTACTTCATGTTCCCTCATGTCGTTCCAAAGTTTCTTTCTTATGTTGAACATAAAATAAGATTTTTGAAGAATGCTGGTAATCAAACCATAGTATTTATTTCCCTACTATGGAAGTCAATGGGAACCGACATATCCTATTTCTTCAAATATCTTTTGTGTTCAACATAAGAAAGAAACTGGTGAACGACATGAGGGTGAGTAAATGACAACATTTTCATTTCTGGGTGAATTATTCCTTTAAGTATAGACATGAATCCTCAATTAACTAAATTCAAAAATGGTGTTGTATCTCTCATTTCCTTCAGAATAAAACTGAAATTGCGATGTGATATAGCACGATTATCAAAATCTCAAGGGCTGCTATTTGTATAAACATATGTCTCAGAGCAACTTGAGTAATAGTAAATGCTGCTTCTCAAACTCATCTCTGCAACTGCTCTGAGTTTAGGTCACTTATACTTGTAATGAGAAGCGCCAAGAAGCTTCCTGTGGTTTTGAGCTAAAATAAAAACTTGATGGTCTGAAAATTAAGATATAAATAAATCTAAATCTATCTACCTATATATATATATATATATATATATATGATAATGCTATCTATATATAATGTAATGTATGTACACAGTGTATATCTAAATATATAATAAAATAAATTTAAATTTTACGATAATTATTACAATAATAATGTTGCTTATTTTGTTTAATACATTTGTTTGGTAGTAATAATCATGAAATTAATAAAATATTGATGTATAATCATAAAATGTTTGGCCAAAGTTTGCAGCCCTATAAACAAGCATTTTATTTTAATTGTATTTTTTGTGCACTATTTTTTTTTAGTTTAAATTGCAATCAAAGTTAGCCCTAGCCGTTGCCTGTGTGGAGAGCTGCCAGCACAGCAGCTCAATAGACTGGAACAGAGCTATTGTCATGCATTTTCACTCATCCCTGCTTTCTAGCTCAGTACTCTCCGCTCATGCCCCAGTCGCGTTCTGTCATTAGCTCTGATGAGGGTTCACAGAGAGAGTGTGTAAAACTGTGTGTGTGAAACCACACATACAACTACAGCAAAACAGGCCCCCACCACAAGTGGAAGAGGAAGTGACACGTCAGCTAGCTTAAATAAGACCCTGATTCTCTAACTCTCCGTCCGTCATACTCTAGAGGAGGGCATGATTCTGCTCATTTGATCACATGCAATTAATTTCAATGACCCAACTCTCCTCTGGCGAGAGGGAATAAGACACTTCCGTTTCACTTTCTTCCCCTCTCTTTTCTCTTTCCCACTCTTGCCCCTCCTGAAAACCTCCTTATTGTTCCATTTTAGATCGGTGCGTCAGTCACGGTAACCTTGTACAGAGTTATATTAAGATTCCAGCAGATCGCACACTATCCTGCGTCTCTCATTGTACTAATGAACTCTTCTGCTTACTGAAGAACTGTCTTGACATGTAGAACATCTACATGAGATGTTGTTGCCATGGAGCTCCAGTGACTCTGCGTGGCAGATGCGCACATTTTGCGCGAAGGTTGTATGACGTATTTTGACAGTGGCAGGATTACCTGTTCTCTGAGGTCCCCTATAATGTTATAAAGATTTTTGCATCAAAAACATCACAATTTAGATATAATAGGCTATTTTCTCTCCTGTTTTTAAGCTCCTTTTGAATATGTGTGGAGGATTGTAGACTCGGAAGTAAACAACGCCCACTGCTATGATTGCCTAACACTTGTGTATGTTTGACAACATATAAAACGATCTGTAAAAGACAAAGCTATAGTGACCATGCTGTAAAAAAAAAAATCGGTTACAAAAAAAACGGCAGCTGTGGTTGCCAGATTTTTACTGTAAAAAATACTGTAGCAATGTTTTAGGTTTTACGGATATAATTTAAATGTACAGTTAGATACCATAATTTCATTAACTGATATAATGTTAATATACCAACCCATTGAAGTACTGAAATCTATTCTGTACCTTTGAAATACACGGATAACCACCAAAAGCAGGTGGTGATGAGAAAGTCACATGATGAACCAAAGCCCATCATAAGCACCTTTTAAATATTAACATATATATTGAAGGTGCACAGTCATTCACACAAACACTAAACACCATCATAGTAACTGAAATATTGCAATAAACATTAATTTAACAACATTAGGTGTAACATACGACCCTAATGTACAAATACTGATGAGAAAATACTAAAAACATAGTTATTTAAAAAAAAATAACTCTAATTTGAAATGTAGGGCAGGGAATTCTGGAATGTCAATTTACGATTATTCCCTGTATATTATATGTTCTGTTTCCCTTCCAAGAACGGTATACTACTATAAAATTACATGTAATGTCCAATACAGTTTTTCACCGTATAATGAAAAAGGTTAGGCTACTCACACTTGTGTTGCTACATTACTTTCAGATCCAATATAGTCGGCACAGCATCATCTTTTAGTTTTAATCTTTAATCCGCAGTAAAATGAAGTGAACAAAGGGCCGAGTTCTTACTGACGCGGTCTGGATCCTTATTAAAAATAAAGTTAATTCACTCTTTCCTAACGTTGGGATCAGAAGGAAGGCAATGCAAAGACTGTTATTCCACAGCTTGGCACTTGTTGTATTCGGAGCATCTTTATCATTTAGTTTTTTTGTAGAGCTGTGTTTGCCTCTTGTCATTTACACTACATGCATAAATCGGTGAGCAGGGCTAAACAGGCAGCGATGTAGAAGCAGGCGTTGATCTTCTTTTGCTGAGGTGGTGTTTAGTGACTGAGGTGGTGTATATCATAGAGTGGTACAGTCCACACGCTGTCGTTTTGGCAGACTGGCTTCAATATAAGCTGTTTTTATACTAACGAGAAAGATTTGAGTTCTGAAACTTACAGGATGTTTTTATAATACAATGACCTCTTATTTGTCAGAAATTTTGGTTTCTCGGTTCATGACTCCTTTAAGATTTCGAGATCACGTGCTGTCCCATCATCTCTTATTATAAATTGCTGGCTCTCACATTCACTTCCACTGTGTCGAGTTGAAATGTAGATCCCTCTACATGAGATCCTGTTGCCATGGAGCTTCATTGACCATGTGGAGCGGCAGACTGCATGTCAGTCACATGGAGTTAAAGTTGTATGGTGTGACAGCTGCAGAATAACCTGAGGAACCAGGAATTTGTGCATGAATGACCATTCAATACAATCTTTCTAATGGTTTTATTAAAACATTGAGTGGCTTTTGACCCGGTTGACACTGCTGATGGCGAGGTTTGAGTTTTTTTTGTTTGAAATCGTATCGTGTGTCAGATAATCTGACATTAAGTACTCTATCTGATTGTCTTATCCACCTGAAGACCTGGCGTCTCTCTACTGCTCATTTCTCCTCAGGCTTTCCGTTTGGCCTCATAGCTGGAGTCTGTCTACACTCTTATGGCAGACCTTCACGTCTTAATTCTCACTCAGTCGCTCTCTGAGCTTATTCTTCTGGCTCCTGTGTTCTTCTTCTCCCAAGAGAGACGTTACCAAGGATACGGCCATACAGCCAAGCTTGATACAGTTCATGATGAGTCAGAAATACAGTAAACGTGGGACGGGACACATACACATGTAGGCCCAGTTTACACATATTATTAAAGTCAAAAGTTGTCATTTGCAGTCTGTTTTACTTATGTAATTTTACATGTTTCAGAGTTAGGATACTGAATGAGAAAAAATGTTGGGCATGACCAGAATGCTTTAACATTTCGCCCAGAACAGATGTTAAAACCAGGTATAAACAGGATCAGTCAGCTTCATTGCTTTTATGATCACATACTATGTTTTATTTTTTTATTTATGAGATCTTTGCCACTTTTTTTGTCAAGAACAGATGAGATAATGGGAAACTACTGGGGGGAAATAAGGTTGGGAAATGACTAAAGCCACAATCAAACTTGGGAATTGCCTGGACAGAAATGCACCGCCAAGCCGTGTCTCCATTACTGTCAAATTTACAGTAATTTGACCTCATTCAAAGTGTCTATCAGCAGACATTCCTCAAAGGTACAACACACTCCAGCGTCTATCAGCTGTATGGAAACTTTCTGTATGAAAAATGTTTGTAATGTGTATGTTCAAGGTCCAAAATTAACAGTTGCTAAGTGCCAAATGTGAGTCAAATTGCCTTTGGCGAGTAATAAAATTGGAGTAACTCCATTTGGCTGGCAACTTTATAAGGATTTGCAACAATACGTGGCTTAACTTGAACTGTAAGAAAGATAGTCTGACTTTTCACTGATGTAAGAGACTTAGCAACGTAGGCTTATCAAGGAAGACTTTTAATAAAAAAAATTCCTCAGTAAAAATGTATCAGGTTTATCCAGTTTGGACACACATACTGTTTGTGCAACATTCCTCCCATTAAGCCACGCATATATTAGGGAGGAGGGAGAGGGGGGGGGAATCATGATGCATCTTCATGTTTTATGCAGTTTCAGAGAGACTGAGACTCATCTCATATTTGATGCTGTGAATGACCTGTGTTGTTTGTCACAAATATATAAGGGAGAAAAAAAGATTTATACCGTGTCTACACCGGACACGAGCGGCACGACAAAATACTATAGAACTCATTATAATCAATGATGCTGGATGCGGCTCGGCGCAGTGCGACACAACAAATCCCAGACAATAAACTGCTGCCGCGTTCTATTTATGACGTATTGACACAAATTCAGTGTAGACAGACTTTAACGGTTGTGGCGCGGTGCAACACGGCAACTGTCGTGTCCGGTGTAGACACGGTGTTAATATTCCATTATACAACAGTTAGTCCTTGAATCGGAGTTGAATATAAAAGTCCAACAACTCTGGGGCTTTTTAGTGTTTGCATGGCTCTGCTTTTCTGTGTTGACATGTTTCAGACTGTCAGCGTATTTATTAGTGCATTTTGCAGTGACTGTTTCTGCAGTTTGCAACACTGCAATTCACAGTGGGAGGCCTTTTTATGAGTGAGTCGATCATTCATTAAACTAATTTGTGGAAAAAAACAGTTTTATCTGTGAACAAAAGAAGTGACTTTCTTTAAAAGAGAGTCATTGAATCATTCACTCAACAAATCAGGCTTTAAAAACATTGATATGAATATTCCTACTTCCCTACAATATAGTAGGCGAAAAACAGTATGAGAAATGAGTAGCATGCCCAATTTCATAGTATTCATAAAACAGTAGGCAAAAGTAGCTGGATGACCTAGTAATTCTGACAAGATTCTGAAGTGTGCATCTGATGAACAATTTGTGATCACATGCGGCCACAGAAAAGTTGTGAATGGCAGTGAAGTGACACAACTGATGGTAGTAGGCAACACGACAGTTACAACTTTAAGAATGTAGTATGTCCTGATTACACTCATACCATACACATTCGTGTATATATATATAGAACATATGGAGAGTTTTTATGGAGATTCATATGGAGAGTAATTTGTTTTATAAATTTAAAAATCATGTTTTTTTCATTGTGCGTTCTAGTTAATCTCAATCAAACTGCAGTTGGGTTATTTTGATTAGATTAAAAATAAGAACAACAAAAAATACAGCAAACTAACAGCTTACTAACTTTTTTGAAAATTACAAAAAATGGAGTAATCTGTTTTTGCAAATAAACTCTTCATATACAGAACATGTTTTTAGTGATTGTTGGGCAGTTACTAAATTAAAATATGTATCTACTCCGAGAGTATGCGATTTTGGATAAGTGAGTCATTCACTGAAAAACACTGATTCATGATTGAACCATTGATGAGTGAATCATTGAGTCATTTACTGACATGTTTTGATCAAAAACACCATGACTGTGTTGCTCAAAGTTACAAAGGGTAATTCTGTGGTGGTTTTGCTTGGTACTTTTTCATTGGCGGAGTAAAAATAAACAAAGTTACTCTCAATATTGACTCTAAAATTACTGATTATATTCTGTAGTATTAAAAAGCATGGCTGTGATTGTGCTGATATTCAGACCAACAGCACTCTTACTCATGTGATTTAACGTGATTGACTGTCTTTACAAGTGAATCATTGAGTCATCACTCAACCAATTTGTTCATAAACACTGTCTGCATCTGAATATCCCTGATTTATTATATGCAAATTCACAGTATTCATAATACAGTGGGCCAAAAGTACCCGGATGAACTATTTCTTAGGTAGAGATTCTTAAGTGTGCATTCAGTGGATACCATCCCATAAGACTGTGGGAGAGGATTTGTGAATGGCAGTAAATTGACACAACTGACACTAGTAGGTCACATAACAATGACAACATGCAGTGATGCATTTTTAATAAAGCAATCGTGAAGAACTATTCAGAACAATTCACCACGAGGTTCATTTTAGACCTTGTGTTTGTGTGTTTGGACATCTAAAAAGGGCCGGTCCTGTTGCCTGCTCTTTAAACCCTGATTTCTGGCCTGTGCTCTGGATTTAGCGTCGGTCGCACCCTCCCCAGAGTCGTGCTTTTAGCACAAAGCCCTGCGTGTTTGCTTCCCCTCTCCACCCAGCATTCCATTTTCCCCAAGATCTCCTCTCTCCCACTCTCTCCGGCCCTCCCTTTCTCTCTCCGTCTGTCTTTCTCTGTCTCTTACGCCCTCTCTCTTTCTGCCGCTCGCACTGTCTGCCACTTTGTGCTCCTCTCTCTCTCTCTGCTTTGCTAAGCTGCATTAACTCCCCAGATTACCTTGAGCCCTGCAATCCTCCACTCCCCCTCCACCTCCACCCCTGCTCACGCTCACCCTCTCGTCCTCTCCGTCGCCCACTCAACTCCATCATTACCCACACTTCTCCTCTAGTCTTTCTCCCTCCTTTCTAGCCTTCAGGGTTTGTTTGATTTATTCTTCCTCTATCTATCTCTCTCTCTCCTCTGAGGTTGTGGCCCGACTAGTCCCTAAAAAACAACAGCAAGAGAATGAGAGAGCTAGAGAGAGAGAGAAATAACAACCTCTCTTTTACTTTCCATCATGCCTCCTCTTTCTTCGTTTTTTTCCCCTTTCATCCCACTCTCCCACACTGCTTTTAAATTGCCTCTGAATTCTTCGGCTTTTTTAGTGCCTCCCTCCCTCCATTCCTTGGAAATTACTTTTTACCCTTTCAAACTCCAACCACGCTGAGGAAGCAGGCCTGACCTTCCCCTCCCTAGCATAAGCCCGCCGGACACATGAGTGGCATGTGTGTTCGCTGTCCCGAGGGGGCTGTTTATCATGGCTAATGAGTGTGTCTGATGTGACGATGTAGTAGATAAGAGTTAAACACGACAGCTTAAACAGCTCTGTGTCTTATCACCGAACAGAAACAAACTCCACGCTGTGTGTGTGCAAACCTGATCTCTGTGCGAGATGGGAGAGCATCCAGGGACACCTCGAAACCGGCTGAAACAAAAGACAGTGTTGAGTTTCAGCCGGGGAGGGTCGTAATCGCCACAGCAGCTGGAACAGAGGGTCACTGGGTCAAACCCCGTCAGCTGACCCTTTTCTCTCGGCCTTTCTGTGTTATTCTCTCGTTTATTGTGCTTTAATAGACATTCGCCCAACCCCATCCCCTCCAATAACCATTAACACGCACAGATCACACACTCTCCACGCACACAAAAAGCTCTTTCAGAGACGAAGCCTGCATTCAATGCCGCACCACAAGGTCTTACATTCGCCACTACGCGTGTGCTCGTTCGTGTTCCTGAATGCATATTTTCTCATGCCGAGAGTTAACGTTCTAGCGCACGATAAACAGATACGTTCGAACCAGTGGACGCCCACGCGCAGACGCACACACAATCACGCACGGACACAAAGCCAACACCGTGGGTCCGTCTATTTGTGTCTACTCTTAAAAGGGTGTTTTATTTAGCATAAATGTTGAAGCCAAGAGTGCCTGGCTGCCATGGCAACCACATTAAACTGAGATCCCCTTTGCAAGAAAGAATCAAACTGATTCAGCCGTTCTCTTATGAGGGAACGGGGGACAATACGCGCCATTATTCCCACTGTAATCTCACTCGGTGTGACACAACACTTCAATCAGTGCCCATTAAAGCTTTCGGATTACACACGTGAACAAAGATTCCACAAGCGTTTCTCATTCACTTAAGCTGCTATCTAAAACAAAGGCGTAACAATGCCTCCTGTATCCCGACGCACGTCTCGAGTGGGACGTAATCACGGCAATGTTAGGAAATGCATTTCGAATGATGTGCATTGAATGAAATCGTATTTCAAATATTGGCGTTCATTGATAGTATGTTATGCTGTGTAGTATAAAGTGAATAGCTAGCTCTCTTAAGGCTCTTTGCAAAGATTTTTGCACCAATTTGCCGTCTAGAAGAGTCGATGCTAGTTGCTGAAAGTCAGTCTGCAAAGTTGGGCAGTCTTGACAGATTTCACAGAAATCACGTAGTGTATAATAGGCACAGATTTTTTGCCTTCAGAGTTTCAGTCCATCGAGTCGGAGGATATCAAACATGATTTTAGAATACATATTGTTTTTATTTGTCATCTTATTGTAGAGCTTGTTGTTTTCGAACAACTTCTAAAATCTAGTAGTGTGTGATCCTCAGTCCTTTATTTGTATGATTTTCTCTCTAACCATTTAAAAAGTCGGCAAGTGTATGATTCCTGTATTGTTTTCAAATCTGTTCAAGTTTTTAAAAGTTCTGTATTCCAGCCTTTACAGGCTTTTTATACAGTGAGTGTCTATAAACCTATTAGTTTTTCTGTGTTCTGTTTAGAATCAGAATAAGTGATGCCTGATGAGGCTAAATGAGTTACTCTTTTGGGGTGTTTCTTTTCCATGAATTGGCCAAACGAGTTAGTAAAACTCAGTTCAGGTTTCTCTAATGCACTGAATCACTTGAAACTGATTCTCAAGCAGTAAAACGGCCAACTTCAGAGTATTGAGAAGGAAAAGAGTTGTGATGAAGTGGAGTATTTATCTTCAATCGTTTAAATCAAACATGCAAAAGCCCAGTGTCTTTTACCAGCCACACTTGTATTCGATGTTCAACACTTGCATGTGCAATTGTCCTTAACTACTGTAGGCATTTTCTGACTAAAGTATAAAAACACTTAAGAAAGAAAGAAAGAAGCAAACAAAATACTGAAGACTGGAGCAATGGTTGCTGAAAATTCAGCTTTGATATCAAGGGAATTATTTATATTTAAAATATTTAAATAGAAAACACATATTAATCAAATAAATCCAGCCTTGGTGAGCATAAGACAATTAAAAAAAAAAAAAAAAACAATTTGAATGGTAGTGTATCTAAGTACTATAATATTTCCATGTGATACCCATATTACATTTAGATGTATACATTTGAAGAGAAATATATTAAATTCATTTCAAATCAAATTTGAAGGCGTTTCACTGATCCCTTGATCCCTCTCGCACCCCCCTGGAGGTCATCTGACCCTTTTGAAACCCACTGCTTTGGAGATGCTTTTTTTATCTATATACACCTTTGTACTTGTTTGGCAGTTTGTGCACTTTACACATGCTAAGTTGGTACTTTTTAAATGTTTAATTCTGTTATGCATGTTTATGACCCAGCTTTGGCTAATGGTGCCAGATGAATCAGAACTGGCTCAGCTCATGCTGCATGTGCTCCTATAGGTTTCTATATGTGTTTGTAAACCTTCTGTGCCTGAATTGCCTGTTGATGCTGTATATGAGACTGTATCATCTTGAAAACTCGTACACAGACCCCTGCGTTGTCTGTAGGCTGTTTCGGTTTCCTTACGCATTAGTGTAGAGTGTGTTTGTACATTTAGATGTGTATCACAGCGGGCTCATAACGGCTCTGGGAACGATCCCTCCTTTATCTCGTGTTGAGTGGGACGTACTGAACGGTGAGATATTATAGAGCGCGACGGATTGGAATATGCAGTGTTTAAAATAACGGAATGCATCAGTATTCCGTTGGCTGTAATGTGTTTGTGTTGGGCGAGAGGTCGGGCAGGTGTGTAGGGGGAGAAATCGGGGTCAAAGGGGCGATTTGCTCCTCTCTTCATTGTGGGCGTCAGGTCTTGGGGCATTTGGGAGCAGCGGATCCATTTTATTGATTGACTCCTGTGGCCCCGGCCCACAGATGAAGGATGAACTTATCTAATGAATTCCCGCTTCCCATCTCCCCACTCCCCCAACTTAATTAACTCTGCCTGTGTGTGTGTGTGTGTGTGTGTGTGTGTGTGTGTGTGTGTGTGTGTGTGTGTGTGTGTGTGTGTGTGTGTGTGTGTGTGTGTGTGTGTGTGTGTGTGTGTGTGTGTGTGTGTGTGTGTGTGTGTGTGTGTGTGTGTGTGTGTGTGTGTGTGTGTGTGTGTGACCTGTCCACTCTTCTCATTTCTTTCTCCTGCTTGTACTTTTTTTCACTTTTCTGCTCACTTGTCAACAATGTTTCTTTCCCATCTACAACTAGACTATTATTATTGCAATTTAAGCCATGCATATCTTGCAGTTCCTAATAAATGTACCCAGTCAAACTTCATTTTATTACTTGCTAAGTGTGTATAGCGCTGAGTAAGTGTTAATTTGTTTAACCTTACTGCAAGATGGGCATTGTTTGAGTAGACTGTTGCTTTTACAGGTTCATTTGACTATTCAAACCTAAATTTCCCACCTGAGAACCAAGGCTCAATGTGTCCAGACCATGCATGTTAACCACTAAGCCACAGGTCCAAAAATATGCATTTGATTTATTTTTATTTTTAAATGTTGTCACATTTACACACTCAAACTCTTGCGCACGCACACACACACACACACACACACACACACACACACACACACACACACACACACACACACACACACACACACACACACACACACACACACACACACACACACACACACACACACACACTCTCTCTCTCTCTCTCTCTCTTTGGCTGACTTTATGATTGTTTCTAAAGCTCTGAGACGGTGAGGGTCAGTCGTATGGTGGCTGCAGCCATTTACACACTTTCTCACACATTTACACACACCTCTCTGAATTGCGTTTAATCTGCTGGTTTTAGTGGAATATTCCCCTGTGGCAATTGAGCTACACACAAGCAGACAGATATTCATGAACACACATTCAACATTTCTTAAAGAAAGAATTACACAGAATCCATGAATGAAAAACATTTACATAAATTATGCATTACACAAATTAAAATTGAGAAATTATGAATTCATGTTGAAATCATCTTGTTTTTAGTGGCGGACATCTCCCTCTCTCTTTTTCTCTCTCTATCTGTTTCTCTCTCACCTCCACATTTCTACTTCCTCTCTCATTTCTACATCTTCCACATCCTCCCTCCTATTCTGTTTCACAATTACTTCTTTCGGCACCCGAACAGTGAGAATAAGACATGCTCTCTATCTCTATGGACTTGCAGCATAGTGGTATTCTGAAATGACTGCCACATTGCCAGGTTCAATCTGATTGGCTGGCTGCTATAACTTCTGTGAGTCAGAGAGCACCAGTCCACCATGAGACAAAGTTATGTTAGTTTGCAAGTCACAAAGTTTACCAGGTTAGTGGTTTCATATGGTAGAGCTAGATATTCAAGTTTTTGCATAGTGGCAAGTTAAATAGATATTCCATAAAGTCAGTTGTGGACCAACACTTGTGCAATTATTTCAAGACTCGTTTCCTCTCCAATTTAGTTTTTTCTATCAACTTGGGATGGTAACAATGATATGTTAGATAAACTCACCCTTAAATAACATTTAAAACAAAACAAATTGTGTGTGGTTGCCTTACATGTTGGTCAGACCAGACCAGTTCCTGTCTAAATGGGCGGTTCTTGGCCAGAATAAACTCTAAAGTGGATCAGGCTGTATGGTTTTATGATTAACATGCATTTCATTTTAATTTTTAATTTAAAAATAATTTAGAATCGAAAATGTCAGGGTGATTTAACTGATATCATAATAGGGAAAAACTCATTAAAGGAATCAAATTCTTGAAATGAAAACCTGAAGTAATTTGCCATTTATTATTATTTCTTAAAATAAGCTATATTAAGAAACTGCTTCACTGCTTATTAATATTTGGGGAAAAAAGATATACAGAGGCCTTGTGGAGACCCTCAAGATTGTGTCAATAAATCCTTTTTGAACTTCTTATAACATGATAAGATATGTTTAGGATATAAATGTCATTACGGTTCAAACCCCATCACAAACTTTGTATATTTATAAATTCATTACATTCATAAAATATATTTTTTATCTACTCACATATATTCAAGGTGTGAGGAAAATGTTATTTCTGTTTACTTGATGGTTACACATGACAGTTTTTCCACTTAAATCAAAACCGTTGTTGAAAATAGTATATACAACACAAATACAAACAGTACATTTCTAAGAACACAATTTTATTTCAAATATATATTTTTTTTATTTTTTATTTATCTTGAACACTCTATTGAACACTCTATTGAACACATTTTATTTATCACCGATCTTCATGCTAACAAAAGTCTAGCTTGGCAAGACCGCTGAGGTAAATATTGGAAACTACAGTATCTGCTTAAACAGCACTTATTTTACAACAATAAAATATTAAAACCAGCTTTGCTTGTTAATGCAAATCTTACAGTAACCAGAGTAGGTTTGAATGATGGAGACTCGGTTCTTCATGAGTGACCTTCTTGTGAACTCCAGGCTGTGGACACCAGAAGAGAAGATAAGATCTTTATGGGGTCAGTGCTTCATGAGCGTCTCTCTCTCTCTCTCACACACACACACACACACACACACACACACACACACACACACACACACACACACACACACACACACACACACACAGACCGTCTCTCTCTCTCTCTCTCACACACACACACACACACACACACACACACACACACACACACACACACACACACACACACACACACACACACACACACACACAGACCGTCTCTCTCTCTCTCACTGGAAATGAGCCGAATCCTCCTCTAAAACTCAAAGTTGATGAAATTGCCGTGCTTGTCATTGGGAGGCCCTCAGATAAAGTTACAGCGTGTGTGTGTGTGTGTGTTGAGGGAGGGGGTTTATAACACTCATTACGTTTCATCCCCTTACACTGTCTCCATTTCTCTGTCTGTTCATCCAGACCCCAGAGAATACTGTGTAAACACAATACACGCTTCAGAGCCTAGTTTGTGTGTGTGCGAGAGAGTGTAAATGTGTATTTTCTGCAAGCATGCTGTCCTAATGTAAGGTGTAATTAAGTGGTGTGAAGGATGGCAGGTTGTGGGCGGGTCTTGCGCTGCCATGACTGAAGCGGTTTGCCGGCCGGGCTGTCGTTCATGCCGCTTTGAGGCTTCCAGTGATCTGAGCTTCACTGACAGCTGTTTTGAAATGCTCTTCTCCTTTAGGCTGTCAGTTTAGTCTAAACAAGCCTCTCTGGCTCTCTCCTGGTAAATCTTTTTTGTTGTTGTTTTTGTTTTGTGTCTTGACACTTTTTTTTTTTTTACTGTTGTTCTTCCAGTTTGGACTTCTTACATCCAAGCAGTCGTCCTTGTCTTTGACAGGAGAAGTGTGTATGTGTGTATTTTGGCAGCCTCCTCTATGTTGCATGATTTGACAGTAGTAATGAATAGGGAAGTAAAGATTCACTTTGCTTTTTTACCCTATGTTTAAAAATTTGAACAGCAGGGATGAAATAGTTTTCTTTGTTTGGTGGTTTATTTATTAGTTGTCTTTTTTATTCAGGCTGGAATTCAGTTTAGTTCTGTTTTGCAATTTGATTCCTATTTTGATTCAGTTTTATTCTGATTCATTTGGGGATATTTCAAGTTTAACATTGCAATGTATTTGGAGGAGGGACAGATAGTAGCTTCAATGTACGATAAAAATCAGAGTGAATCTGATTATCGAAATAAAATAAAAAGTGCGCCGAACTTAGTTCTATGCATTGGTTCTTGATTGTGAGGCTGCAGCCAATTG
This sequence comes from Ptychobarbus kaznakovi, assembly GCA_027422405.1. Lineage (NCBI taxonomy): Eukaryota > Metazoa > Chordata > Actinopteri > Cypriniformes > Cyprinidae > Ptychobarbus > Ptychobarbus kaznakovi. Next base: position 18,305,201 of record CM049794.1, on the reverse strand, counting down.
TAAGAAAGGTGCTGGTTTTAAGTGGACGAAATGACTTGAGAAGTCTGGCAACACCAGAAAGAAGAGTCTTCCACCAGAAGATTTATTTTTAAAGGCATGGATGACTCGTTCACAATAAGATAAATAACATGCACTTAGAAAATAAATGACTTTAATATCCATTTTTGCTTGCATAAAGAACATGCAGGATTTATTTTTCTGGAAATGTTGAAAATTATACAGAGCAGTGATTCAGACTTATTCAAAACTTTCAAAAAACGTATTCAGACTTTCATCTTCTTAGTCATTTTACAAAGAATTAAAGGATTGTTCAAATAAAGGTACAAATTATTTGTAAAATATTTATATTTTTACACAAGCCTGTTTGCCATTCTTAAACCTGCATTAATCATTCACAAATAGATAAATACCATGCATTTAGATGCATTTCATGTTTGACTTTAATGTCCATATTTTTTTCTGCTAATGTTATTTATAGAGGGCAGTATTTCAGACTGATTCAAAAATGGTAATTCATCTCTTTGAACTATTCATTAAAATAACCTGGTCATAAGGTTCATTTAGTCAAGTCACAAGATCAATCTTGCAATTAAAAAAAAGAAGTGTTCAAATAAAGGACCCAATTGACCCTTCACAGGGAGTTTGATTGACAGGTGATCTGACCAATCACAACACAGAATCTGCCATTTTTATCCAACAAACAAACCAGACAGGAGAGTAGATTAACTTCGGTGGACTTGAACTTGAAAAATTGTATATATTGACATTTCTCAATATATACAATATATTGTATATATTGTTCTCGTGAGTTAACTGACAAATTCCCATCTTCTAATGTGGGTGTGTGTATTTGTGTCTTTGAGAATTCATTAACATTCCTCTCTTTCCTCACAGGTGCAGACGTGACGGAACCCAACATTTCCAACAGGCGCGGCGAGCGCATGGACCTCCTGGTAAAGCAGGAGGAGGCCGCAGCGGGGGACGGCGGGTTTCTGTCCGGGGAGCGGGATGAGGCCGTGGCCCAGGAGAGAGGGGGCTCGGTGGCCAACCTGCGAGCCGCCCTCATGAGCAAGAACAGCTTGTTGTCTCTGGGGGCAGAGATGCTCGGAGAGGAGAGCCAGCTTCTGTTCGACTATCTGCCCAAGGGAGGACACTCTCTATCCCGTAAGTTACACTGTGGTCCGCTGTTCTAGCTCATGGAGTTTCCAATAGAGTCAAATAGGGAGTCTTAGGTTGTGATAGAATCCCACTGGGACGTAGATGTGCTCCTACTTGAATGATATATGCTGTGTGTTACATGCTATCACTGGGTCCATAAAGACTGTCCTATAGTCTCTACAAACCATAAGGTCCTGTAGGGACTTTTAGGTACTTGTACGCTGGGCTGTATGTTCTATTGAGTTTTTGTAGGTCTCCTACATAAACAATGATGTTACTGAATGCATGCGTCCACAAACCTTGGAGTTTCTTAAATAGGGACTCTAAGGCTATGGGATCTTTTGCTACCATTGCATGCTTGAAACCTCTCCTATAGGTTTCTGTAAACCTCTGTGCCCCTGTGAAGTCTTTATGAGTAACGTAGCATCCTGCTGACTTACACAAACCTCTGTGTCGTCTATAGGCTCTGATGGAATCCTATTAGTTGACCATGTCTTAGAGACTATGTCGGTGTGGATGACTGTGTTTGAGTGAGGAATGCATTTTCTGCATAAAGGTTATAGGTTCAAATGTATATGGATCCTGTAATTGGTTGCCATTTCTTTAGCGTTTTTCATCACTTTTAATCAAGGTCATGATTTCATTTCAGTGGTTTAAAGCAGATTTATTTGTATTTTAGACTATTTAAAATGAACAGCCATTTCATACTGTTGCTTTAAAGCTTACATGTAGTATTCGACCTTCGTGTTCCATTCAGCAATTGTGCTCTAAAATTGTCCATCTGAAAAGCAGTTTTGCAGATATTTTAAAATGTATTAATGATGGAACGGAAAACTTTGAAACTAAGGAAAAGGACACTTTGGAGCATCATTTTTTCCCCGTATTTCGTCTTTTTTTTTAAACAATGCAATGCCAACAATGCAATATGATTTTATATTTAATATTATCAAATTCATTATTTTGAGTTGTGTTATTATCAATTGATTATTATGTGTTATTATAAATTATGTATTTTGATTATGTGTTATTCAACACTGGGAACACACAAGGAATATATTTACAAAACTGCATGATGGCATATTTAGAACATTGATAATACTCACTCATACACATGAAATTCCAGATGCGTGCGCGCGTGTGTGTGTGTGTGTGTGAATACATTTTTTTATGATGGGACAATGGAAAAAAATGATGTGACGTCTGTAGCTGTGTTACTTCAGTCTGCTCTTAACGACTCTAGATACATGTAAAACAGTGTGTTGAATGGCTGCAGACAGAAGGCAGTGTTGAATCTGAATGTACTCAGCTGAGAAAGACCTAGAATTTCTAGACTGTAGTTTGTCATATTTAGATGCGTCCATACATATGTATGCTCTCATCGAGTTCTTTTGTTGAAGTGTGTGTGAGTAGAAACATTTTTGTGGTAGAATACGTCCTCCGAAAACACCAGAGCTTTTATGAATGGCACTGAATTTCATAAAAGCTTTGGGATCACCAAACCCAATTTTTGCCCACACTCAATCACTTTGTCAAAGTATTGAATGTGTGTGGCTCTGTAAGTGTGTTATGTTATTTTTGGCTTATTCCTTTGTGAGTTTATGTCTCCTTCTCTCCCTTTCTTTGCCCCTCTCTCTCTTCCTCTGTCCTGAGTTGGTAATTGTCTCTTTTGTCTGTTTAAGTTCAGTCTTCTGAATAGGAGAGGGAGGACAACTCTGAACCACTCCTGCTCTTAAAACCCTTAGGGCAGGCTCAAGAGTGTGTGTTTGCTGAACTACATTAAGTCTTAATGGCCACTCTTGAGGATGAAACACAGTGGCTGTCACTCACGCCACAGGAGCTTTTGTCTCCCAAACTCCAGTTAAAAGACGACGTAGAGGAGCATTAATCTGATCATCTTGCTAATGTACGAATCCTGCCTTGCACCAGCACTGCCAGAATGTTCCTGTGACCTTTACGTCCGGCTTAAAGTCAACATGAAACACCATTCGCAACCCATTTTACCCATTGTGACATGACATATTTCAGAGTAATACAGGATGTTCAAGGATTTTGTCCTTAAGGAATTGATTGGATTGTAAAAAGTGGACTTTAAATGGAAGGGTTTGTCAGTTAAGGTCTTGGTGACATCAGCTAAAAAGAGTTGTTTCAGAGGAAAGTTTACAGAAATATTTTTTTTTCTTTGGAATAACTTTGATAAATGACTCACAAATAGTTTAAAAATGAATATGTCATAATTTACTAACCATCCAAACCTGAGAGACTTTCGTCCAAAGCAACATTATTCAGAGCACATAAAAATGGTTCAAATGACCCACATTGTGTGTTTGTATATATTCCAAGTCTTCTGAAGTCATTTGGTACCATTGTGTGAGAAACAGACTGAATTTTTTGTAGTGTTCACTAAACATCTTGATCTGTTTTAGCTAATCTTGGTGCATTCATAAGAAAAGTAGCCATGCTTGATTCATGACCAAGTAATTTTTTGAGTCAGATCTCTCAGAATCTGTAGAGTATAGTTCACCCAAATATGAAAATTATGTCATTAATTACTCACCCTCCTGTCGTTCCAAACCCGTAAAACCTTCGTTCATCTTCAGAACACAAATTAAGATATGTTTGATGAAATCCGAGAGCTTTCTGACCCTGCATAGACAGCAACGCAACTTACACGATCAAGGCCCAGAAACGTAGTACGGACATAGTCCGTAAAATAGTCCATGTGACTATCCCTTTAATCCAGTTAACTAAATTGGTCTAAATTATTCATTCACGAAATGGACAAATCAGATTTTGAGTTCAAAACCAAATTTGGTCACTCTGAGCTAACTTAAAGTTTTAGATTTTGAATAAAATGCACAAGTTTGTATGGATCAATTTTATGGTGCTTTACATCCCTAATGAAGCTTGAAAGAAAACTCCATTGGTTTGAAACTACATTAAAGAATGTAAATAATGAGAAATTTTCAATTTTGGGTGAAGTACCCTGCAAGACAAGTATATAAAGAAAATATTTTTTTTACATCTCAAACATGAAAAGACTTGTATTGAAGTCAGCACACACACACACACACACACACACACACACACACACACACACACACACACACACACACACACACACACACACACACACACACAGGCTCTCGTTAATATGTAACTGATCAACCGATGATAGTTTGGGGTTTTGCTCCCCTCTAAAACAAACAGCGCTCGTTGAACCGCACCGTGCCGCTCTGACGGATCACTAGTCGCCATCCTCTCCCAAACTTCAAAGTAGATTTGTTGAAGTCTCTGGGAAAGGAATTGATTTGATCGAGCCGAGCGGGTAACGGCGGGTCCCCTTGCGTCCTGCAGGCTGCTGTGATTAACCCAGATAGTGTGTTATTGGCTGATCCTGCCTCAGGTTTGGTGGTGTGATTTGCTTTAGGTGTGTGTCTGTCTTCTCTACTGATCTATACACACTGACAGCAGGCTGACAACCTGTCCTCTTCAGCGCTACTGCCGGAGTCTCAGGGGAGTGAGTGTGTGTGTGTGTGTGTGTGTGTGTGTGTGTGTGTGTGTGTGTGTGTGTGTGTGTGTGTGTGTGTGTGTGTGTGTGTGTGTGTGTGTGTGTGTGTGTGTGTGTGTGTGTGTGAGTGTGTGTGTGAGTGAGTGAGTGAGTGAGTGAGTGAGTGAGTGAGTGAGTGAGTGAGTGAGTTTTCATGTGTACGAATATACAAATATGCACTTACTAGGACTCAGTGAGTTGTTCTAAAGAAAGAACCATCTACATACTTGATGTGTATTCCAAACCACAGTGTAAATATCAAATGATACACCGTTAATATTACAATAATAATGTAACCACAATACTTTAATACAATACAATACAGAACTTGTACAATACTGCACATGGGCTGGTATGCATATAATATATAAAGTACAAAATACGTTTATATTTATGAATATACATGCAGTATGAATACTGTATTCTGTAACACTGAATTTGACCGTACTCATATTTGTAGATGCAAGATCTTAAAGTTTGGACATTTGTCTGAATTTGCCTTAAATGCTTAGGGCCAGATTTACTAAACAGGGCAAATTAGTGCGAGAGTGCAATTCCGAAACAGCGCTGATGTGCCTGGACATTTCTACGGGTGATTTATTGACAACGTGCAAATTAAAGAACACAGATGAAACATCTCATTTACATTTCGACCAAATTAGCATAATCGCATATAAGCAGAGCCGATGCTCATCAGGTGCGGGTGATCGACACAGGTGCAAGAGAGTTATAAGACATGCTTTTTGGGGTGTTAAATAATGGCGCAAAGACCAGTAATTTGATGAGCGCAAAAGTGAATAAATCAGGTTGCTTGATTTATTTAAATACTAAATGTTGCGTCTGAAAGGGAAACTCCTACAAATATATTGTCAGGCACAAATATAACTGTCCACACCTTTTTTCAGCGCTAATTCATCACTGCGCGTCTTTAGTAAATCCGGACAGTACTATTTTAACGCCAAAAGATGGTTTGCGCTGGTGCAAGCTGCTAGTAAATCTGGCCTATACATTCTTGAAATGTTTTGTAGACAAATGTAAATGTTTCAGACTGTTGTCTTTATAAACTAATTACATATTCATTAATATAGCAATAATGTATAAATATATATTCATTTTATTTTATATATGATTTATATCAATTACATTGAAAGTATTTGTTTTGGGCTTTTTTTGTCATTGCATATTTCCCATATTTCATAGATTGATAACTGTTATTCTGTAATGTGGAAAAGAGTTATGAGTTGCTGTGTTCAAACTTTTGACTTGTAATACATGCTCACATATATATTTATACTTTTTGTTGAAGTATTTCTTTATCTCTTATCCTTAATCAGTTGATATACAGATTTTATCAAGATACAATTTATCATGAAAATATAACTGTGATGATGTGATTCCATAATTAATGTTCTCATAATTTTTTTATTCACAACTTTCAATTGTTGCTTTCATTTATACTGTTTTTCTTTGTAAATATTGCTCTCACAACTCGCCTCTTTTTTTCTACATATTTGCCTGTGCCGAAAATAAATATAATAAACAATTAATGAATAAATGAAATGTATGCATGATGAGAAATGTGTGTAAACACATTCAATCCTGTATTAAGGGATTGTAAAGTGAAGCCACAAAACATAATTACTTGACTAAATATAATTGCTTTAATTAATCAATATATTATTATTATTATTATAAATTTTAAACAGTACATCCACAGCACTACAATTCTTAAAAAAAATGATATTGAATAAACACAAACTCAGCTCAAGCTTAGATTAGCACTCTTGATTGTAAAACATTTCTGAAGTATTGATATGAACCAGAGCAAATTCAGTTTAAAATACTGTAGATGGGACATGCTGGAGTGCAATTTGGATGTTAGTTAGAACCAAGTAAATTCAATTGCTTTCTAAAGTGGAATTCAAATGAATGTGCTCATAATTGTGCAGCTGTTGGCAATCTGTCAGCAAAAGTGAGCTGAATTTTGGGTTATTTTTGGGATGAAATTTCATTAAATTGGACCTGAGCATGTGCCTTCCTGGTTGGGTGTAAATGCTTCACTAATGAAGGTAAAACTGTCCTGCAGTTCGTGCTATTTGTCAGCTTCCTTTTTTTGCAGAATTCATAGGTCATTACACTTCTGGGTTCTGGACAGTTTTGTGAATGCTCTGCCCATACTACAACATGGGTTGTATTCAAATATGCATATTTCCCTTCTATATAAGATGAAAAACATTACATTAAAATAGTATTATGTCAGAATTCACAGTATTCATAAAATAGTCTGCAAAAAGAACCCAGATGACCTACTATTTCGACAACATTTGGAAGTACGATACTTAACTATCACATGAGGCCACGGGAGGGGATTTGTATGGAGGTCACATGATAATGACAACATGGTGAATGTAGTACGTCCAGATTAAGTTCATACTATGCACATTCATACTACATAGAACAGAGTTATTACTTTTTCAAAATAACACCTACTTAGAGAGCATGAGATTTCGAAAGCAGTTCAAACAACAAATTGGTCTAAGAAGAATGTTTCTTCCAAAACCACTCAAAAATATTGTTAGCTGTCAGGTATCATCATGGGAATGTAACATATGAAAGTTTGTACCGTTTCCCATAGAAAAGACACCCTATGACACAGCAGCTGGTGGTTAACCTCAGTTGGCCAGATACCATGTGGTAGTTTCTCGATACTGGTGTATCATGAGCTATAATAGCATAACATGATTTCCTGTATCCTCCCAGCTACTCATTGTTTCTACATTCAGATGAGCATTTTCTCCCTGTAGACTCCATTAGATTGGGAAACCAACCGTTGGACATGTTACTTTATTTAGATAATTAATAGGAGAGATCTGAAAGTTAGTTTATCTTTATGCCAAAGACTGAAACAAAGCTTTTCAGGCTTGTTCTCTAACCCTGACCTGTGATCAGTCTTTAAATTTCTACTGTAATGGACCACGGTTGGTGGTCATAAGGTCAAATGCCCATTCCAGATCCTATCAAACCTGCACTACATTGTTTTCACTTACCCCCGAAGAATTTTCTGAAAAGTTTTGTAACGCTATCAAAATACCTAAGTGCACTTTAGTTGGGAATTTTAGAAATGAGAGAGTGACAGTGGACTGATGGTATGATGTGAACCAATGTGAACCATACATTCAGTTTCAATTACTGTTAATTGATGTAGGGGAGTTTGCAACACGGCTACATTTAAACATTGCAGACTAAAGGAAGGAGAAATGAGAGGGTGATGTGTGCTAGATGGGAGTGGATGTGTAGGAGAGGAGAATTCCAGGAATCTGTTCGTGGTTGTGCGTTACAGTAGCATGTGCATCTGTCCACTTAGTGCTTAACCAGCAACTCCAACATATTCCCAACAACAGGAGTCCACAAACATTCTTGTCCAAAAAAAGACAAGATGAACATTCAGAAACACAGTGGCTTGAAAGAAGCTTAGTCTCGTATATACTGTCTATTCACTATTCAGTGTTCCTGTGGCTCAGTGGTAGAGCATTGTGTTAGCAGCGCAAAGGTTGTGGGTTTAATTCCCAGGGACACACATACTGACAATAAATGTATAGCCTGAATGCACTGTAAGTCGCTTTGGATAAAAGCGTCTGCTAAATGCATAAATGTAAATGTATTCAGATGAACTTGAATATAGTAGAGGTCTAGCATACATCTGAAAAATGAAATGCGTTTGTTATTAAATTGCAAACGTTAAATGTAAAAGACATTGTGGCAGACGAGTGAATCATTGAGTTGAATTTAGAAGTGAAGATGCAGTCACATTTACTGTTATTTGGGAATTTTTGGAGGTGAAATCCAGTCATGCTTTCAGGAATTTTGCGTGAAGACGAAAGATTGCTAAAAAAAGTTAGAATTCTGTTCAGTTGGTCATGTCGGTTTGCTGAGTTGAGACTCAGAATACTGCTCGTTTTCACAGTGACTACTGTCTGAAGTGTGATTCATACATTGCTACACTATTGACAGTTTTTTCCCCAGTAAAATGTCACTAATGTTACCGTACCTTAATGCAAACCATCTCTATCTATTGCGTCATGTCTTGCAGCATGAACACCATTTCTTAGAATGCAGTGTCAAGATAAGTAGTTTGAAAAGCTTTGAAAATGTATCTTGAGGTGCAACTTGCTAAGAAAAAAATCCTTTCTGCAGAATTTCATAGATATCATCATAAGGCATGATTATTTTATTCTAAATAATCACATTGAAATAACGCATTACATTGACAGTCCTGATTTTTATACATCAAAGCTATGTGTTTCTAAACGGTAAAGACAAATCATTCCTCAAAATGTCACATTTGTCCCTCTACGTTCTATAATTGGTGTAAATATTTCACCTTTCTCTGAACGTTTGCCTCTGCTACTCTTGGTTTCTGTCATGTAGCATGGTTACGGTCTATTTTGTGTATATCCTGTTTGAACTTTTGCACAGATTCTGGCAAGTAGCCTGACATGGTTTTTTAAAATAAAGAGAACGTCCGCCATAATTTAAAAGCCTCTTCTTTCCTATTTCTTTATCTCTCACTTACACACACACACACACACACACACACACACATGTGGCTATCCCTTGCGTGTGCACGTGGGTGGATGGAGAGGTCCAAAAAAAAACAGCGAGAGAGGCCAAGCCCTAACCCCACTCCGGTCTCTTCATCTCTTCCCTCCTCTCCCTCCCTGGTTTTAAATGAAGGCTGTGTGTGCCCCTTGCCCCCTTCCCCCCTCCTCCTCCTCCTCCTCCTATCTCTCTGCTGCTGTGTGGAAGATGGCCGCTGGTCTGAAAGTAGGTGGGTGAGACTCATTTCCTGTGCTCCTCAGGGCCTCGTTGCTCCAATGGCAGCAGCAGCTCCCACCATCCAGGGGCCCTGTTTGGTAGCAAACACGGGGCATCTACATCTTCTCCTCCGTCTACTCTTCCTCCTCTTCCTCTTCTACTGCCTCCTCCGCCATCTGTGCCACAGCCCCCAGGGGCCCTTGGTATGCCACAGTCTGGGGGCCCCCCAGACAAGATCCATGCGGAACGGGCCCTGAAGGCCTCACCCACTGAGGTAAGTCCAACAAACACCCAATAGGCCACTTATCCTTCAGCTTTGTGTGTCTCTTAATATATAGCTCCTCTTTAAGAATCTGTCGGATTGTTGTGGATGATTTGTTGCTTTTTTGCATTGCCTGTTCTGTTCCTGCATGTTCTCTTTTTCTGTTAATTCATGTTTCTGCATTTTCTTCCTTTCTGTGAGAAAAATAAAGGCCTGTGTACAGGGATATCAGCATATTCCAAAGATGTCCACATATTTGGATCACTTGATAGTCACAAAATTCACACCTGACCAGAACCAATCAAATCATTCATAACACATTTTTAACATATTCCACAGAATTCTGCCAATTTTCCCCCAAAATAAGTAAAAAAAAAAAAAAAATTCAGGGCGTCTATCATCCTCTGTGCGCCCTGTGCATTTGTCATTCTGATGAATATAATGACAACTTCCGCAGCCGAGGATCTTCTGATAAGAAGGGGATCCAGGTTGTGGTAGAAATCAATAGTGATGGACAATGCAGAGGGGCAGGGTCGGTTTTTGTTTTCTTGAGTGAGAGCAGGAAATTGCATTCTCCCTGTGTGTGCTGAGGTGGCATTTGGTTTCGCAGGACCTCCCCCCCAAGAAGTTGTACCATCTCTGTGGACAAGCCATCTGTTTGCTTAAACCATAATGTGTCACTCTTACGCAAGAGAGGGCGGACTGAGAACAAGGGGGATGGGGCGCACCTATACACGTGCATGATGCACGCATCTCAGAGCACGGGTGAAAAAAAAACACAATCAGATCTGCAACCCTCCACCTCCCAAACAAATACACACCTCTCCTCATGGACAATACTTAATATCCTCGTGTCCCAAGAGTCTTCTCTATGTCTCCACCTGTTGGATATGCTGTTGAGAAACCCAAGCTGAATGAATACAAATAATAGACAAACCAATAAAACTTTACGCAAATATGTAAATGTCAGTAAAATAAGATACATTGACTTTGTCAGACTTTTTAAGAGAATATATCTTGAATTAAAGTTTTCTTACTCCACTGGATATATATATAGACCTATATATATAATATAAAAAATATGAATTTACTCCATAGAAATGAATATATACACAAAAGCAGAACTGCTCAAGAGTGAGAGAATTTAGATTTTTCTTACCCTACTAGCAAATACATTATTTAGAGTTTAAATTTTAGAATTATAATATGTATTATTACAAATAGAAAGTATATTGTAATGAATATGTTTTACCATTAATTAGCAAAAAATACTAATTACATTTTTTTTTGTATATATATATTATTTCTGTTTCTAAAAAATTATATTTAATTTTTTGCATTAAAGACCATGTCAACTTTTTTGCATGCTATCTTTTGCGTCTCAGGTTTTGTTGCTTCAACTGTTTAACAGCCAACTGTTTCTTTGCTTTTCTTTTTTCTTCAAGGGTCCCGTCTATCTCTTCTGTTTCTAGTGTGTATGTTTTTGTGTTTTACCTTATGAACTTGCATGCCTCAGGAGTACACACCTCAATACAGACCTGTGTTCAGAAGTACACAAGTGTTGATGTGCATGTGTGTGTATTCTTACAGGAGGAAATGCAAGAAGAAGACAATAGTCCAAATAACAATGCAGGTATGCGTTGCGTCTGTGATGCTGATGGCCCGCCACATGACTGCCTGTTATTTTTCACATACATAAGCCGATATCCTGCCGTTAGTTCTCACCTCTCTCTCCCTCCCTCTCCCTCTCAGGGCTGGAGCGTGTCCAGGTTCCTGTAGCGGAAGATCAGATGGTGGAGGAGAAGCATGGAGTGTGTGTGGCGGAGGTGCAGGGCGGAGGGCCGGGCTGGCGGCAGGAGCTCGCCTGCTCTCTGTGTAAGCAACTGTTTAGCAGCCTGCTTCAACTGAGACAGCACGAATACAGCCACACACTCTCGCTCATGGCCCTTTCGCTGGACTGCCTCGACCACCATCGCCCCCTAGTGGCCTCATCTCCGCTCAACCCTCCGCCAGCACGGTACCATTGCTCGCAGTGTCCCGCCAGCTTCACCCTCAAGTCCAACGCCGACCGCCACGAGAAGACCATCCACCTCAAACGGAAGCTGATGCAGTGCATGTACTGCCTCAAGCACTTCCGCGACCGAACGGACCTGAACCGCCACCTGTCATCCGTGCATTCCAGCGAGCGCATCTACACGTGTCCCGCTTGCTCCCGAACCTTCAGCACGCAGAAAAACCTGGCCACCCACGGCAAGGTCTGCTATCAGTCAGGAATCCCGCCCACAGAGCAGCTGTGGAACCTCCACGGCTTAAAGGAAGATGACCATATCCGTATAGACGACTGATTCTCCAAACCAGCAACATTTATTATACTTGATTACAAAGGGAATGTGATACAAACCTCAGGTCATCCCAAATCAGGCCTTCCCCAACTTTTGGCCACAGCACTGTTGACATTTCTACATTTTTTTTTTACTGTACATCTTCTTCAAATACCTAAATCGTCAGTTTTTTTATGACTACTGCATATGGCTGCTGAGGCTCAAATGCTATGCAAAATAAAAATATTGTATGTCATTTCTCTTGTCGCATATAGCGCTGTCTGCTTTGTGTACTACGCAGGATTATTCAAGGTTTTACTGAAGACTGGAGAACATGGAGATCTCGGTGCATTGGATGCCAATGCTTTTTCATTCTGGGTAGCTTCGCACCCCTCTCTTTACCAGCGAACTAATCTTATTATGCTTAGATGGACTCAGGTGCAGGGGTCTCTGTAACTCACTGAGTAGTGAATTCAGCTGTGAAACCTGTGCACAATGCTGCCCTCTGCAGGAGAATCTCTCTCTCTTGTATTCTGCACTTGAGTGTGACAAGATGATTAGGGATGAGGAAGATTAGGGAATGTCCTAAATCTTTCAGCAAGCTATGTTGTCTTCAAGTGTGTGTGTGTGTGTGTGTGTGTGTGTGTGTGTGTGTGTGTGTGTGTGTGTGTGTGTGTGTGTGTGTGTGTGTGTGTGTGTGTGAGAGAGAGAGAGAGAGAGAGAGTGCATTGAATCATGTCAGTAATTAGCTCTTCTCGGCTCTCACCCATGCTGACCCTAAATCGCACTGATAAAGGAGAAGTGAGAGTAAAAGACGTAAGTCCTTTAAAATTGTGACCGGTCCTTGTGTGACCTCACACTAGCCTCCAAACCTGACCGTAACAGCCAGTAGAAAAGTAAGAAGATTGAAAGTGTTTCTGGACCCCTGCTTGCAGAGATGTATCTGAATTATAGTTTTGTTTTAATGTTAAATCTCATAGAGTTCCCATTTTTGGGTGATTGTTGAAGATGGAAGTGTCAAAAGTTAATTAAGATCTTTTCTTTTAATCTTGAATGTTAGCTGTCATTGATTGGCCAGACCACAAATGTATCAAGTAGAGTTCTTGGAAATCTTCGAGGCAGTCTACACTTGTAGTAATACCTGGAGGAGACATTGTTACGTTAATTGCGATTTTCACACAAAATATGTCATTCAGTTATGACAAGTTCATTAGTGTATCAGTGGGCGCTTACACTCTAAAGGAAGCTCTGATGGAGCGTTTGGCGGATAAGGGATGTGTTAGATCTATTTTGAGAGTGTGGAAGAGGTTGAAATGGAGTGAAAATACAGCGATTGGATTACTGAAACTCGACTCACCTCTCTATGAATCTCTACGATTGGTCAACACATGTCTGTCGGTGCACGCTGCAGCAGAAGTAGTCAGCGTTTTAACAACTTTTGAGTGTCATTCATTTTTCCTCTTTGAAATCAATGGATTTGCAGTGTTGCAGTAAATCAGTTGTGGCAGAAACTGTGAATGTGTCTGCATTCTTACTGACACCGCAGTGAAAAAGAAAAGTGGATTGTCACACTAGAACCACCTAAAATTACCCATAAGTCTTATACCCAAGTAAGCAAAAGGCCTCTTCTTTTCGTAGGAATTTTTTTTTCTCAGAAAATAAGATGTTTGTCTTGACTTTTTGCATAGACTATCCAATCTGTGTATCAAGATGTAAAGCTTTGTTGTGTCAAACAAAATATCTGCTTGGTCTGCTTGGAACAATTTCGAAGTTACAGAATGAAAGCATGACAGTTATCTTTCAAACTGTTAAGTGTGTTGCTGCACTGAATGTGGGGTGAATTGTGAAAGGAATCACTGTTTATCGCCTATGCAAAGAGAGAGAGAGAGAGATTTGCACTGAAGTTTTCAAGGTCTTAGCACTTTCTCCTCAGGAAACGAAAGGACTGATGCACTCTGATAATGTCTGAAGAGGTTTGAATGGTGGGTGTAAAAACACATCAGAAATCTCAGTCTCAACTGTTTTCAATTGCACTATTTTTTATTTGCCGAAATGAAAAAAAAAATCCTTTAGACTAGAACCAGAGATTTCTGTAAATTCTGTATTTTGTAAGCGTACTATTGTGTAACTGGTTGGATGTAATGTTTTAGACAATACATTTTGATGTAAAGCATCATGAAAACTGGTCATTTTATTTTACAAATAATAAAAATAAATTGAGAACCTGTTATCACCAGCTAATGATTTGTAGTACTACAGTTTTGTTTGGATGCTTACACTGGGTTTATTTGCTGCCTTAAATTTAAGCTTGTTGTCATGGATCAGATCTGAGCATCGGCTTTTTAAAAAGTGTAGATTGTTAACTCCACGGCAGCAGTTCAGATTCTGAAGTAGTAAATGTAAAACATGTTGGTTTGGCCATTTCAGCTGCACATGCTCATCAGGTCTTTCATATGTATGGATGATTAGGTAAACCTGGGCCTCAGGTTTGTTCTTACCTAAATGGTGCTCATCCGCTTATTAGCTGAGCCGGTCTAGACCAATGCCTAATGACATTTCAATCATCACAGTATGAATAACACAAAGTACATGCTTCTGTCTGAATCTTTTACTAACAGAAGATGGAAAAAATAGAACAAGAACAAGTAGTGGAATTGCTGTTTGGTTTTGTGAGTTTGGGTTGATAATTTGTGCAACAATTGTTCAGCAAACAATAGGAAGCAAATGCTATGCTGAGTTGTGGGTTTTTCGTCTTTCTTTGTTGAATTTGAGCAGTAAAATCTGTTTCGGTGCTGTGGTTGCTAGGGAAACTGTCTTTTGGGGCTGCTTTTGGTAGCGAAGGGCAGGTGGGTTAGGGAGAGTATCCCTCTTGCAGTTTGTCAGTGCTTTGGCTATCTTCAGTGTCTGCCACTAGATGACACAGTGAAAGGATATGAGGGATTGGACAGGAAATACAGTAACTGATGTGAAAGTAGCATTTATAATAATATGATGAACAGTGCCAATTTAGAGGTGACTTTTTCCCTTGATTAATAAGGGAAAATACAAATACTTGGATTTAATTATATGCTCATTAATAATGTTTTTCTTTTTATGTGTTTGCTCATTTTCATTATTCAATTTTTTGTACTCTTGTACAGTGAAGAGTACGTAATACAATATAATATCACATAAAGCATACATATTAGAATACTGGTAAAGCTACCATAATACTTGACAATATATATAGTTACTATTTTTTTCATTACAATAATACATTTTTGGTACTTTATAATGTGTTTCAGTTTTTTAACATTATTTAATGAAATAGCTGACAAGAAATAGCACTAAGTAATACTTTTAAAGCATTAATTAATGTACATTTTTACATAGTTACATTTTTAACATGTCAGATTTTGTAAATTAACATTAATGTATTATAGATGAGGTCCGTATATCATCCAATTATTCCATTCAATCTGGCAAACAAAAAACAGCATCATCAGAATCATAATTAATTCTCTTACATATGA
This sequence comes from Ptychobarbus kaznakovi, assembly GCA_027422405.1. Taxonomy (NCBI): domain Eukaryota; kingdom Metazoa; phylum Chordata; class Actinopteri; order Cypriniformes; family Cyprinidae; genus Ptychobarbus; species Ptychobarbus kaznakovi. The sequence goes on along the minus strand of CM049794.1, from coordinate 18,289,586 downwards.
AAGTAATAAACAACCCTCTCTAACAGCATATGAATTAATGTAGTACAGAAGATGGGGCTCTTTGACCAATCAAATGTAAGGGGCGTTTCAGCCCCGCCCACGTGTGTGAATGAAATATTGAAGCATAAACCGATTTGTAAACCACAAACAAAATAAGAGATGTCAAAAGTAGGGCTGTGCAATTAATCGCATGCGATTGTCATGCGTAACTCGTCAGTAAAGCCGGTTCGGTGATTAGTTGTAAATCTCTATCACCTGCTTTCAGATGAAGCGCCATTTAATACACAGAGCTACGAAATCTACGAAAAACCGCGTTCATAATCGCAGGCGGCTTTACTGACGAGATACACATGACAATCCAATGCGATTAATTGCACAGCCCTAATGTCAAGCCAAAATCTGATTTTCCATTCGCTAAACAAAAAAAAAAAAAAACTTTCCATTTCTCGACCGTATTCCTCCAAAGAACGCCAACTTTAAATTTTTGGTTCATGCAAAAAAAAAAAAAAAAACCGAAATATAGATTTTTTTTTTACCATTTTTCGTTTGCTAATGAGTGACGCACCAACCGGGGGCGGCAGTGAGTAAAAGGAATAGTTCCCCCAAAAATGACATTTAAAGATCACTTCAAGCCCCTGACTTCAAAAACAACCCGCAACCCGTTGTCGCAACAGTGTAAAAGTCACCCTATTCCGCAAGTACAACTGCAGATTTCACAACCCTGTTACCAAATTTGTTTGTGCACCAGTAGTGTGAAATTTGGGGTGGATGAATGCTTAGCTGTCGAGAAAGTACTTGAAATGGGCATTTTTTCTTTAAGCAAATTCAAGTTCTTATTTTTTACTTTTCATTTTGAGGTAATACTTGAACTGGACATGTTCTTCCTGTTGGCTAATTCTGATGTAGAGTAATGTCCTCGTTTGGGTCATCCCTTACGGCTTTACAGAATGCTCCTAAAATAAAAATAGCCCTGACTCCACCCATGAAAATAATTAGAGTTAACATGAGTCAGCCCGTTATGTTAATGCAACAATAGTGGATGTTAATTAAAGTCATTATACCCAATAGAAAGTGAGAGAGAGAGATTAACCCAGTGCTTTGGTAAGTAAGTTTGGCATTAATGCCATATGCAGGGCTTTAAAGCTTCTCACATTTGAACTCTCATACTTCCAGTGGTTTAACCTGCATGTGTTCAGACTCTGATCAGCTCTCATCACATCTCTTCATCTCTATCCACAGTTAATGACTTCACAGTGATCAGGAAGAAGTTTAAGTGCCCGTACTGCAGTTTTTCCGCCATGCACCAGTGCATCTTGAAGAGGCACATGCGTTCACATACAGGCGAGAGGCCGTATCCCTGTGAGATCTGCGGGAAAAAGTTCACCCGGAGGGAGCACATGAAACGCCACACGCTGGTGAGTGCAGCACCAACAGGGGGCGGCAGTGAGTGCCAGCACTTAAAGGGATAGTTCCACCAAAAATGTAATAAAATAAAGACCATATTTTGAAGAATGTGGTTAACCAAACAGTTTCCGGTTACCATTGACTTTACTAACTGTTTGGTTAACCACATTCTTAAAAATATAATCTTTTGTGTTCACCAGAAGGAAACTCATTCAAGTTTGGAACAACTTGAGGGTGATAATGCCATAATTTTCATTTTGGAGTGAACTATCCCTTTTAGAGAGACTAACATAACATTGTGGAAGCAATTTTGATTATTACATCTGGATGTTTATAATTAGATCAAATGCAATTACAAATATTTAATATAAATATCTTGTGAAAATGATTGAATTTCAAAGCCGATAGTTTGACATTTCTTTTCAGGTTTTTTTAAGGACTGTACAGCATATGTGCTTTTTGTAAAAATGTTTGTGTGGGAGACATTCGAGTCTCTAGTGGCCCCCTATTAAATATGCATTCTGCCATATCCCATAAACCCCTCTTATCTCAGTTTTTCTGCTTATTGCCAGCTGTTTTTTAACACCTCCTCTTCTTTTTTCTTTCTTAAAGCCTGTATTTACTGTATCTTCCCAAGGGAAGCACACATAAACAAGCTTTGGCGCATGTTCTTGGTCTCTGTGTGGCTAAGAGACGTGCCACAGAAATTAGCTCTGGTTTTGAGCATATCAAAGGGCCTGTAATAGTGTGACATGATAACAGACAGCGCTGCTTCTGCTTAGCGCTGAAACATTTAACACCTAAACATTGCTTAATTCATGATCCACACCATGATGGATCGCACCCGATATGCTACACCGCCACATGTTGTCACCGCTTCGTTATAATGTGGTGAAAAATTCAAAGGTCTATACAAGAGACTGTAATTGGCTGAATGCTTCTCTTCCCTTGTGAATCCAGCAGCGACTGCAGATGCATAGTTCTGTTTGAGATGCTTTTACGGTTTATGTATACATGTAATGCTAATAAAATGTACCACACTAGAGCATGGCATTAATAGCAATCTCGAGGTCTTGGCTTAGATTCCCAAAGGATTTCCTTGTGATGATAAAATGCATACTTTTAATCCAATGTAAGACATTAGATAAAAGTGTATTTCAAATGCATAAAAGTCCATTTCAAAGACATAAAGTGCAGATAAATTGCAGATGAAATGAACATTATGCATTAATTTCGCAAGTTGCTATGTTGCTTGGCAACTGTAAATAGCCTAATGAATTACTGTATATCAGAGATTCCCAACAAGTAACCTGTATTATTTGGCAAAACGAATTATTGTTAATGAATCAAACTATTTATTGAACATTGTGGTCTTTTATCATATAGCTTTTGCTGCAGCATATGCTGAGCAATAATCTCAGAATAAGTACCTGTTTTAACTGAGTGCATGCTTTACTGTATGTTTTCCAGGACGCTTTAGGATTGATTATTACAGGCAATATAAATCTGATGCGGTTGCATGCATTTGCAAATATCTCAAAACCGACCTCAAAATAGCCCGGTGGACCCTGTTTACACGTTTTTATCATTCTTCTCTTGATTTGGGGGGTGCATAAACAAAGACACTATGTTTAGACGATTTAAGAAACTAGTCTGAGCAACTAGCAGTTAGCTAAGTCTTAAAAAAAAATCTGATTCAAAATTATACTAATGTACCTTTCTATGTAACTGACTTACTTCGCACCACATAGTTCTAGGAACTTAGTTCTAGGATCTAGCCAGCATGGTGGTTCCTAGAGAACCAAATTTCTCCCTTGGGCCATTTTCCTGATTGCATTCGCTAACTGGCAGCAGGAACTCTGAAGCCGCTGGCAGCAATGTCTTTATTCGCGGCATTCGTGATAATGGAGATGGAATATAAAGGCAAAATGTATGCGATTGAAAGAGCATGGAAATCGGACTAAATTTCCTATGACAACTTGCAGTGTTACATGTCAGCGAGGCTGAGAAAAGAACACAAGCGGCAAACAACAGGTAAATGCCGTTATCACTGTTTACCATATTCGCGGAGTAAATATTTTTATATGGCTTTTTAAAAAAGCCGGGTAGCCGGTGATTCGTATTAGGGATGGGTCACGATTTTCGAATATTCGATTAGTCGATTTAATTATAGAATATCGATTAGGTTGTGCGATTATTTTCTAAAGGTGTATACACACTGGGTGTTTTGAACCGTGCACCGAGCGCATCTGAGCCCCAAAGCCCTGTTCGTTTGACTAATGTGATCGCTCCATGCCACGCTCAGGCGTAAGAGGTAGGCCAGAGTGCGGTTCAGGTGGACTCGGGCGCGGCACACATGTAGTGTGAGCGCTAACCGCGCCGGAGCACGGAACTTCTGATACGTGCAGCCTGATTGCGTGAACAATAGACCTGTTCAGCAATATATTGTGAGAGGGCCATTTGTTTCAGCGTCCCAAGCAACTAAAAATAATAAATCCACAAAGTTAACAAAACGATGCACTCCACTGCGCTGAGCGAGAGCACTTCTCTGCCACCTTCACGTGCTATCGGAAACGTCCTGTTTCCCACTTATGAAGTCGTGACAAGCTCGCTGCATTCAAATGTTTTGTTTTTTGTTGAAAGAATAATGTAATATTCCACTGGTTGATAACCATAAATATTTATATGCAAAATATTTGTGCTGTTTTTCGTGTTAAATGTGAAGAATGACAGGTTGGATGCCAGAGACTTTTTTATACAGACAGAGTATACAGGTGCAATTTTCACTTTTACTTCAAGCAATGTAACATGATTTTATAATCGTAATTTTGACTTTATTCTTAAAATATTATGACGTTAATCTTATTTATTTAGTTATTTATTTGAGAAAGATAAACTGATCAAACTTGCGCTGGCCACTTGGTATTTAAAAAAACAAAAACTTGAATATAACAAACACAAAATGTTCCAATCAGATTTCTGAATTAAATTAATAAAGAAACTAAACGAAATAATGACCACTTTGCTATTAAAAACCAAAACGGAACTATTTAAATGGCTGCAACAGCAGCTTTGTTATGGTGAGGAGAGAGAGAGAGAGAGAGAGAGAGAGAGAGAGAGAGAGAGAGAGAGAGAGAGAGAGAGAGAGAGAGACGGGCTCTGGTCGGACTCGGGCGGAGAATTCTGATAAGCTTCAGGGCTCTATATTCATTCCCTCGTTTCAATTAAAAGTTCCCCGGACTAATTGTGAACAGATTGCACTCCGTCTTCTTCCCGAGCATGTGAACATGTTCATTTAAAAAAATTATATATATGAAATAGGTTATTGTTATGAAGACAGACGTTAAAAGTAATGTTCACATAATAAGTGCCGTCATTCAGGCTGTTCACAATATGTTTTAGCATGATTTAAGAATGATGTTAAGATTTTTTTTTTAATAATATGAATGTTCATGCTCATTTTTAAAATAGAAATATCCAAGCCTTATGAGCAGTTTATAATCGACGGACTGCTCTGTTATGAATGCTGTCATTTGGTTATGTTATATTAATATGTTTCAGCAATCATACGTTACAACCATTAATTGGCTTGGGTTAAGATAGACTATTCTCTAATTAATTAAACAGTTTGTTATCATACAGATTGAAAGCCTGAATGGTTTCTCTCCCTCTCTCTCTCTGTTTATGTGTGTGTGGTGCGTGCGTGCGTGCGTGCGTGCGTGCGTGCGCGGGATGGGTGCGATTTTCGAATAGTAATCGAATAATACCCAGCGATTATCGAATATTACTTTTGCTTAAAATGCCCATCCCTATTTCGTATGTGTTTGGCCAATCAGTGCACACTTATGCCACTGATAGTTCTTATAGAAATGTTTTAGACCCTACTCTGAAGTAGGGCTGTCATAATGGCTAAAAATCTAAATTAGAATTTTGTACATAAATATTATCAATATTAGAATGATATTCAAATTTAAATGGCATAATTTCAATTAGGGGGAAAAAGCTTTTGGCTTCTCTCCTGAGGCCACAAGAGGGAGAAAAATATTAATAATGCACGTTTATTCAAAGCAATAAAATAACACGACTATTTTGAAAAAGAAGTGAATAATGTTTATAAACCAAATTTTATTAAGTTAATTAATTAGAAACAAAACCGCATCATGTATGTATGTATGGTATAGTTTAATACAAAGGACTGAAAACCAATCACAAAGATAACTTTTTAATTTAAAAACAAGAGATGCAGTGGGATGGGGGGAAAACACCATAAAGTCTCGAGATATGTTTTTTAAAAGTTGAATATTAATTTTACAAGGCTTTCTAAACATGCGGCTCTCTTTTGAGAGACGCGAGTGCAACAGTGATATATGTCCCTATAGGAAATGTGATAAATATACGTTCTGTGTTAACAGCTTAATTTCAAGTTTGTCATAAACAAGATCTTCTCTGCATTGATGTTCTCTTTTTTGCAATATTTTGAATAAACAAGCTCATCATCGTATCTTGTGTGCCACTGATAAGGCTGCCTGACGCACGCCTAAAATTTGAATGCAACGTTTTTATATTCGAATGTGGATTTTTATTTTAAATTCAACAAATATTCGAAATTCCAATTTTTATTCAACAGCCCAACTCTGAAGAAGCAGCTCATTTAGATTCCCCAAACAGAGTTCCTAGAACTAAAACCGTTCCTAATTCCTGAGGTGCGAAACATGTCAAAAGTGGGTACTTCCACCAATAGTACTAGGACCTATGAAAAGGCTCCTCCAGTGCGAAAGCCCCTTTAGTAATGACCAGTGTTGAAGAATAAATGAGATGACTAACTGGCATGCAACCAGCCACAGACTGAGTCTTAGGGTGAATCCCAATTCTCTGTCTTACCCCTTCCCCTTACCCATTCCCCTTAGTTTTGCGCGTTCACGTGAGAGTAAGGGCTGTCCCAATTCTCGCTTTGACCGAGGGGTAGGGCTAAGGGGAAGAGGTAGATACCCCTTAAAACCAAGAATTTTCGCGAGCTTACTTGAAACCAAGGGGTACCCAGAACACACTGCGGCCAGATCATCCAGAGAGTATTTTCGGCTTAAATAATTTATTTAAAATTACGACAGTCTTGTTTCGTGCTCTACACAGTCCTGTAACTTACATATATATTTGCAACCATGCTCTTAATTGAAATGTTAAAAAAAAAATCACAATTTTTCCACACTAATGTTACATTGCTGATTTGCACAACAGTCCTGCATTTCTCTGAATAGAGAAAACATCACTTAAACTCACGTAATCGACATAGACACACTATTAGACGGAGAGTTACCAACACTTGTCGCCTCTGGTGACGTAGCAGCCAGTTAGCGACAATGTATGATGACGTAACAGTAACCAAGTGGTGTCTCATTTCATAGGGGTATGTTTTCACCCCTAGCGCTTACCACTCGGTTTCGAGGGACAAGGGCTAGGGGTAAGACGAAGGGGAAGGGGTAAGACAGAGAAATGGGATTCACCCTTAATTCCGGGAGTAAACAGGGTCACTTTAAGCCTCACATAGTGGTACAATGAATATTGTATAATGGTATTATAATCGTACTGCCACAGAACATTTTTGAAAATAAATGAAGTGCTGTCTCTTAACAAGGCATGTTCACTCTTTCTCAGGTGCACAGCAAGGACAAGAAGTACGTGTGTAAAGTATGCAGTCGTGTCTTCATGTCGGCTGCCAGCGTGGGCATCAAGCACGGCTCTCGGCGTCACGGTGTCTGCGCAGACTGCTCGGGTCGAGGCATGGCTGCCCTGCTGGACCAGAATGGCGAGGATGGTTCGCCAGAAGAGGAACTCTTGTATCCCGGTGACCACCGTTTTCCCGATGACACCGCCGATGGCGACGGGGAAGAGGAGATGATGGTGGAAGCGGAGCTGATGGGAGAAGGTGAAGGAGAAGAGGAGAACGGGAAATGGCGGGCTGGCTCAGGGATGTCGCAGCGAGAAGACGGAGCAATAGACGATGGCAAAGAGGAAAGTGACTCGGCTCTGGAAGGAGAAGCCAGGACGGGAAGTGAAAAAGACTTCAGTTGGATCTCCTAGTCCAATGCCTGGATCCTTGTCCAAGGTTGACCACCTGTTCCTGTAAGGAGATATGCTTTAGGCGGGGCAATCGGATCTCAGCATGTGGAAGGAGCCGGATACAAAGAGATCATTGAGATGCCCACAGGGCCGCCAAAGGAGAGACAGTGGAGAGTCCTCTCGCCCCGACTCCATGTGCTTCTGACCCAGGCTTCAGTTTGTCTCCTTTCTTCCTTGAGGACCAAACGGGTTTCTGTGTATGTGTTTGCTGTTTCTTCAGACAAAAGAGATAGTGTGGTCTCGGGAGATTGTCCAAATTAGTACCACGCTTTGATGGGTCAGACAAAGAAAGTGTACGAAATATGTGCTCTTGCCATATGGTCAGCTGCCACCAGGGGACACTGGTTTATCTATTGCGCAGCAGTTCACGTCAGAAGACTTGCACCAGTTTTTTTTTGGCACATTGTTGTTTTCTGCGAAGAGAAACTGCAACAGACTTGCACTTTAAACGTTGACTAGATTCCTATCGATTCCCTGTTTCTGTGGTTTACATTTTTATTCCAATTTACATAGATGAATATGGTGACCGCACCTACCTTTAAGGATACACAGTATGTCCTTATGACTGTTATATATGAACATTTGTGCTAAGTTTGCTAATTATAATGTATGCCTTGTAATGTTTTATTTCGTTGCAATTTTCATTCCTGAACATTTATATCAAGGGGGAAAATCATGTATATAGATACATATAAGTGAGATGTTGATTTTGTGTTCTCGACAAAGAACGGTAAAGGGGAAGATGGGTGAACACTATGCAGAAACTAATCTTTCTAGTTCTCAACAATCTTTATTCTCTCTATTATTGGAGAGAAAACTAGTCTTCAGCAATGGCAAAGCAGAGAGACTGGAGGAGAGAGAGTATACGAGTAGATTTAAGAAAATATTACTTGTGTTCCACTGTAATATTTCCTCATTATTTGCATTCCATAGTGGACACAGTCAGGGATGGGTATGGTTTTATACAGAGGGTTTCCAGTGTGGTGCATTTCTATTAAAAACAAAACAAAAAACCTGTATGCAAATGTGTGTATTTTGGTGTGTGGGGGGTGTTTAACTCAAGATAACATCATTCAAAAGCCTTTATCGAAGCGGTTTCAGACTCTCTCCTCTCATCCCTCTTTTTACGTTTGACGTATTTCACGTTTCCTCGCAGCCTTGCCATTGTACTGTACTGAGTCTGCCTCTGAAATCTTAAAGCCGTGTGATGTGACGGGAGATATCATGCCTTCCCACTAAATATTTATTGCTCTAACTTCTGGAATATTCAGACATATGCATCAATTTCTTAATCAGTGAACCACAGCTTTCTTTTATTGTCAGTCCATTTAAGACGACAAAACACAAAAACACTTTGTAATGAGACCATGGGGACTGATGTGTGCTGTAAAGTGAAATTGCTGTTCATTTATTGGGTTTAAATGGTTATTTATTTAGTTTGTGTGTGTTTGAGGGAGAGATTGTCTAGTCTTTTTACACATCCTTACCATTCTGTTTGACTGTGTGTGTGTGTGTGTGTGTGTGTGTGTGTGTGTGTGTGTGTGTGTGTGTGTGTGTGTGTGTGTGTGTGTGTGTGTGTGTGTGTGTGTGTGTGTGTGTGTGTGTGTGTGTGTGTGTGTGTGTGTGTGTGTGTGTGTGTGTGTGTGTGTGTGTGTGTGTGTGTGTGTGTGTGTGTGTGTGTGTGTGTGTGTGTGTGTGTGTGTGTGTGTGTGTGTGTGCGAGTGTGCGTGTGTGTGCGAGTGTGTGTGTGAAGGACCGGGTTCATGAATGTCTTTTTACTCATTGTTTTAACAATCTGTGCCAGAATCTTTGACAATGGGAATAAAACGCTTTATTATGCTTTACTTATGATTAACAAATTTTAATTATTATGGTTACTGTTGATATTGTTGTAATTCTTATTGTTATTATGATTATAATTATTGTTATTGTTATTATTAAGTGCTGGAGGCTAAGCTTTATTATCTGTTTCATTTTATATTTCCTTTCTTGAAAAACAGTGTAAAACTTTCCAATCTTGCCTTTCTATGGACAGCAAGCCATGTGGCTTTCAGAAGTAATTATATTGTGCCAGTTCCATGCATTTCTGAGTGATATTTGAGAAAATTTTTTTCCCTTATTGTTCTATTTTGTTTTCGAAGGATGAACCTTCTGAGAGCTTAACTTACTAAGTGTTGACAGAAAGGTATATACAGCACACGCTTCTATATTACTAACGTACACTAAGTAATGAATATTATACCAAAAAATAATAATCTGGTATACTTTGTATACATTTAGTGCTTTTGTTTCGATTTGGTGTACAGGTGCAAAGCTTTGATCAAACAGTGAATTGCTTGGTTGATTAACATTTTTTCCCTCTACTTTGAAAAAGCACAGATTATGGTGTTATGTTATGAAGGGCCACTTGAAAGTACATTTGAAAGAAGAATCGCAGCTTTAATTCTGTTGCCCTTGGAAACGTGCTCAAGTTTTGGATGTGCTCTACTGTATGCCATCACTCTGCATCTGAATTAAGAAGGCTGGCCACTGTCATGTGGAATTGTGGGAAATGTATGCTTTGCAATGAGAAATTGTACAAGCTTTAGACCTCAAATGTCATTGGCCCAAGTGCCAGGCAAAATTGCTATCCAAATCCCTCCAAATAATTGGACATTTAGCTTTTTTTCCTGTTTGTTTAATTTATTGTGTTATTTACCTTTAATTGAAATAAAATCTGGATAAAAACAAACTGGATGGCATAATTTGAATTCAATTCATTTCTGCAAGTAAATAGCCCCTTTCACACAGTAATACCAGTAAATTGCCGTAAAATGACCAGAATGACGTTACCAGTAAATCCAAAAATGCACTGTTCACACAGGCAACGGCGTTCCGTCTTTTTTCCGGTAAAGCACACATCCATTTCAAAATACGGGTAAATTCTATGACATCATTTATCAGAAATTAACCACAGGTGATTGTAAACATGAAGGGGTATACGCGGGCAGTGTTTTTGTTGATGTTCATCATAGAAGATGACTTCAAACCAAACTACACCGTGCGGAGTAAATGCGTCAGAAAGTTATGATTGGCCCAGAGGCATTGAATTTTTAATTTCAACGGCTCTGGATTTGCCTAGAGTACACGTCTTACGTCATTGTGTTCTGAACTTGTACATGCTCATACCAGTAATCTCGTTCTGCGTTCACACAGAGCAGAATTCTGGCAATTTACTAATGTTACAACTTCCCTTACTGGTAAATTGCTGGAATGAATTTACCGGTAAAGTCTGTATGTGTGAAAGGGGCTAATATGGGTTAGATGTCATGATTGGTCTATTTTTAAATGCACTTGTTGATACTTCTCAGTCATTTCAATCAGGTAATTTCTACAGATAAATATTAAAACATGTTTGCCTCTATGTACTTGACACAAGTTTACTATAAGTGACCAGTGTGTAGTTAATTTTCAAAGTGTTTTTGAGTGCATGCACATGTAGGTTTTGCCCATGCATGCCATTTTATATTTTAAGATGTCAGAGATGTACATTCTGCCAATGTTGGTGCACAATATAGCATTTCTTGCTTTTTTATTCCAGTGTTGTTCCAGCTGTCTTTATCTGTTAAACCAAAGCTATTTGCTGCAACCTACCATTAAGCCTCTTTTCATCACTTCTCACCACAAGTTAAACAATATGGACCAATGCAGATACTATACTTTCATACACATACGCATCATTATAAACCAGGGAATTATTTAATTTAATAATTATGTTGCTTGTTTCTGAAGAGATTGAAAAATGATGCCATTAGATTAATTTTTTTTTTTTTCGTGAGATTACTCCTGATTTTGTGATTGTAAAAATAACAATGAAGAGATGTTAGCTTATAATGATATTTGTGGGCAGAAATAAATAATTTCAGCTAATCTGTTTCCTTTAGTATTATTTTAGCTAATCAAATGTAAATATAGTTCCAGATTTGAATTCTCAAATTCGATTTGAGACAAAGTAGAAAATAACAGCCTAATGTTATGGGATTGATGGTCCAATTTTGAGAAAAATATTCTTTGATGACTTAATGAATCAGTATGATATGACTTAATACGCATAGATATAGCCATAATTTAAGCAAATATCTTACCAGTTAGAAAGTAAAATGAATCAATTTCATATGCAATATTATTTGCTTGCATTAAATAAAAAAACATCCTTGAATTTGTATAAATTAATGATCTAACATAACACATTCATGCTAGACAGGGCTATTTTAGTAGGGGTTTTTATACTGGTTGAATGTCTCCACATCCTGATAATAAACAATAATTAAAGTGGTCTTAATTTGAAAAAGAAAAAATATATATATATACATATATCTTTTGTGGAAGGCTCGGGACAATAAAATGTTCATCCAATCGTTGAATTCGGTCTGAAAGCAATGATAGGATGTCCCACTTGCATGTCATCCTATATATTTGAGCGTTTGGGGGCGTGGCTACTGTAGCAGGCTGAATCAGAGGAGTGTTTATCCAGTGTGGAAAAATAAATCCACACTTACAGATGTTCAAGCCAAAATTCAAAGACCTGCCAAAATACACAAAGATAGACAACAGGGTAAAACAAAGTTAAACACTGGCAGTGTTTTTACAAGATGGACAAATTTGATGGAATGTTTGGGTTTCAACTCTTAAGACAAGTTTCTTCTCAGCAGGCAAGCTAAACTGCAAATTAAAAGTATTCCTAATATGTATGTCCTAATAATTATTCCTTTTTTTTAAGTCATCCACTTTTATCTGTTGAGACATGCTTTCATTTTTATAGACCCGTAAGAGCTGTATTTGTGGAGCTTGAGTTGGGGGAGGTGTGATGCGTAAAAGGGGCATTTGTAAAGGTTGTTTAAAAACATGCTTTATTTTTGTAGTTCCGCTAGACGACACAAGTAGCAACAAACTGCAATTTAACTGATTACAATTTTTATGCTTTTTCTAAATTTCTAGCAAATGTTTTCAACTGTTAATCAGTCAATTAACTCTGAGACAAGTTGTAGCCGTACGCTTTCAGCAGCAATGTGGATTGATTTAATTTGTAGAAGTGGTGTGCTGCGAATTCAAACAAGACAACCAATCAAAAGCATCAGAATAGGCCTTTAAATGGCACGAGGCATAGCGCACATCTAAAACAGTCAAAGCAACACATTAATATTACTCAGCCGTTAACATTTTCATAAGTAGACATTTTCAATTTACATATTTTTTAGTAACTGTAACGATCACATTTATTCTGTAATTAAATTACGTAACACCATAACATGTAACTAGTTACTCCACAACAGTGTGAAGGGATCACCAAGAGTATTATAATATGTAACACTATAAAGTGGTTTATTCTGCTGGTTTATTATCCCAAAATTAGTGGATACTGTGATAATGCAATGTTTCTATCTTGAGGTGATAGACAACTCCCAGTTATTTTTATTTTTCACATTTTCTCTCTCAATATGTCATTATGAAAGACATTTTAGCCTTCCAAACATTTCAGAGAAACTACACTTGCTCAAGAATTTCCCTCCAACACTAAACAGCACTAATGTTTGTGGAGTCTTTCCATCCTATATCAGCCTGCTTTTCCTGACTGCCCAGCTTCCCCGCCTGTTGTGTTCAACATGAGACAGATTTTATTTCTGTCCTCATAGAACTGTGGAGGACTAGGGGTCAGAGCGGTTTCAAATCACTATATTTCTAGCACTGACGGCACATAGCTATTAAACACGTGGAACAGGTCTGTTTTACTGGCCATGGAAGCACCCAGTTGGGGTTCTTCTCTTTTCTTGTGGTCATCTTGTAATTCCAGACAGATAAAATATTTGTAGGCGAAGTTGTTGGGGTCTGAGCCACTGGGGACACTTGACTGGCATGTCCACCTGCTGCTGTTTTTCTCCACCAAGCTCTCTCTCTCTCAAGTCTGTCATGTTGAAATGCAGAGGACGGACCAGCTGACTCAAGCTGCTGAAAAAAGTATATGTCCGTATGTTCCATAAATACCACCCCCTCTGTTGAATGGAGGTTATTTTAGATCGTACATGTGGGATAAGTCCTTGAGTTCTGCCGCCCGCCCGGAGCTGAGTGACACGCACAGCACTTTGAAACCAGTGGCTGTAGTTGAGTTCTTGAAAACACAAAAGTGGACATGTCTAAGCACACTGATCAGGAGTCATACGCAGAGGAGATCGATGAGGATGAGATTCTGGCAGGCCTCTCAGCGGAGGAGCTCAAACAGCTCCAGAGTGAGATGGACGACATCGCTCCTGACGAGAGAGTGCCGGTGGGAATGAGACAGAGAGACGCTTCTCAAAAGACGACAGTCCAAGGTATTGCATTTTTTCGCCTTGGTTGTTAATATATTAAATTGTTTGTTGCCATTAATCCTGAGAACATAGGGAATCTTTGTAAAAAGCTCTGAGGTGCTGGAAGAAAATGAGTTTAACACTCAGACTACTCCATCTCTAACTAGCTCCCAGTAGACCGTTGCTAAAACTGGTGGTCGTATCATACTGTAGTTTTAAGCAATGGAACTGTTAAATATATTTAATAAGTATCACACTCGCAGTCATGTTGTTGTACTGAAAATAACAGCCATCTTGTCCTTCAGTACAACATGATTTCTAACATAATACATATTTGTCTAGTTTGTGTATTTATTTATTCCCTTGTTTATCTAAATAATATCAGGCAGAGGGTGTTCAGGAAACCTGTTTTAGTGATACCAGTGGCACAGAAAGGACTCAGCTGTTTAACAGCATACATAAGAAGCTACTTGTGCCTGATATCCAACTTTCATTTGTTTAATGCAATGTATTCACATAATGATAAATAGTTTGCCTATGAAGAAAAATATGATTATATACTTTTTTTATTTTTTTCAGATTGCAGCGAGCCCCAGTCAGAAGAGGAGATCGATGAGGATGAGATTCTGGCAGGCCTTTCAGCAGAGGAGCTCAAGGAGCTCCAGAGTGAGATGGAAGAAATCGCTCCTGACGATAGAGTGCCAGTGGGAATGAGACAGAAAGACCAAACTGAAAAACCACCCACTGGATCATTTGATCACAGATCGTTGGTGGAATATATGTACTGGGAGAAAGAGTCCAAACGTATGCTGGATGAGGAGAGAGTTCCCACAACTCTATTACCCAGTCAGGTAACTGCAGTTACTGTCTGCATTATTTGCATTCAGTGTATTACATGTCTCATAAACTGTGCTTGGAACTCTGGTTATTAATCTTCAATTTTGACTATTTATAACTGCTGCAACTAAGAGGCCAATAACACTACAACAACAAATGCCTTGAAACAGCAACTGTGCTGTCATGCAGCATTTAAAATGGGACATTCTATTTTTAGGCTTTGAGTAAGTTGTTGAAGATTAAATGTTTCGTAATTCGTAGTCTTTAAAAGTTGTTCAACACTTCAGACTTGACCCTTTTGTCCATTTGTCATCATCAGAAGAAAGCCCAAGAAGAGCTTGAAGCTAAAAAAGAAGATAAAGTTGAAGAGGTGGAATATGTCTATGAGGAGATCGTAGAGGAGGTTGAAGCAGGAGATGGAGATATTGTTGTTGATGAAGTAATTGAAGAAGTGATAATGGAGGTTGAGGAAGACCAGCCTGTCAAGATAGAACCTGATGCCTCTGGCCCTGTAGTGACCTCAGAAGATGGTTTACAGCCACCTCCAGAGTTTTCCGATACAAATGTTGAAGCAAAGACTGAACAATCAGAACCTAATGAGACAGAATCTAAAGTGAATGGGGAGACTGAAGCAGATTCCACCCAGTCTGAGCCTGCTCCCTCATTATATGAGAACTGGGTTCCCGAGAAAGAGGAAAGAGTCATATCCAAGCTGAAGATCCCAAAACTTGCACTAGGTGGAAGTGCTTTAGTTAAAAAGACTGCAAGACCTTCTGGGAATGAAACCAATTTGGAGACCACTTTGGTTAAGATCCGCAACAACAACCCCTCTGTCACAGATGTCAATCTTAACAACATTGAAAACATTCCTAAAGAAATGCTCCTTGATTATGTCAACGCGCTCAAGAAGAACAGAAACGTTAAGACCTTTAGCATCGCAAACACTGGTGCAGATGAAAATGTGGCATTCGCTCTGGCTAACATGCTCAGAGAGAACAGAGGCATCACCACACTAAATATTGAATCCAATTTCATCACAGGAAAAGGGATTGTTGCAATAATACGTTGTCTACAGTTCAATGAGACACTCACTGAGCTCCGCTTCCACAACCAAAGGCACATGCTAGGACACCATGCAGAAATGGAAGTGTCTCGTCTCCTCAAGGCTAACAAAACCCTTCTGAAGATGGGCAACCACTTTGAACTCCCAGGGCCTAGGATGGTGGTCACCAATCTCCTCACCAGGAACTTGGACCGTCAGCGGCAGCAGAGGATGGAGGAGCAGAAGCTCCAGCAGATGAAAGAGCAGATGAAGGTCTTTGAGATGTACGAGGACTCCTTGAACTTGCCCCCTGGCATGTTGGAAATGTTTGGAGGATACATACCATTGTCCCTATTACAGGGTTCTCATAATGGAGCTGAGGAGACTCCTGAAGGCTCTCCTGAACCTTCGCCACAACCGAGTCCTCCTCATCTGCTCCGCAAGACTCAAAATCCTGCCCCACAACAGCGTCCTCCTAGTTCAGACAAAGGAAACCTCTTAGAGGAAGTACATCTGAAAAAGACTCTGAAACGAAGGGATCCGCTTCTGGAATTAAACTTATGGGATGAAAGGAAAGAAGGAAGAGCTACTGTTCAGCTAAGGAGTGTTCCTAAACAAAGAGGTACAGCAAGAGAAGGACCTGCAGATGAGAGAGCCAACCTGAAAGATATGATAAAGACTCTAAAGCCGGTTCCTCGAAGGCGACAACCACCTAAAGTGGAGGAAACACCTCGGGATAATCTGCTCAATGAGATTCGACAGAGCAATGTGGCCTATCTGAAAGCGGTATGTAATGTCGAAGTTTCTCAAATTAGCAATTCATTAGCTGAGTGCATAGTGTGCATGATCTCAGCTTGAGTGCTGGCCATTGTTGGGGAGGGACAACTGGAAATGTTATTGGGGTAATTAAAAGTCATTAAAACTCAAACAATAAAACGTACATTAAACTTACATTACCATTAACTATGTAGGCCATAGGTCTTCAGCCCTGCTCCTGGGGACCCACTGTTCTGCAGAGTTTAGCTACAACCCTATCAAACACACCTGAACCAGTTAATCAAAGTCTTCAGGATCACTCGAAAAAATAACAGGTCAGGTGTGCTGAAACAGGTTAGAGTTCAAATTAAGGAGTAGGGTTGACGAAATAAGACGTAGGCCCACATTTACAAAATTAATAACAAGGCATTGCCTGAATTTAGGTAAATTGACAATTTTTTTAAAAGGTTTCAATAAGTTGTAGGTATTTTCAAGATATTTTCTTTTTAGATTGCATAGTTTGAGTAGCTTCTATTAAATGAAAGATTAACTAAGATACTGATATAAAGATACTGCTAAGATCCCGGTTAGTTTGAATAGATGCACTATGATATCAACAACAAAACATGATTATTTCTTATTTTTTTTAATCCCATTTGTTTTTCCATGCTAACTTTGGTAGTTTATGATAATCTATGATGGTTTTACCCGGCTTTCTTTGATGTTATCAGAACATACTTGCAAATAAATTACTTTTGGGGGTACCAGTCGAGATCTGCAGTTTTGGGGGTACCAGTCGAGAAATGCAGCTTTATGATACTTTCATAGAATACTCATTGTGCATGGAGTTGACCCATTACCATTATTTCTCTGGCCCCCAAGAATTTGAGTGATAACTCTGGTGCTAAGTTAACAACTCATATAGAATACATTTTACATTTTTTAAATGTAATTATGTGTAAAATGTTTTCATATAAATTGGATTTTTACTCATTATGCATATTTATAAACTAAACATTCACATTATCACCTGGCTGACAATATTTAACAAGAATTTGCTTGTGTAATTGTAACAAAGAATTTAACTGAGCTATTCTTGAATGAATAAATTAAATGTGAAAATGTGTGAACATGCCAAAAATGTGTTGGCAAGTTCTTATTTTTTGAAGATGACATTTTTTTAGTCAAACCATTTACTATGTCAAACTATTTGGTGTTTATAATGGTAAGCATCACTACTGCTCACTTTTTGAATCGCTAATCCAAAGTACTCAGCTTCAATGAGTAACTTGTTCCACACATTTATGATCTATAGGCTGATATTGTGCAGTTTGTTGAAAAGACGCGTGTCATTATGTTATTGACTTGGATTTCTGTAAGGCAAACAGAAAGGCTGTCAATGATCCAATGGGTCCAAGAAGGAAGTGCCAGTTTTGATATAATTTCAAAGGAGTTTCTACTTCTGTTTCACATCCACAGGTACCTCTTCCAAAAATCCTGGAGTCAAGTGAAACCAGTCTCTTCTGAGTCACACACATGACTTCATAGACAGACTGCACAGAGGGGCAGGGCCAACATCAGAAAGGTCATGGAGAGAGTGCAGTTCATGTGGCCAAACAATTCCATGGTGCTCCTCAACTAATGGAGAGAGTAGAGTGTACTCAAATCATTTGACCCAGGGGGTTGGGAATGGAGGGGAGCTGCACTCCCTTGGACAAGCGAACAGTTATATAAGAATAAGCACAACACGATTGGCACTTTGATGAGGTCCTGAACTGTAAAATTCTACATGCACATATATTCATATAAACCACTTCAATAAATGGTGTGAATGTCTGTGAATGGCTACACATAGTGCACATGAAAATGTATTATTTGTGTTCATTTATTTATAGTGTCAATAAACATGATAGTGTAAATGTCACTCTGGACCTTTTCTTAATTGTTTTTTTTTAGAAACTATTATTAAGATAATTACAACATTAATGCAGCAACTCTTTTTCCAAGTTTTCTCATTTTAAACACAGTTGATAATTATTCTTCCAACACAGGGGGTCAACCAATTAATGTTTGCTCTAAAAACTAATTTGTGGAAGAAAAAAATTCATAAGCATTAAACCAAAAATATGTATACCGTCATTTTAACCAAAGCTACAGATAAGAAGCTAAAGTTTAGCTATATGTGTCATTGTCATTCACACATTACAATGTATTGAGTAAAATTAAACTCTAATGAACATATATTTAATTATGATTATTTAAAAGCTTTACAATTTAAACGTCATATTAGTATATGGACAGTTTGGTAGGCCCACTAAACGCATGTAAGCCAGGCTTACAATTCTCAGTTTAGAACAATAAAAGACATTCAAATCTAAATCCACCAAAGGGCCCTTGACATGTGAATTGTTGAAGACGCCCAGCACTAATTTTATTATGCAAAATGTTGCCAAAATTATAACTTTACTGCCCTCTGCCGGACCACAGTAAAACCTCGCCCTATTTAAAAGTGTATTATCCAGGTAAATTAAACAAAATATTAGTTTGACAGCAATGAGCCAGTCAGTAACATGATTTAACAATACCCACTACATAACACATATAGTGGGCGCCACACACGTGTTCTGTGTTAAGTAGTCAATAATTTGGGCGAACCAGTCATAGTGATAAAGAGGGATATGCTATTCTTCACAAACACCAGGAGTGAGAAAAATGAGGAAAAGTGTGCCAAACCTTGTGCTGTCTCCGGCTGTTGGTAAGCCTCTCATCTGTCGCTCTGCACATAATACTGACGGATCCCAAAAATGCGTTCATTTTTAACACGGTCCCTGTTTTATGTCAGGCTGGCTTTAACAGTTTGTGCAACACATTTTGTCGAGGATTGTTGTATTAATACATCGCAATGTAATGTAACTTGTAAAGATGCTATTTTTGAAGAACGGAGCAGTTGAAAATTACATTTACGTTGACAGAAAAGACAAAAGTTCAAGTATGAGCGCGGCAAAAGTCTTAAAGGGGCAGCAACAATAAAATCTTAAAATAAAATGTTTGGCTTTTACTCGGTTTGCATTCAAGGTAATCTGTATGTTTGCATAACACTAATCTCTGACAAAACGTATTTTCACAAAATCTTTTTCAGGGGAAAAATATTGGTAGACTCATTCAGCACTACACATTTTTGCCAAATCCGTTTTTACTAGCTCCTGGATTATTGAAGTAAAATATGTAATTCATTCATTCTCATTAACTTCTAAGACAGAAATGTCCAAAAAAGGTTTAAATTAACTACCTATTCTTAGCCATACATTTGACAGTAATAAAAAAATAATGTTTTTCTTGTTTGTTTTTGGCAAGATAATGACACCACCACAAAAGATGTTTAATCTTCAATTTTATTGACAAATCTCCTCACAAATAATTTCATAGTTATGGACCGCTTATACAAGGTCAGTTACTTGTATTTTGAAAATAAAACCATCAGAGCATATAAACACTGTAAACCTATTTGATGGGTGTGAACACACGGAGATGTGAGTTAAGAGTCTGACGAGGAGTCTTTGATGTCTGTGCTCTCCGTGGCCTCGCTAACCTCGCTCATTTCTTTACTCTCTCCTCCGCTGTCTCCATCTCCCTCCTTCTCTCCATCCTGCACCGTCAGCTTCTCCACCAGGCCAGTAACTGATGTGTCCTGAGATGGTGGAGCCTCTGAGCCCCACAGATGAACTCCTGGTTTCTGCATATTCACATTAAGAAAAGTTAGTATTTTCCATAGTGATGAATTTTTTATCAAAAGTAAACATCTCTACCAGCGTTCACCGCTGAATAAGGAAGCAAACTGGTAAGTGTAATGTGTTTTTGAGTGAGTACACTTGCTAATTGTTAACAATTAATCTAGAGAATAGAGAAAATGGATAAAAAAAGCTACCAGTAGCTATTTAATTTTTGAAGGTGAACCCAATTTATCCCCCTCTACTTTTTTTATTTAAAATCTGTGGAAGGTGCGACTCAATTGCACTGACCAAATTTAGATGTGTGAATGTGTGATTTCTGTTACTAACACTTTTCTACCTATAATAATTGGGCAGTAATTATCAAAGATAAAAATACATATTTTTGATTAGGTATTTAAAAACCACTTGGCACACAACTCTAAGTTGGCACAAGCCTCCTTCTGAGATCGACATAGATACATCATGACTACTGTTAGAGTCCTAATCAAACAGTTGGAAAATCTGCAAACTGAATATTTGTGGTTTGTTTCACCAAAGATTAAAAAAATTATTTTTGCCTCTGTTATTCTTCCACATATGTTCAGTGGGTTTAGAGGCTCAGGATACAATTAGTTAAATTGTTTATTCATCTTCATTCAAAGGGATAGTTCACCCAAAAATGAAAATTCGGTCATTAATTACTCGCCCTCGTGCCGTTCCAAACCCGCAAGACCTCCGTTCATCTTCAGAACACAAATTAATATATTTTTTTATGAAATCCGAGAGCTCTCTGACCCTCCATAGATAGCAATCCATACACGATCAAGGTCCAGAAACATAGCAAGGAGACGGTAAAATAATCCATGTGACATCAGGGGTTCAACCATAATTTTACGAAGCTACGAGAATACTTTGTGCGCAAAATAAAAAGAATAACGAGTATTCATAATCCGTAAAACATGCAGTCCCTCAACGCATGTGATCATTTAGGAAGTCCAGATGACATTTTTGAAGATAAAAATAAATACTTCAATTCGTCTCCTCCGCATAGCTGCCTAGCGCCATTTTGGAGAATATCTGCTGGATGGAAGTGCGTATCTAGCCGTGTGTCTAGCCCGCATGATTGCTGTTTTTGTTCAAATCAAAGCGTAAATATACGTAGAAGGCATATCCGCGCGGTGTGGCTGACACAGAAGAGAGTACACAGTTTCTGTCCAGTCGATATTGTCCAAAATGGCTCTACGCTGACGTAGAGGAGACCAACTGTTGAATAAAGTTGTTATTTTAGTTTTCTTTGCATACAAAATGTATTCTCGTAGCTTCATAAAATTACAGTTGAACCCCTGATGTCACATGAATTATTTTACCGATCTCCTTGCTACGTTTCTGGACCTTGATCTTGTAAGTACCCTTGCTGTCTATGGAGGATCAGAGAGCTCTCAGATTCCATCAAAAATATTGTAATTTGTGTTCCGAAGATGAACGGAGGTCTCACAGGTTTGAAACGACATGAGGGTGAGTAATTAATGACAGAATTTTCATTTTTGGGTGAACAAACCCTTTTAAGATGTGTTATTGCAACAACACATACCTCATCTGCCATCTGTGTGAGATTCCTCTTCATGGCATAAGCATCTTCTCCATCTGCATAATATTTGGGCTCCACTTCACTAATCCTAAAATACAGCATCAGGAAGCATTTGGTATGACTGTGATGCAATGCAATATCACAACATAAAGAAAAGAACACAATGCATTTAATGTCTCTCCAATTTATCATGAAACATATTCATACACAGTTATAAATGGTGGTTAAAACGGAGCTGTTTTTGAAAATAGGTTTATTCTAGTGCTGTCAATTTAACACTAATTTAGTACAATTAACAGTTAATCATCCATTTAATTATACCTGATGTTTTTGAAGTTGAACTACTTCTGAAGGGTCATTAACACAGAATGTCTTCATCACTCTGCATTGTTTTAATTGTTTTCAATTTAAAAACACCTTGTGAATGATAAGAGACACCTGCAGTTAGTTCATTGTTTTACACTTCATCTAGAATTTTATGAAATTAGATTTGTAATTCGTTAATTTAGTTTTAATTGACTGACAGTCCATATTCTTTCACAATACAATATAACAGAACTGGGAAAAAAGAAGTGATACTCACTGAAACTTAAGTGTGTTTGAGTACAAGTGAAGAGCGGCCCGGTTACTGAAATACAAACAGAAACACGGTCAGGAAAATCACTCCAGAAAGTCTCTCAGGCCTGATATGATGATAGAGATTGTACACCCTACCTCTTCCTGACATGTAAAGAGACATATTTGGCATTGAAGCTCTCAATCATGGCTCTGCTGGCTTGATCCATCAGTTTTTGAGCCAGTCCAAGACGCCTGTGAGAGCGTTTAACTGCCTGTATTAACACACATGAGTGCATTTATTTACAGGATGAAAGACAACGAGAGCACAAATGAGGAGAAAGAACAGCAAATGTATTCTGATTAAAAACACTACCAGTGATGTAATGTGTCCATGAGGCACGTCGTCAGGATCCTCCTCCCTGTAACATTTTAAATATGCAATTTACTAAAATAATATTCTTTATTTTAATAAAAATGTATTTCATTATAATTTAGAATTTTACCTAATTAATTGATTATTATTATTAATTATAATTATTTACAAAATAACCTTTCTTAAAGGTACAGTTCACCCGAAAATGAAAATTCTGTCATTATTTACCTTCATGTAAATGATAAGGGTAATGATGAAGAAAATTCTGCCCTCATGTTGTTCCAAACCAGTAAGACTTTTTTTTTCTTCTGTAGAACAAAAATATATTTTGAAAAGTGTCGGTAACCAAACAGTTTGGATTTCCATTGCCTTTTTTTTTTGTCCATACAATGTACATTAATGGAAACAAAATTGTTTGGTCACCAACATACCTTCTTTAAGTTTCACAGCAGAAAGTAAGTCATACAGGTTTGGAACAACATGAGGGTGAGTAAATTATGACAGAATTGTCTATTTTGAGTAGAGTATCCCTTTAACTTAACTTGGAGCTTTTATGGACATTTCACACATGAAAGCAATAAATAAAAACAAAACTTACATTTTAGCCAAAACATATCCCACTATCTTCCCGTTCTCATCCTCTGCTATGTATGACAGCTGGAAAACAAACGCAGCTGTTCAGTGAAGCAGTTCAGCATATGATAATCAGTGTTTGTACAGATCGGGGTCAGTCTCAGACCTGTGGCCAGGACAGGCCGTGGTAGAAGTAGTACTTCATCTGATAGTTCTCTGGAAGACACAGCAGGTTACAGTGCTGCATGTTCATCAGATCCTCTGGCTGGAAACATGTAAACGAGGAAATAATTGAGCAACCTGCAGTAATACTGAATCATTCACATTAACTACATTAGCCAAAACTAATCGTTTAATTCTAATATTCAGAGAGAAGCTGGAAAATAGTCATGTATAACTACACTATGACTGTTTTGGTGCTTGACTGACGTAAGTGTAAAATAGACATACAGTCAAACCAGACATTATTCAGACACCAGATACACTTTTTACTAGTGGGTGCAGGACTATATTTAATTTATGTAAGTGAGGATAACAAAATCAAGTAAACTGTGACATTATGCCCCAAAAATTCTTCATACAGTGGGCTACCAGTAAAACTGATAATAATTTAGGACCAAAAATGATTCAGACACTTTGACCTGACCATGTTTTGCTTAAGTGTTTTTTTGTTTTCTTGAATTGCTAATGCGACCTTTTTACACCACAGACTGAACAAAATCAAGCATTGCTTGGTAATTGATTGACCTAAATTTGTATTATCTAATCGTGTCCTTAAATTTAACAGCTATTCAACTGAATCCATTACATTTATGGTGTAAAATGATACCAAAGTAACGTTACAGAACACGGTCCCTTTAAAAACGAGTAAACTGCGTCTATGCGTCCAGCAAAACGTAGATATAATAAAAAGACAAATAATATTTAATAGATTCAGCGTCTCATCGAACAGAACGTCAATGATGCCCAAAATGGGTTTCGAGACACACACACACTGTCTGGTGACTGCACCGATATCCTGTCTTCACTTTCAGTTACTCACCCGTGCGTTGCGTATATTCATTTTGCCTTCTGGATTGCTAGATAAATATATTATACGATGTCAATACAGCTGTCAAATATCCAGTTTATTTCTATAGAATCGAATGAGCAGGCAGATGGACACAGCTACACCACTACAACCATGTTGCCCACGACCGGAAAACGGATGCTCGGATAGTAAAGTATTTCCGGTGATAACGATAATAAAAGTCCTTGAAAAAGCCACGAAGCCAAGGTTTAGTTTTTGGCATTTGAAATGTTTTATAAAAGATTTACATTCAGCGTCATTTGTTTTTAATAAATTATTTATATTTTAAATTCTATTTATGATTGAAAATCATGGAGTAAAACTACAAGAGAAAAACCAGGCCTGTTTTTATACAAACATTCTGTTTTTATACATTTAATTTGATTAAAGGGTCATTCTATGGAAACGTCCATTTTTCTGTCCCTAGCCTTTACAGAAATATTACACTTTAGGGGTACAGTTTCTTATATTTTAAAATTAAACAATATGTTATTTGAACAATTACACCTTCTTGAGCCATCAATGTGGCGATATATATATATTTTTTTATTAATTATATAGAATTCCAAGCACCACAAAACTGCTCGTCCCCAAAGCCATGTACAGAGGGAACATGCTTTATTGTCACTGGTGTTACCTTCCTTATGGATAACAACAGTCAAGATCAGTATATCAGGTCTTATATATGTCACTGGTGATTCATTGTGTCACTGGTGTTACTCTTATTTTTTCTGTCACATTAAATAAATAAAACAATCTCTTTATTTCTTGCATTTTCATTATTGTTCTGTAACTGACTACATGTGCTGAAAAAAACATTGAGAAATAATATTTCATTAAAACCTTTAATATTGCTAAAGAAAAAAATGGTACATGTGGTCTTTAAATAATTGCACACAAAATAAAATTTTTTTATTACGCTGTCATTTATATGTATTCATAAAGTCAAACGGTAATCCAACAATGTGGCTAACAAGTTTAAATGTTAGAAAAATAAATACATTTTAAGACATCTTAGCATACCAAAAGTGGACGTTTCTGTAGACCTGAAGCTTGATGGATACCAAAACTACTCCAACAGTTATCTTTCTGAAAATAATTTCCACTTCTCTTCCAGTTTTTCATGTTTACTTCATACGCGTTTTTAAATCGTGACAGGATTTCCATGTGCATGACAGATAACATTGATTTAAACAATTGTGCAAAGGTCTCTATAAAGACCAATAAACAAACAAACTGACTGAGTGTCAGAGAAATTGACGTTGACTACAGAAATCCCCATGACTTTTCCAGGCCTGGACAAAGACTACTCACTCACTCATTGTGTTGCAATATTGGCTGTACTGAAACAAGCCAAAGATATTAATGGAATATGAAAGGACCAGATTAAAAAAAGCAATGAGACATGTGAGGCATCTTAGCTATGCTTTATTGTAAAAGTAGTTGTCTATTATAATAAAATAGAAAACACTGGGCAGAACTTTTACAGAAAAGTTAAAGAACTCACAAATGTTGAAGCCAAAAAAAAATGCATTACAAAAGCCTGACACGCAGTTATTCCCAAAATGTACTGATAAATAAATCATTTGTTTAAGACAGCCTGACAGGATGTTGAGATTCAGTGCTGTCAAAAACTCACCCTCACAATACATAGACTAACAAAGTTGGTAACAGACACTGGTTCAGTGTCTATCTAGAGCTGACACCAAAAGCAATAGCGAGCAGAAAGAGACCATGCCCAGATGAGGGAACCAATATTAAAGCTCATCAATTCAATTATTTACAGAGATGTGGAATACAATACATCTGCTTTAATAAGACTAAACCCATTTGTGGCTTGCAGAGAGATGTGGAATACAATACATCTGCTTTAATAAGACTAAACCCATTTGTGGCTCCTCAAGCCAATCGGTGGGAACATTAAGACATGGTTGAATGTCATATACATACAGTACATGCTCTGGAATCCTAATGCCTGCACGCTTCAGGAATCTTTCTTTGTGTGGTCCAATTATAGCATTTCATTTTAGATTTCTACAAGCTTGCTACAAAAAAGAAATGCAACAAAATACATGAACATAACCATCACAGCAGGAGCAGATTGTACTTTTATACCACGTCTGAAATGTGAGCAGCATTTAAATGTTAAGACTTTTGCTTGTTGAAAGAGGAATGCATAACAGAAGCCATGCTTTTCTTTAAGAGTAAAGAGCAAAGGGAATGACAGCGCAGTACAAATATCATAATGATGCTTATGTGCATAACCAAAAATTGTAAATGTTGTTCAGTCCAACAAAATATTGAACAAAATAATGAGAAATGTCCTATAATGCATTTCATATAATATTAAGCTGGTTATAATTAATAACATCTAAAAAAAAGTGTTCGCTAATCCTGTCGGTCCTTCTTCAAATGCAAGTGCCCTTTTCTCTCTTTTATTTGAGGCACTCATCTTGGGCTGATTTTTGTAAAAAGGCTTCAGCTCCTCATTTCTGTCGCCCTCTTCTTTCACGGTTTGTGTGGGTTCACCCATTTGTATGTACCCTCGTAGCGGAAGCCCACCTTCTTTACCAGCTCATCAGCCTCTGCAGGACCACGGCTATGAGAGAGCCAGAGCAAATGTGAGAGATATACACATCACTTCATAAACAAAATACTTTAATAAAGGCAGCATGTTTTACCTTCCGTATTTGTATTTGATGGGTGGCGTCTTCTCCTTCTCTATCTGGTGAAGCAGAGGAGTGAAGATTCTCCAGGCTTCCCTCAACTCATCACTTTGATGAAATAAGTCAGATTCAGAAATGGTTGTTTCAGAATTATTAAAACAACATATAACATTTACATTACTGTAGCGATCACAGTAAGAAACGCACCTTCGTACAAAATGCATTTGGCTGCCACAAAAGACATCCAGAATCAGACGTTCATAGGCATCAGGCAGCTTAACGTCCTTTGAAAAGGGAGAAAAGCACATTAATAAAGATTTCTGGTTGAAATAAGTAATTTCCCACATATTATTAGTCAAAGTGGCCAACTAGGACAAAAGAAACAGTGTGACTGGATGAAAGGTGTGTGTTTTACCCTGTATCTGCTGTGGTAGGTCAGGTCCAGCTCGGTCTCTTCAGGGCTGAAATAGACTCCGGGTTTCTTGCTCATCATCTTGGCGTAGATGGCCTCGTTGGGCTGCACACGCACCACTAACTCGTTCCTCCTGCACTGAGAGTTAAAGATGTCTCCAGGAACTTCTGTGAACTGCAGCCTCACCTCTGCCTTCCTCTCATTCAGAGCCTTTCCACACCTGAGGATGAAGGGAACACCTGGAGAGAGAGACAGGGGTAATCACACTGTTTGATAAAATATCAGGAAGAGAAAGACCATATACTGGGTACATCAGGCATACACTGCTGTTCAGCTTTAAATCATACAATTTTATTTTGCTGTTAATGAAATAAATTAATACTTCTATTCAGCAAGGAAGCATTAAATTGATCAAAATAATGAATTGACAGAAAACCAAAATTAATTTCAAATAAATGCTGCTCTTTCTATACATCATATTAGTTGGATTTCTGAAGTCTCATGTGACTCTGAAGACTGGAGAATTATGATTTACCATCACAGAAATTAATATATTTAAAAAATGTATTCAAATAGAAAACAGCAGTTTTAAATTATATTAACATTTAGAAAACAGCAGTTTTAAATTATATGTTGCTGCTTTTAACTGTATTTTCACAATGTTGCTGTTTTTACTGTATTTTATCACATAAAGGATGAGCATAAGAGGCTTCTTTTAAAAATCCAACCATAAACTTCTGAACAGTAGCGTATGTGCTAAAATTTAATTTAGCATTTTTAGCCACAAAACAATTTAAATTTCAAGACCAGAAAGCTTTTCATTTAAGGTCAAAACTTGGGTCCTGTGAGGCACGACATTTCGTTCCACTGTATGTCCCCACGTGTAGCGAAATGACAAAAAAGCTCAACTTGAACTTGATATGTTTGGCCAGACTGTAAATATTAGCTAATTAGCAATCACTTACCATCCCAACGTTCGTTCTTTACATAAAGCACTACTGTGGCAAATGTAGCCTGAGTGGAGCCTTCAGGGACAGTTTTGTCATCTAGATAACCCAGTTTAGCTTCTCCTTCTCCATCTGGATCTCCCACATACTGACCCAAGACCACATCTGAGAGAGAGACCGGCTCAATGCACTTCAGCACCTTCACCTGTAGAGAGACACAGAGAGAGAGAGAGAGAGAGAAAAAAACAGGTATTAGGAGATTTATAATACCGGTAGAGAGCTATCCAAGACAATTCCCATTTATCTCAGCAAAAGCACTTCACTTAGATGCATCATGAGCACTCATTTCTGGATTTTAACCAATAAGCTAAGCTGTGATTGACACACACACACAACTAAATAAGATAGAAAACAACTCTTTGCAGCAGACACAGAAAAAACAAGTCTAGTTTATCCAGTGAAAAGTCTTAAAGCAAAAATGTAAAATTAATAAATACACAAACAAACAGGAAAAAAAAAAGAAGTCTACATCCATAATAATAAAAAATAACACAAACAAAAACAAAACCAAATAAAAGCATTGTAAAATAAAAGGAAATAAACATGAAAAAATCAGTACAAAAACAAAAACAAACCGTTACAGTGAAAAGTACAAGTCTACTTCACCGTTCACACAGAAGTCTAAAAAAAATCTAAATACAAATTAATAAACAAACAAATCCCTATTTGTATGGGATTACATCATACTGTTACAAGCTTTCAAAAACAAACAAAACCGTACATAATGCAAAAAAAAAATAAAAATCAGTACAAAACACTCCGCCAACCTTATGCTAATGGTTAACTGTAAGACTGTTATGGATGAATAACATTTGATATATTTGCTCCTCAAGGCTAAATTCAGGATCATTCAGATAAGTGCCAGAAAAGAGTGCTGCAGGGGGCGGCTGTACACAGTTCATTGGCTGACCGGCTCGTTACCTTCTCATCTCTAACATCATCAGAGCTGGTGGATGCAGGCTTCTCCATGGCAACCAGACTGAGCATCTGCAGCAGGTGGTTCTGCATCACATCACTGGAGACAGAGAAGAGAGGAATACATTCATTTACAAATCATGCTCGATTAGAATATCAAAATCCTCACAGCCTTTGAAGGGAATCCTCATGCACAGAAAGTGCTATCTATTTTTACACACTTTTTCATTTCTCTTTGAAATTATGCATTTTTATTTGCAATTTCTTCTAATGGTGCTTCACACAATGCACTTTCTTTGTATGGAACATTTTGTGCAAGCATCAAACACAGAAAATCATAACAGGTTGAATGAAACAAACATGTTCAGTTTTTGTTGGAATATAATTTCATGACATGCAATTAAAGATCTTAATGTCACATCATAGCAAAAATCATCTCATAGCAAGAAAACTAACCGAATGATACCAAAGTCGTCAAAATATCCCCCCCGGCCCTGGGTACCAAACGGCTCTTTGAAGGTCAGAACCACACATGCCACACTGTCCCGGTTCCATATGGGGCCAAATATCCGGTTTCCAAACCTGTAAAGAAAATAATAGAGAAAACTGTAACTAATGAGACCTTCAAACAGATGAAGGAGTTTAACCCTTAATTATGTATAAATGACAACTGTGTGTGACAGCCAGTGAAAAGCAGCAGGCAGACAGGGATGAAAAGGGTGATAGAGGCAATGGGAAAGGGAAAGAGCCGCACCTGAGAACCATGAGGTTTTGGACCATCTCTTTGCCTAGGTAATGGTCTATACGGTAAATCTGGTCCTCAGTGAAGAGAGAAGAGAGATGACTGGTTAACTCCTCTGAGCTCTGCAGGTCATGTCCAAAAGGCTTCTCCACGATTATCCTGTTCCAGCCTCTACCAAACATAAACACAAAAAATATGCTGCACTTGAAAAAGGCCTTTGCTAATGCAAACTCATGTATACGCAGACAATCAGAAAACTGAACAGAACTACACCTTGTATCTCGCCAGCGGTATTTTAGAATTATTAATATACTATTAGATTATTTATTGACATTTTGAATTAGCTTTTATTCTTATATTTTCAGTTTTCAAGTTTTAGCAATATTGAGACAGATTTACTAACATAGATATCTCTATACTGGTTATACATGATATAATTCGTTTTGGGTCAATCTAACGGGCAGTCTTTGGTCTCAATCTATTATTTGTTCCGGAGAAAATAGTTTGGGCAAAATCTCATGTTTATGTAAATTCAATGCTGTATATCAGAGCTCTGTCTTTGGACTTTTGACTAAATTGCCAAAAAAAGATTTATGATGGCTGTTGTTGTTGTTTATTAAATATTATTATTCAATAAATAATATTTTATATAAATAATAGTATTTAGTGTTAGGAAACAGTGGGTGCATGTGTTCGCAATGGTGATTTTAGTTACACTGTTCTGCAATTAGATGGCAACAAGAGACTGTTTTTACGAGAATAATTTTTTACGAAAAAGAAGATTTATTTACTTTTAACAAAAGCACTGAGCAGTGCTGTCAAAGTAAATCACCTTTAACAGATGAAAGGATAGTACGACAAAGATATATCGCTTTCCTCAGTGGACATTCAAACTAATGTTTTATTGTGAATATGAGATGCAGGTAATGCAGGTAGTCGCTCAGTCAAGCTCTCTCTCATAAAACTCTACTATACATATTACACCGCTTTTAATACAGTAATAAAATAAACTTTTATTGAAGCAACTCAACGTTCCTTCGTTACTAGCTACTAAAGTGACGTTTTCAAATTAGTAACGGAGGCAAGTTTAAAAGCAACTGCATGCGCTTGCTCCTCACTTGGTGCTCATGCACTGATGCTTGATGTTCTTGGTGACGTCGTGGTAGACGCTGGGCGGCAGGGCCAGGTAGAAGAGGCGGTTGGCCTCAGCTCCTCCAGGCAGGGTCAGCAGGTGAGTGTTCAGGTTGGAGAAAGAGGATTCATCCACGTACTTCCCGCTGATGTAAGAGTTTCTTTTGAAGAATGCAGCGAGGCGATCTGCCTCAGAATCTGCCACCTAAATGGAGGAGGGGGGGGGGGATTTTAACACAGTAAATAGGCAGTAAACAGACAAATGCGCATGGAGAAACTCTCTGAGCTGTGACCTTCATGTAGGGCATGCAGGCTGTGCGTATGGCATCCACGGTCAGATCAGAGCGTGCAAATCCCACAAAATATGTCTGTTCAGGGAGAAGACCGTCTCTGAACAACCACCTACAAGAGACAGACAGAAATACTTCAAAGGTTTAGGAGTCAATTATATTTTCTGAAAGAAATTAACACTGTTATTCAACAGAAACACACTAAATTGATCAAATTGACAGTAAAAAAGTTTATATTTTCTAAAAAAGATTTAGATTTTAAATAAACGTTCTTTTAAACCTTGAAAAAATGAACAAAATTCAATTTAAAAAAGCTAAATAAACAGTAAGAATTTTAATAAAATATTAATGAACCTTAAATCGTTTATTTTTCAATATGATTAAATAAATGCAGCCTTGGTCAACATAAAAAAAAAAAGAAAAGAAAAATATAAAAAAAATCTCTCACCAGATCCAAATGTTAAAGGGTTACTCTACCCCAAAATTATAATTTTGTAATTTTTCACTTTACTCCCCATGTCGTTCCAAACCCATAAAAGCTTTGTTCGTCTTCGGAACACAATTTAAGATATGTTAGATAAAACCCAGGAGGCTTGTGACTGTCCCATTGACTGCCAAACAATTAACACTGTCAAGGCCCAGAAAAGTATGAAAAACATCGTCAGAATATTCCATCTGCTATCAGTGGTTCAATATGAATGTTATAAAGTGACGAGAATACTTTGTTATATTCTTGTTATATTATATTTTTGTTTCAGAGGAATCGTTGAATAAAGTAGTAATTTCTATTTTCTTTGCGTACAAAAAGTATTCTCGTAGCTTCATAACATTCAGATTGAACCACTGATAGCAGATGGACTATTTTGATGATGCTTCTCATACTTTTCTGGGCCTTGACCGTGTTAATTGTTTGAAAGTCAATGGGACAGTCACAAGCCTCCAGTTTTTTTTTCTTCAAAATTATCATTTTGGGGTGGAGTAACCCTTTAAATGGTACTGTACTAGTAAATAGTAGTTTGTGTAAAAGCATGTCAGAGTACTCACCACAAAGTTGGGTAGATTTTCTTTTTCGCCAGATCTCCCTACAAAAAGATCACATTTGTTACATCACGGAACAATTTATTAATATAGGCTGAATTACACAAAAGCGGTTGCACTGTGTGCAACATTTTCAAAACAATTTGATCACAAAAAATAATTCCACAGAGAAAAGCCGATCAGTGTTAAATTATCTTAAAGGCTAAATGTTGAACACGGGCCCCGACCAAAAACCTCAACATCATTGAGTTGCACAATAAGAGCACTGTTGGGAATTCATCCCACTTTACATTTCCAAACCAATTACTTCAAAAAAAAATTGTACGAAGAGACATTTAAGGAGCATCTTCTCACCAAATATTTTCTGTAAAGCTGCTGTGGAACAATATTTAGTACAATTACAAAAATGCATATATTTTATTTTGGAAATAACATTTCCTAAATAATATCATGATTCATGCATAATGTTTTTATATTGTGCATAAATGGATCTGTAGACATGTATAGTTGCCTTTATGTTTTAATGAAAGTGGTCCCTCACAAAGAGATCATTACATAAGAAAACCCCTGTGCTTGCTGTACTCCTGAAAACTGAGCAGCAGTATGATCAATTATTTATTGCTTGGAGCAGTGAAGTGCCAAATTTGATCTTTATTCACATTTCTATTTTTGGTCGATGAAACACTTTGTTTATCTTTTTTTTTGTGTGCTTATATTTTTACCCATAGTTGACTAAATAAAACAGCAAATGTGCATTTAAAAGTCACAATATAAATACTGATGACCCATGCTGTTTGCACTGGTATATACTAATTTTGTCCAAATGCTCTCTAGGATAATAATTCCCCTTGAATATCACCTGCCACAAACTAGCACGTTACACCATCACTTGGTTGAGAAGGAAGTTACTGACATACAGCACATTTATTTTGAAAGGGACTTCATTGCTTTTGTTGTGTAGTTTTTCAGATTTGAAATTTAAAGGCTAACGACTATCTAAAAAAATCTGCAAACAATAAATACATTTACAAAGGAAAACAATCTGCATTTGTTAAACTATTTAATGGTGCCTGTAAGTCAAGCAAAGTAGTCTTTTTTTAAGAGTATAGTCTGATTATAGTCAACTATCACCATGATTCAATGTGAATGAAGAGGAATCAAAACCTAGGGACCTGCCATAATTTCTGTGGAACACAGTGACTAATTTTACAATTACATCTCATTATAAAGATGACTAAATAATACATGCAAAATACACAAGAAGATACAGTGTAGCTTAAAATAACAGTCGACCCATCCCTGCTCCATGTGATTCAATCTTCTCAATGCAAAGGTCATTGATCTCAGCAGATCTGCTCCACACCCATTCAGACACACGAGAAACGCTCTGTGCACGGTGAGACTGCACTATTCGGTTTGTTTTGCCTGATTTATTATGGCATTGTGGGAGAGACCCATCTCTTCAGATATGCATTATTGGGGGATATTAGTAAATATATCAGTTCGCTATTTAAACTATTAGTCGCTCATGCTGCTTTGCTATGGTGAAAAGCACTCAGTAATGGTGACTTGACAAAAAAAATCATCCATGACCTTTTAGCATTGCATTATTAAACTAAAACAAACACAGAAAACTAAGCAGCAAGAGAAACTGTATGCATTTCTTCTGATTAGTGACAGAACAGTCCAAAAGAAAAGTGACCTGTTTTTGTTCATAACTGAGGAACGTGTATCTCAGTGAAGACAGTGTAAACAGTAGAGCATGATGCTAAGGCCATGGGACTGATTTCCAGGAAAGTGCATGAAACGATAGAAAGGTACATGTTGAATACAATGCAAGCCACGTTTGGGAAAACAAAAAGTAAATGTACAGTAATGCATTTGACACCTGGAGTTTTGTTTCAAGCCCTTAAGCAGCCTATTTTCTAACAATAGCAAACAGATAAGTCAGACATCCCCATCCTAAAACATATTAAACAATTGTTGGTGGAAGCAGATAATAAACAGCTTATTTATTTCAATTAAACCCAATATACTAGTCTATTTTTGGTGCCAGATTTTATTTTGTTGTGTGTATGTATGCGTGTATATATATTATTCTGTGGTGTTCTGACAACAAATTCTGTCAATTGAGCATATAAAGATATACACAAAAATATGAAGCAGCACAACTGTTTTCAACATTGATAATAATAATAGGAAATATTTCCTGAGCAGCAAATCATCATTTCAGAATCATTTCTGAAGACTGGAGTAATGATATTGAAAATTCAGATTTTCATTTTAGGAATAAATTATAATTTTAACATATTCAAATAGAAATTTTAAAAAGTCTTTTAAAATTGTAATATTTTCACAATAACAGTTTTATATGTACTGTATTTTGATCAAATAAATGAAGCCTTTGGGAGCATAAGAGACTTTTAAATGGTAGTCTATATAATTCACAAATGTGTAATTCAATTCACATTCACAAAATAAAATATATGATAAGTCAAGACAATATTTTGAGATATTCCTGTCCATTCCATTTATAAACACTTTATTTTTAAGCACATCTGCTTTATCTTCATATTTTAATAAAAGCAAATCATTAAAGGCCTAGCTTTATTCTGTTACTTAGTCTGATTTGTGCAAAATGTATTTTTATTATTATTATTATTATTATTATAAGAGTTTTTTTGTCATTGTATAATGGCAACTGATGTGCAGACTCCACATACAAGTGAAGCAGAATTTCTATAGCATAGATTTTATTTTGTCAGAAATTACCCTTATGTGTTTTTAATTATAATGAAGAGTGTAATTAGCAAAGCTACATAGCTAATAACAACTTATCTCACCTGAATACTCACAAACGTTCTTTAAAATGAAATTAGGAACAAATTTGGTAATGTGACAGGCTGGCTGGGGGTCGATGCACTGAATATAAGTGGCTCAAGGTTAGACAAATGAGGTGATGTTGCATCTGCATTTTGACATGGTTTCTGAATGACCTTAATATTATGCCAGAAACCTGTGGAAACCATGCATACCCCTCTCTCTCCACCACCTTTCTGACTGCACCCTCGTCCCAAACACAAGCCAGCTCTTTCACCTCTCTGACTTCACACCAACTGAAAGAAAAGTGCTGACAGAGAGTGATATTGCATAATCCTATTTAAAAGCCAAACAATAAGAACAGGAAAAGCCAACAGTAACAAAGATCGTTTCACAAAGCAGTTGTGTAAAAACAGACTAGTAAAAAGCTGAACAAATAAGGAGGAACAAGGAAAATCTTGCCAAAAAAAGGAGGAAGTGGGTTTAAATTTCACAACCAAAAGTTAAGAAGATAAACAGTCTATTGAGAAGTCTAAAAGCCTGAACTGCTAGAATGCAAACGTGATTCACGTCCACTTCTGTCAGCATTTATCACAGTTTACGTTTTAATGCTGAACCTAATCAAAGCTGTCAAGACAATACGTCTTTATTCATGTCTAGCCAATCACAGATCTTCTGTCACCACTCTCGACCAATCTCCTTTCAAGGCCTTAAGCGTTCATGGGCTGTGAACTGAACCGCTGAGTGAGTTACTCAACCGCCCTGTTCTGTCTGGATGATAAAAAGAAGTCCTATGCTGGTAATGTCCCTTCATGGTTGCATAATTTCTGCTGTACTTCCTTGTACAAAACATCAAGGCCGTTTTATTAATTCAGCGTAATCGGAGATTTGCTTCCTTTATTGGATCAGCCAGTTAACAGGCTGTGCTGTAAAACTATAAGGTGTATAACCAAAGTAACTACCATGTACAAGAAATAATATGAAATGGGATCTAAAATCAATACATTAGTATGATTTTGGACAAATTGGACATATTTTTTGACGGTCACTTCAATGATTAAAAATAAAGGTTTATAAAGAGGGTTTTTGCAACAACGCCATAAGAACCGTTTTTGGTTCCCTAAAGAACCTTTAGGTGAATAGTTCTTAAAATATAGATTTTCTTCTTAGTGTGAAGAACATTTAAACAATCTAAAGAACCCTTTTCCACTATAAAGAACCTTTTATACAACTCAAATGGATGTTACATGTTCTTCATAGAGTGTACATCTACAGTACATGCACTGTTAAGGTCTATATTCTGGATGCTGTCATATTCTGGTATTTGATGCTTATATGGTACAGGCATCAGATTATTCCTGAACACATTTCTATTTTATTTTAAGTATGCCAGTCCACGTTTGGGTTTTCCTTTCTAAAAGCATCAAGATGCTGCCATTGGTTCGGTTTTGTTTTGGTATTTTTTGACGAGGGATGTAATGTAACGACTGATTCAAGCCAGCTGAGATAAAAACAAATCGTGATACAATTGAGTTTATATGAATGCATCTCTAAGGGGAACTTTCAGATCACCTCTGTATAATGCATAATAAAGCCTTTATAAGCACAGTACTGCTTGGTTTACAGCAGTAACTAATGAAAACACAATATTGCCGCTGTTCCATAAGCGCCACCTGCTGTCAGAGAGTGAATGTGCATCTCATTTAGTCTCATTTTATGTGGTATAGTTTCACAAAGCTAAAGCCATTGTTTTTGCTTCAAATTAAAAAATTATACAATCTAACTTAAATCAAAAACTGCTCATGCTGCATCATCTTTGTTTGAATTGTGATTAAAATGCAGTGGTTGCCTCCAATTTGTAATGAAAAGAGCACAGACAAAGCCTTATATATTTGTAAAAAAAAAAACTTGTATTTGTATTATTTGTTTATTTGGCATTTGTTTTGACATTTAAATGTAGGTTTGTTCTTAGGCATTTAAATTTTACAAAGAAATGTGCAGCATTTTGTCTGAAAAATAAAAGCACATTTTTTATTTAGAATTTCTCTTAAACCTCATTTTGTTAAAAATAAAACTGTAGGAAAATTGTATCATCAAAGAGGTATTGTGAATTATATCGCATTGTGAGTCGTGCGAATCGTTACATCCCTAGTTTTCACAATATTTCAATTAACACTTATTACCTCCAACAATCCCAAACACCACCATGAAATGTAAAGCATGGCACAATCATTAATAAACACATGCAGTAATATATAACTAGAGCAACAGAAGAAAGCGAGGACTGGTGGCAGAGAGCTGTCATGGTAGAGTTTACCGAATGGCGACAGAATTCTAGAATGTGGAAATGCTCATTCCTCAAACTATATGCAATCATGTGATGAAATCTGGTGATGAAACTGTATGCGCACCTGTGCCAGTTGTAATGTGCTCTACAAACTTGGAAGTTGTGGGGAGTGTGCACAATCTTTTTTCGTTAAATTGTCTGGGTAACACTTTAGATTTGAAAACACATATTCACTATTAACTAAGAGTTTGCCCTAATGTGCTGATCATTGATAGTAAGGTAGCTGTAGTAGTTAAGTTTAGGTATAGGGTAGGGTTTAAGGATCTAGAATATGGTCATGCAGAATAAGGCATTAATGTGTGCTTTATAAGTACTTTTAAGCAGCCAATATTCTAGTAATATGCATGCAAATAAGCAACTAGTTAAAAGTGAACAGTGTTCCCTAATCTAAAATGTTACTATTTTCTGAATAAAGTGTTTACATGCAAAAATGTATGATATTCCAGGAGTGGGAATCGGAATTTGTGAAATCAGATTATTGTCTTAAACTGAATCAGGCAACTGGATTGAGGTGTTCATATGATTTAGTCCTAAACAGAACATTGCCAATTTCAGATTAATATCATAATACTGATGTGCATGTAAATGTAGTCACTGTGAAGAAAAAGGTAAGTAAAGTTTTAAGGTGAAACTTTAAAAAGATTAATATAAGAACAACCTTAAGAAGTACAGTATGTGTATCTCTGTTTGTGGGGTGAGGTTGTGGAATGGTTTGGAGCATGTGTTAAAGCACTGTATAAATATTAAGCAGTATAAAACGTTGTATAAAACACTTTATTAAAAGGATATGTGGATATATAGGGTGATTGTGAGGGTTATAATGTTGATTGTGTTAGGTGATTATAGAATGACTGGTTGTTTTGGATGAAAACCATGTGGTTGGGGTTTAGTTATTGTGGGAGGAATATATACAAATAATATAGGGACTGATGTAATATATTAAAAGATATACTGGAACGTTATGGAATTGTATAGGGGGTGGGAAAAATAACGCTTTTGCTTCATCCCACTCCTTTTCGGACACTGTGTAATGTATAACGTCTTTGGGACGCGGTTTCACCTTGGTTTGGCAACAACTTGTTGTGTTTATATATTTTGTTTTGTTTGAAATAAAAAAAGTAGCCCAAAAACACAAATTCATACATTTTTGGTTTTTCAATAGATGTAAAGTGTACAAAATGAGAGACAATTCATGGCTGCAGATGAGACTGCATCAACTCCTCATTAGTAGAGAGAGATTTAAATATACACACACACACACACACGGAGACTCACCGAAGCACCCATGATGATAAAGATATGAACGTCAGACTGGTGAAATTCCACATCATCATGTAGCTCTTTCCTCAGCTGCCCAAACACTTCTGAGCGTGAGAGGGGGAAGCTCATCTTGTCTGTCAAGAGGTCAGAAAAAGATTAAACCGCAGATCTCGCGCTGTCTTCGTGTTCATACAGTCATATTTTATTTATACAGATTATACAGTTATTTTCTGGAGTTATATTACAGCTGTATCATTTCTATTCATTCATATACATAATGCAACTTAGAGACAACAAAACCAGCAAAATAACACTTATGTGTATATGTTAATTAGCCACCACCAACTTCAAAACGGCAAAATAAAGAAAGAAATTGGTCTATTACTACTGAAAAATGATGCATGTAAATTCACATACAAAAGGTGTTCTCCACAGAGCTTTTACTAAAGCTGCCAAGTGCCAACATCACACACAGTGCAATGTTAAAGGCATTAGTATGAATAACAAGCAACACAATATCAACAAATAACACAACCACAGAGCAAGTTTAACTACATTTCCTGATTCTGAAAACATACATGCCCCTTGAAAAAAAAGTAGTCTAGAAAAACTATATGTATTTGTTAAAGCTCTTTCACATGCTATAATTCCTTACCAATGCAGTCACTTGCACTCTTTAGGGAACAGACACACAACACCAATCTACAGTGTTGGCTAGTCTAGTAATTTGACAAATCAAATCACAATTAGGATGACAAACATATAGTCCTACCACTGCGTTCAGGGACTGTAGTGTGTGCTCTCTCTGAGGCATACAGAAAAGATAAACATAGAAACCTCGTGTGACAAAAAGCTCAACCTCCCACAGACCCACACTCTGAACTTACCATAATGTTATTAGCACAATCCCTTATTTAACAGGGCTCAGCCTGGCACTGACTGGCTTGCTAATTATTTTACTCAGTGCATCACATTCTAAAGAAAAGCCTAAAACATAGATATCTGGAATAAACTGAACATCAAATTCTGAAAGATAAAGCTGGTAAGGGAAAATCTGAAGTTAGTAGACAGCTGAATATTCACTGCAGATTTAAACGCACTCACTGCATGACAACATGCTACTTACTTTTAGTGCGCTTTACTTAACCAAACAAAAATAGCAGGATTTAAAGGCTAAAAAGCTGTAACAGACTCAGCGCAAAATAAAATGTAACAATACTGACTACAGTGTCATTCTTTAAGACAGTTTCCTCCTTCCCTGTTGAAATGACACGGCGGGCTTCTGTGATTGTATTGGTGTAGAGAGAGGAACTCACCAGCGCTCGCTCGACTGCCCATCATTGCTGGAGCATATGACGTCACCGCGCAACTGCGCTGAGGAAAAGAGATGTGGGCGGGGACAGACTGCAGGAGGGAGGGGCTTGTGGATAACAGCCCACACACGGCGGTGATTGACAGCTAAACGCTCCAATGGCGTACATGCTGAACGCTCTTCAGTCCAATGGAGAGCGCGCATGCGGAATATCTAATGAATATTTAGTTCTGCTGATAAGAGCTAGAAAAAAGTCGAATGTAGAGCTCTGAAAGAATGTCAGCATGACACTGCAGATAAAAAAACACACCAAAATAATCTATAACATACTTATTTAATAATTGGAACAATTAAGCATATTAACATATATATATTTAGTATAGCTACCTCAATGATTTAGACATTTCGCATTACGTTAACAACTGCAAAACTAACAGCATGAAAATACTAAATTCTATTCTATTGCATTAGCGCCACCTTGCGTTAATATACATACTTGATTGGATTTAAAGTAGCCTGACTACTAAACTGTTAAATCTACTGCAAAAATACATCCAGTCACTGCACACATTGCTTACAAAAAGACATTTTAATTCATCCCCAGCTTTCTTTTATAAATACATAGGTTAAATACTACAACTAATCAGCGTTCAAAACGAGAAACACAATTGTTAATTAAAAGTGTGCATAATTTGACAAACAATGACTTTAGTAAATTTAATCAAGTTCAAGTGAATCAGTTCAGTTTCATTTGACTGAGAT
This sequence comes from Ptychobarbus kaznakovi, assembly GCA_027422405.1. Lineage (NCBI taxonomy): Eukaryota > Metazoa > Chordata > Actinopteri > Cypriniformes > Cyprinidae > Ptychobarbus > Ptychobarbus kaznakovi. Next base: position 18,248,534 of record CM049794.1, on the reverse strand, counting down.
TTATAAATCAAATAAGTAATAACTCCTGATACATTGCACAAACTTACATTAGAGCAACACAGTGATGCAACATTTGTTTAACTATTCCTTGCGCTTCTGTTTTGTACAATATATATAAAAAAAAAAACAAGATTCAGATATTCTGATGGAGGACGAGCACCTTTTGACTTCATATCAGATGAAAGACCAGTGCTGATAATTGTTGGCAGGGTCACAGTTTTTCATGATGATGTTGCCATACTCCACCATTAAACACTTACTAAACAGAGCATTGTGGACAAGATATATCTGCAAATAATTACAAATATATATATATAAGATAACAAATCTCTGTAAGTTTGGGATTATAAACTAATTGTGTCATAATAGTACATTGATTATTTGTGACATAGCGCAGCCAGAGGCAAAGGGATGTGAGGATATGTACCGCACCTGTTGGGAAACAAGAATGAAACTCCACGTCTGCTGTGGAGCTGGGACGGTTCCTTCACCCTGAAAGTTACACAGCTCCACTCGCACGGGTTCAGGCTCGGTCGTCGCATGCAGACACAGCTGCTTATCAATATTATGCCTCAGCTCCTGATGTGACGTGTACTCAAAATACTACAAAGCAAAATATATGCTTGAGAAAGTATAGAAAAATGGCCAATAAAATATTTAAAACTAAAATTATTTTAGTGCTATGTATATACTATTATAGTATTTATTTATTTATTGCAGTGTGCTTTTGTTTATTTTGGCCAAACAAGCTAAGCAAATGTTTGGAAAAGTACATTTGGCCAATAAAAAAAATTATGTGAGGATGACAGCAATTATCATAAAGTACCTGATTTATTCCCATGTTGTGGCAAATGAATAAAATCACTGACTTCACTCCAGGATTTTTCTCACCAATATCAAGACAAGTGCTTGTGGCTATGTTCTTCAACTACAGACACAATATGCACAAAAAAAAAATATTTCATGGGAAATAGCTATTGCAATAAATCCGAAATTATAACACTACATTACCGATCCAAACAGCGCAGGGTTCAAATCGGGCACGAAGGCCTCAGTGTAAATGTTTTTTAGGTACCAGGAGAAATTTTTGCAATGCAGCCTTTCTTTGAGCCGCAGCCGCTCACTGATGTCCCCATATGATTTCTGTGCTCCTCAGAGGTAGAAGAGAAATATGTGAGCTGTAAAAATAAGAGTCTGTAATCTAAAATAATGTCATTTAAATATTTATCTTACCTCTGCTGCAATGGCAGCAGCCTTTTTATTTCTGTTGTAGAAAATCTTCTTGTAATCATCCATCCAGACTTCTGCGAGGCGAACCTGGTTGCGTGCAATCACATCTACGCCTTTTGGGAAGGAATGAGGACTTTTGGTGCGAAAGATGTGGCCGACCACAGAACAGGGAATGATCTCTAGACTGCCTCCACACAGCCATACCTGCAAGAGCCAATACATCATGTATGACACCAGAACAGTGTAAACAATTGTTTTTTAATGATCTTTTATTTATATGTTTTATATTTTAGCTTGGATTTTTATACATTTTTGTACTGTGCTTTTGTCATTTTTGTATATATTTTCTTTCTTTAATTTTTTATTTCAGTTTTCACTTCAGTAATTTTGGTACTTCAACTTTATTATTTCAGTTGTCGCTTTTAACATATATATATATATATATATATATAAATAATTTGAAATACATTTAATGAATTGAATTAAAGAAAATGACTAGTTAACAATAACAAAACTGTACCAGAATTAGAATAAACAGAGTTGTCAAATGTCAAAATCTTCTATTTCTGTTACAAAAAGTTCCCTCAATTGATGCAAAAGATAGAAACCTGGGAGAGAGTCTTACCCTGAATGACATTTCTATGTTCTCTGCTCCCCAAAACTCCATTTGGTCATCATAAGTTCCAATGTGTTCAAAGAACTGCTTGTAAATGGCAAAAAGCCCACCGGCAATAGTGGGTGTCCTGAATGAAAAATGAAACCACATGAAAACTGGTGTCTCATACGCAACAGCAATATAAATGTAATTGAAAGTCAAATGTGTTATAAGAAAGGTGTCTCTGTGTAAATTTGTAGATCATTTGCCTGACAGGATAGGTTTCATCATTGCGTTTCACTCTCTCTTCTTCAGGTATAGTCTCCCAGCCAAAGCTCAGGATCCAGTCAAAGTTGCCACGAGTATGTGTGCGGGCCGACATCACTGGCTTAATGAACTGTAGATCGTTCTTGTTGATGACAGCAATGCTTGGGCTCACAACTGTGGTAGGTTCCTGAACTAACCGGGCCAACAGGGGCTCCAACCAACCATAGAAACACTCGCCTGAGAAAACACACAAATTAATTGATTGGGCTAGGATGTCGACTAATATGCCTACTTAATAACTTCAAATCGGATTAGACTAATGTTTACCATTCTCTCCCTTATGTGTCCACCTTTTACTGTAATAAAACACTCAATCCTCACAGCTGTATGAATATAATATATTAACCTTTTAGAGGACTAAGATTTGAGCATCTAAGGCTAAGACAGTTGGAGCAAGGCCACACCAAAATATTCATCCACTTCAAAACATAGACCTCTATTTATAAACTGAATCAATCATAAATTGTTAACTTGTAAATATGTTCAGCATTATTCAACAATATTTTTCAGAGTTTCTAGACTATTTTAAGACCCAGACCCTGCCCCACCTAAACTTACAGTCAGCAGCCACTACTGGATTTGAGACCTCCATCCAATTCAGTTTTTATGTGAAAGCCATAGGTTGTGCTGCACTATATAAAGACCCCAACAGTATGTACTCACAGTGGGAGTCCAGGAAGGCGAGCACCTCTCCTCCAGCCTCTCGTGCACCCATCAGTCTGGCAGCGATTAGACCTTTCCTCTCACGCTGCCTCAGGACACGCACAATCTCAAGAGACTGGACATACTGCTCTAATGGGGCTTTGAGATGATCTGAAATGAAAACAAATTATCAATACACGAAAACTAAGAACTAAACTACAAGATTTCAAATCAAAGATAGAATGTCTTAACTAGATGTCAATATTTGTAAAAAGTAAGTGGTTTTCTAATGTGTTTTGAGCATAATAACACATATTATGCTGCGTGGTTGCCAGGACATTGCTAGGATGTTCTGGATTGTTGCTAACACCGTGTCTACACCGGACGTGAATGACACCATAGACATTTATAGATGCAATATTCGACCGCTCCAGGCACGTAGATGCGGCCGCCATCTTGGAACGGTATTTTTGACGTCATTCTCCATAGTGTAGGTTCGCAGAGAGCCGTTGAGCCGTTCTGTGCATGTGCATCTTTCGAATATTCAGTGATTACTATGGTGAATGACGTCAAGTTCAACGCTGCAATATGGCGGACGGCTTACGTATAGCGGCCCATAGAAAAGTCGCTAATGAGGAATCTAGTATATCTATGAGTGACACGACAAATCCCTGAGAGTAAACTGCTGCCTCATTCTATTTATGACGTACTGACACAAAGTTCAAATTATTTTTAATGGTCACTTTTTCACCTCCAGCGTAGGCATTGCTATTGTGTTCTGGGTGGTTTCTAAGGCATTACTAGTGTGTTCTGAGTGGTTGCATTGCTATCATGTTCTGGGTCCTTGCTAAGGTGTTGCTATAGTGTTCTGGGTGGTTGATAAAGCATTGGTATTGTGCTTTGGTGGTTTTTAAGGCGTTACTATGGAGTTTGTGGTGATTGCTAAGGCACTACTAGTGTGTCCTGGTTGGTTGCTAAGCTGTTGATAGAGTGTTCTGGGTGGTTGCTAAGGTGTTGCCACAGTGCTCTGGGTTGTAACTAAGGCATTTTAGGGTGCTCTGAGCGGTTGCTAAGCTATTGCTAGTGTGTTGTGGGGAGATGACGAGGCACTGACATGTTCTGGGTGGTTGCTAAGTCGTTGCTAAGATGTTTTGGGTGCTGGCTAAGGAGTTGGTAGTGTGTCCTGGGGATTGCTAAGGCATTGCTAGGGTGTTCTGAGTGGTTACTAAGCCATTTCTTCTGGGTGGCTGCTTACTGGCTCAAGTCAAAAGATCCCATCGCCAGGGCTTTATGATATTCTGGTCTCTAGATATTTCTTGGCTCCTTCCTTCAACATAAGGTAATTTAATTTGTTTGCTCTTTTTGTTGTCCACCTTATTCAAAGAAGGTACCTAAAAATGCAATTGATATATACGCCTTACCCTGAGAACTTGCATCATCCACCAGAATTATTTCTTTAAGTAAAACAGCCGGTGAAGTGTGTAAGACACTGCAGATGGTGCGGAGAAGAGTGGACCATGCCTCATTGTGGAACACAATGATCACACTGGTAGTGGTGTAACCATGGACATCTGCTGAACTTCTGCTCAGCACATCTTGGAAGAGTAACAGTGAACTAGTGCTACATGATCAAAAGGTAAAATATGACAAATTTTGCTCAAACCTTTGGTACTCACTCAGGGGGCCGTGTGTCGACACCAAGACTGCGGTGGAATGAGATGCGGTCACTGGCAAACTGGTTGAAGCCATTTCTAGAAAGGCCCTCCTGCTTCTCCCTCAGCTCTGCAGGTGTCAAGATGCCAGTGACAACGGGCTTTCCATCAGCTCCAGGTCCTTCTGGATCCTCCTGAGGTCTCTCTATGTGAGGCCTGAGCTCCCCCATGCTGTAGAACCCAGAGGGACATCTGGCATCTCCAGATAACACTAAAGCCCTTTCAAAGGGTGGTATAGAGGTGTACATCTGAAAATGCCAGATGCTACTGTTATTCCTACCCACACTGCCTCTATATCTTGGCTTTAAGGAAAGATCTTGATACCAGTAGGTGGCCGACAACCACCCTCCAAGATCCAGCAGTAATACCCATAGAATGGTGATTAAAAGGGTCAGTCCCAAGATGCTCAGTTTTATGGGTAGGGTACATTGAGGACTTCGTAAGCTCATCCTAGAAGAAAATAAACCAAACAGGAGATTTTATCTAACTTCAGCCATTTGTAGCATCGGAAAATGTCTGCAGTAAATCAATAAATTACTTTGTGCTGTTTTCAATTTGAGTAGTTGACATGAGCTCATATCGATTGAGGGAATAATGAGTGAAAGATGGAATATTGTGATTCATTTGTCACTCAGCAGAACTGAAGGGGAGAGCGAGGTGATTTGAGTCGGTGGAAGTTGAGCCACCCCTTGTTTCTAGACAACCATAAACAAAATAGGTGATATGACCACACATATTTGAGTTAATCATTTTACTAACCCTGTGATGGAGAGAGGCCAGTTGAGTAATTAGTCACTTTTAAATAAAAATAAATAAATCAACTTTTTTTTGCAGTTCAGAGTGATTTTTGTATGTTTAACGACTCATGCTTCTTGTGTCTGAACAATTACAGACTAATCTGAAAAACTAATCAAATGTTTGTGCTCTAGGAAGTTATAAAATGAGCTAGTGTTAGAATGATGTTAGCTCTAAACTGCTGGATGATACAAGTTTGTTCAAAAGTAGGAGTGGGTAATTTGAGCCAAAGGTATTATTTTACTGTAATTCTACAACAATATGGCATTCATTTTTGACTGGACTTGATATTGTTCTAAAAATTTTAAACAGGCCTTGTTTATGAAAATTGCCCATTGACGTATATATGAAGTTGTATTTCCCTGCAACATTTATAAGTAGGATGTTGACTAATTAGCCCAGTTCTAAGCCTGTTTTTCAACTTGAACACTATCTTGTTGACATTTTTAAATAATGTTAAAAATTCCTGCAAAGTCAACCCAGTGTCTTGAGCCACAGGCAGGAAAACTCCCTGGACAAATGGCCAGTCCATCACAAGGCTCACACATAGATTTTACAAAATCATATTTATTGAATTTCTCTTCCTTTGATATAGCATGAGGTGAAAATGTCCAGTTTTACTGAAGCATAACTTAGTGGCCCAGTTTAACCCCATGTGGCTCAATTTACCCCTTACTGGGGGCAAGTTAAGCCAAGAAACCACTTTTTTAAGCTATTCATTGAAAGCAGTTTATTTTAGATCCAAAGTGATGCACCACATCCTGGAATGTATGTAAATATTTAAGTTGGACCCATTACTGTCACGTGCTCACTTAAAACACACTAAGTAAAAACTGTCTCTCCCCTAAGCTCTGGCCCTAGAGGAGGTAAAAATAAACCTGCGTCTAGTGGAAGAACATTGTTTTGGTAGTGCTTCGGCTCTGCTCCTCTGTGCCGATGAATGTGGTTCACAAGGATACAGGACATCTTATCAGACATAACAAGAAATGTTGAGTAATAATGAAGTCAAACTACTACTCTTTATTCATTTATTATTTTAATCTCAAATAGAACCACATAGCCAAACCTATAGACTATATGGGACCCTGTACCACAAAACCAGACACAAGTAGCACATATTTGTAGCAATTGCCAACAATTAATTGTATGGGTCAAAATGATCTATTTTTCTTTTACGCCAAAATTAATTAGGATATTAATCATATTCCATTAAATATTTTTTTAATTTCCTACCTTAAATATATTAAATTACCTTAATATAATAAATATATTACCTTAAACCTTAATTTTTGATTAGTAATAATATGTATTGCTAAGAAGTTCATTTGGACAACTTCAAAGGCGATTCTCTCAATATTTTGAATTTTTTTTGCACCCTCAGATTCCAGATTTTCAAATAGTTGTGTCTCGGCCAAATATTGTCCAATATTGTCCTAACAAACCATACACCAATGGAAAGTTTATTTATTCAGCTTTCAGATGATATATACATCTCAAATCTCAAAAATGTACCCTTATGATCTGGTTTTGCGGTCCAGGGTCACATATGGCAAAATATGATTCATATAAAGATAAATATGAGAAAGTATCAGTAACGTTAATTGTCTAAATAAATAAAACACGTAGACTGTTTGGACTGATGCGTATTTTTAAAAAGGTCTTATAAAAAGGAACGAGGTGGATCAAAGAGTGGTGCTTCAACTTAAGTATGTACTTACCTGCACTAAAGAAGCGTTGTAAGCACTTCAGTTGTAAACATACACGCCAGAGACAATATTTAGAAAATGTCTCGTATTCATTTTTCTTAAAGCAGTATGCCGTCATGCCAGGTGCATCTCATTGGATAATTTAACCCTCGGTGTATTTCCTGCACAAACAAATCGTGTGCTAAGGAACAGCAAATGAGTTATTGTACTGAGGGGATATTTACAAAGCAAGCAATATTATGACTTCGAATTGCTTTAGGGTTGATAAAAGTGCTGATAAATAAACAGGAGATGGGGGCGGTGCAAGTATCCATGGCAACACTTAAACAGCGTTTGAAGACAGCGCGTGAATCTCGTGTTCGACTCTCTTCGGTGCTCGTTCGGTTCAGCTCGTTCTTTTGCTAGTTCTCATAATATAGTTTTGATTATGGCTTTCTTCGGACTTACATATTTGGGCTATCAGAATCCTTTTGGGGACAGGATGGCAACATCTACCCAAAACAAACGTTCACGAGGTATGGCTGCTTTGGTGCGACGTTAATACAGGCGCTTTCGACGAGTCTTTATCTGTTTACCTACAGTAGTGGGGTCCAATATGTGTGTTGTTTTCTTTCAGACTCGTCAGACCTGCATCTCGGCAGCCAGAGCAGATATCAGGACTCCAGCAGACGCGTTCAGAGGTGTAAGTTCACACCACATACTGATTGTGTTCCATACTAAAGAGTCCTTCATGTAATTATGCTTGCTCAAAATGGAAAAAGGGAAATGTTCAGATTAATTCATGACCAGTGTGGATTTTTTAAATGAATGAGTCTTAATAATTTATCTTAAATCTAAATTAATTGGATGCTTTTTTGGTGGTCAGTGTGACATTGATAAGATCTTGTGTTTCTGTTTTAAGCTCCTAAAGAACTGTACCGTGTACCTGTGACGAACAACCAGCAGTATGGCTGGTGGGTTTCCACCGATGGCCTGAAGAACCAGGAGCCTTGGACTCAAACCCGTCGCTTCCCACGTAAAAACAGCGACATGACAAAGTATGAAGAATCTTCATCTATGTAGGCCAATGTGTGTCAACAGACAATTAATGGTTAGTGCTTTAATAATGCATATTTCACTTATTTTCTCAGGTTTGTGAATGAGATGTCAATGACCTGCCCAGACTTCAGCTTGTTTTGATTCCTGGTCCATGAAACTGTAAGACCGTATGTTCACATGGTGATCACAGTCCCGGCCATAATACTGCATTACTGCAGTATGTCACTTCGCTTTGCAGAACAGGAGGTGCAGAGGTCACACAAGTGTAACGTATCCACTGCACATCTATGACTGTGCCATATTGTTTATAGAATTTGTTTCAATAAATTTAGTTCCAATCTGTATATGTGCTGAATGTTATTCTTTGCATATACCTGCATTATGGTGGCTAAGTCCAGTAATAATAAAACAATGAACCATTTGTGAATAAACTTGACCTGAAGCAGTTTCAATTCGTAAACTTCTTCCTGAGTTTTAGTTGACCATTTAATGTTCTGATTCTTCTTTTGTTAGTATCAAAAACTGACTACAACAGGATGCAATGATGATCTAGGGACCATGTTAAGTTTCCTTGACACTAGGATTTGAATTACAGCTCACCGAATATTTACTGAGCAAGGCATCTTGATTTACACGCAACTCTCATGTAGAGGTTTGAAAGGCAGAAATGAATCCGTTCACATTGTTAAAATGTAAAAAGGTGATCCTAGTTTGATTATAGAAGTGATTGTAAATAAATACAAATCTGGTGATAAAACAGGTGAAGTCTACAATGTACCTACCTCTCAATATTCTGAAGCAAAAAAAAAAAACTATAAATTTTGCATCATTTATGGCGACGCAAACACAATGCCTAATATACATCAAAATAATTGTTTTAAGCAATTTGTGACCCTGGACCACAAAACCAGTCATAAGGGTTAATTTTTTTAATTGAGATTGATTCATCATCTGAAAGCTGAATAAATAAGCTTTCCATTGATGTATGGTTTGTTATGATAGGACAATATTTGGCTGAGATATTTGAAAATTTGGAATCTGAGGGTGCAAAAAAAAATATTGAGAAAATCGCCTTTAAATTTGTCCAAATTAAGTTCTTAGCAATGCATATTACTAAACAAAAATGAAGTTTTTATTATATTTACAGTTGTAAATTGACAAAATATCTTAACGGAACATGATCTTTATTTAATTTCCTAATGAATTTTGGCATTAAAGAAAAATCGATAATTTTGACCCATACAGTGTATTTTTGGCTATTGCTACAAATATACCCCAGCGACTTAAGACTGCTTTTGTGCTCCAGGTTCACATTTAAACAAAACCACAATAAAAAGCAATCACAAAAACCAAATAAAACAGACTTTTTTTTTTTATTTTAGAGGGGGAAAGTTTGTCTATATTCATCAAGAGTCTTTTCTCAACTTTCCTTTGCAACGTTGAAAAGCTTGTCCCCTTTCTAATCCTTCGACTTTAGTAAAAACAAGAATTAAACAAACGAACGAAAAGGTCAACGAAAATAAAGAGACGATCAGGAGGCGTTCAGCCCTGATCTAGACAGAGGCCGCGGTGTGAGAGTCAGTAGCACTAAAATACACTCCTGCTTGTCTGCAGTACATCAGGTACTGTGTTAGCTTCCCTCACACTGAATCTCCGTTCTTGTACGCTTTTATTTCACGTACTGGATGGAACAACAGGGCGCCCTTCCTTTGGTACGAACATGATCAACTGACATGCAATGAAGCTTTCAATAAGTGAAGCACATAAAGAAGGAAAAGACAGTGCTTTGGCCATCATGCAAGTCACTGAAAGAGGGGAGCAAGTTAACGAATGTTAATGGCGTCCACCGGATGAATCGCATTGTACACTGTGTGATTCAAAGAGGCACTGTTATCATATGCTGAATTTGTTCAATTAAGGCAAATGCACTGCAGCTCGCACTGCACGCATGCATTTCTATGTTGTTGAATAGCTGGCTAGCAACTTTTTACCTAATGCATTTGAAGTTTACGGTTTAGATATGTATTTTCCCAAGTGGCTTTTTCCTTAAAGAGATGCTCACTACAATGAAGCATGGCGGTGGAGGGAATACTGTTGATCTGATCATACGTCAATGACTGCAGTTGATCTGTTAGTACCAAATGTCTCAATTCAGGTCTTTGTTCCCTCTTCTCAGCTGGAATGGAATCATAATCGAATAGATATAAGAACAACCAGAATAGGAATAAAAAAAATGGATACAGAGGTGATACAAAATACCCAAACAACTTCAGGGAATCAAACAAACAAACAAAATCGTAGAGAAGATACCACAATCAGACATGCTTTTGAGCTGTTTAGTTTGGCAAGAAAGCAGCTAGTTGTATCATAGAAACCTCACAGTGAAAAGAGTTATGCCCCTTCGAGATTACAAAGCACAGTATTCAGTCATAATTTATAGATATATTTCTTTCGTTTTTAAAAAAGTCCTTCTAGAATGAATTGGATCTCGATAAACTGTCTTGTACCATGGTATCCAATGCCGTGGCTTTTCCCCAGATGCCTCCGAAAAACTCTTTTTTTCCTTTTGTTTAATTTTGTACCAAAAATACTTCTTTGAAAAAAGAAGAAATGGTTGACGGAACTCACGAAAAAAAAACGAAGTCTTCCTTGAGGACGCGTTGAAGGCCCAGACCTGGTCGTACTTCCAAAAAATAAAAATAAACTACTTTTCCAAACACCTTTCCATCTGGAATTCGTCGTTCTGAAGGAAAAGCATGACTTAAAATAAATCATTCAGTCCTTCGTATGATCCGGGAACAACGCTCTGCCAGTCACCCGCATTGCTGGTCAATCAATTAGTGTAATTTACTTTAAATGATAAAACGTCATAAAAAAATCGAGGGGTGAGGACGTCAAGAGCATTAAATTATAATTACTTCCGCAAATGTTTTGACAACTTCTTTTCTATTAAATACTTTGGTCTTTGGTCAATAGTTCTCTTCTTAATTTATACAGATACTGTATTCGTACACACACAGATATACGAGCGTACGTGTTTATGTACGGTATAAATGTGTATGTTTTTCACACTTGTTCCATAAAGGACTTTTTGCACAAAACATCAAGATTAAAATAAATAAGGAATTCCGAACAAAACATGAGTACCTGTATTTATATTCTCCTGAAATAAAAAATAACAGAGGAAAAAAATGTCACACAAAAATAAAACTGGAGGAAATGCCTTATGTACAGCGTTTTTCTTCGGCAAATAAAGGCCTTTATTAAATAAACAGACTTTGCATCTTTCAAGCAGCCTGAGGGAGAGGCTTAAAAACAATCGTCCTTCAAGGTGCACAGCCATATCCACGAGCTCTCCAGTCTGGAGTCTGCTTTGTGTTTTTCAACAATCTTCCTTTTTTCTTTGTTTTTTTTCTTCAAGTGGCTGCTTGTTTGTCTTCTGCTTGCCTCGAGAAATCCTCCTCTCTGGGGAATTGTGGGAATCCAAAGAAACTAGTGCACTGCTAACTGTTGGGAGGTCCGTCGTTCAGAAAGTAAGTGGTCATCTCACCCTTGCCTTTCACCTTTACGACCCCTCGACACTCCAGCTGGTAACCTTTACTGGCCAACAACTGGTGCAGGTCTGTGGTCACCTGCAAGGTATCCAATAAAACATCAGAAATCACTTCTAAACGACTTGCTCATTATGACTAAGGCATCTAAAGACTTGAAGGTTTACCTGAATTTGGTCTGGGACCCCTGTACTGTCCATCCGACTGGCCACGTTTACTGTGTTTCCCCAGATATCATACTGCGGCTTCCTGGCGCCAATAACTCCTGCGACCACTGGCCCAATGTTCAGTCCTGCACACACACATGCATACGCCAATTTAGAAATGTACCCTTAATATTCATGTTTAAAAAAAAAAAAAAAAAAAGTTTAAAGAAATGGTTATTTAACGTCATGTGACGCCATGTAGTGTGACCAGTATATTTTAGTATTATTTATAGTATTTATTAATATTGTGAATTTGCATTTATTTGTAATTTTATTTAATATTTACTTCTATTTAGCTGTAATTTATTTCAATTTAATTTTAATTATTTTATTTCAGTTAGTTGCCAAGGTATCATTTCTAATGTCAGTTTTTTTGTCTAATATTATAAATGTATTTAATATTATTAAATATACAATTGTGCACAATAATATTTCATATAATATTAATATTAGGGCTGGGCAAGTTAGCACATTATTAACGCATTAATTAACGCCAACAATTATGCTAATCGCGCATTAAATGTTTTTTTATATATATTATTATTATTTTGAAAGCCCGTTGCTCACTGGCTCTGAATACACATACAGACAAACCATGGGTCACAGGAGGGGTGGGATGTTCATCAACCAATGAGAGCATTTGGGGAGGGCCAAAGAATGCAGCAGCGCTCACATGAACGCTCCCAATAAAATGATTTAGGCTAAGCATCTACTTTCACAAACCACTGTTCACTGTTATTTTTAACAGAAAAGCAAGCATGGGCTGCTACGTGCATGGTTTGGCATGGCAGAATGCGAGCAGCGCTCCCATATTATCACATCTCAGTTCATCGCGATCTCATGAAGCCCTGTTATAACACAATTAATATATACACAATGAATCTTCCATAATGTCTACACTTATAGGCAGAGCCGATCCTCCCTATACGCAGAATACGCAAGCTGCGTAGGGCCCCCGAAACACCAGGGGGCCCCCTTAATCCAAAATATGTTTTAATTTTGGGTTCGCACACACACGCCGCCACCCCCCCCTCCCCCGTTCTGTATCTCAACCACACACGCCCCACCCCCCCCCCCCCCTTCTGCATCTCAACCACACACGCCGCCACCCCGTTCTGCGTAGGGCCCCCAGAAGTCTAGGATCGGCTCTGCTTATAGGTGTGTTATAATGAGAGGATTCATGAACACGCACTGCGCAAGAACTTTTGAGCGGTGAGTGGATTCTAACTTAAACACATTTGATTGGCCATTGCGTTCTTGAAATAAACAGATATGTCTGTGATTGGCTACATTGCTCAACGCGGCAAACACGTGTTATAAATAGAAACTGCCTATACTTGCGCATGTTAATCATTTGTATGTCTTATTAGATGGTCTTGTTGCTTTTGTGCAATAGATGAATAACAATTTCTATGTTTTTAGATATTTTATGTTTAGATATTTCTATTTTGCGGGAGTCCCACAAATAATTTTATTCTCCCACATCCCGCACTCGCCCATCAAGTGTTGTCCCGCGCCGCACTCTGTAGTGTTGGGTCCCACGAGAGTGCAGGTCTCTACTCGGAAGATGCCTGCTGTTATTATGTTATGATCTAGCCTCTGGAGTCTGAGCATAACTTGTTTTTTGCAGTGGCAAATAGCTTTGGTTTTATATTTAATTTGAATGCATTAATGATTAAGTTGAGATTTACAAAAATATTTTAAGTGCTACTATGTAAAGGAAATACTGCTGTTAAAAATCACCTTATTTGTTATTTGTTCGCAAATTTTGTTCATATAGCAGTACTTTTAAAAGTGCACAATACACTACTTTTGAATTTATTTAATGAATTTTGCGCATAACAATGCGATTAATCTTGATTAATCATGCAGAAAAATCATGTGATAAATCACAATTTAAAATTGTAATCGTTGCCCAGCACTAATTCATCTACATTTGTTATAGTTTTAATTAACAATAACAACACTGTGTAACTATCAAGTCAAGTTAAGATTCATACATCTTAATATTTTCAGAAAGTTTTTTTTTATAAACGTTCATAAATGATTAATGAAAAAAATGATTTGTGGTGAGATGTACCTGTACCACATGACATTTTACAACTTAATCTAATCTCAGCTTTATCATGGCGGAAAAATATTAAATAAATAAAAAATGACCACATTTTCAATTGTGCTGTTTAAATGTGGTAATTTTCATCAATCTGAATGAATCCAATCAAATTTTAGATTCTGACAGAACTACCTCTCATTGGCATAAAAAGAGACTTACTGACCTTGACACAATCATGCACCACATGAGTTTAATTTGGTGGACAAAACTTTTTCAAACGTTTAGAAAAAATAAATTCAGAAAACAATGGACACCTATGTGACCCTGCAGGTTTTGAAACTCACCGATCTTCATCTGGAAGTTGTTGAAGGAATGCTCATTGATGTATTTCATCTGTTCGCGGAGGTGCATGGCGTAGTCAGCCAGGGCGGTTATATGCGAGCGGCCTTCCTTGTCATAGGTGGAGTCGTTAAGGCCAGATGCAGCCATATAGGTGCTGCCAATGGTCTTTATTTTCTCCAGCTGCCTGTATTTCTCCTCACTGATGATCTGCAAGAGAGGAGAGATATAGAGGGGAGGTTTTCATAAATATACACGACCATTCAAAAGACACTTTCATATCGGTCATACTGAATGTAACAATTAAAGATTCCCTTATTCTTTTCAAACACAAACCTCATCAAAATCAGCGATGATTTCATTGAGGAGCCTCAGACACTCCACTCCCTCGTTGTTGGCCTCCAGCTCCACGTAGAACTCGGAAAAGTTGCTGATGGAGGCGAACATGACAGCCACACACTCACACGACTGGTAGTACAGCTCGTCATTCCTCCTCTCTCTGGCTAGAAAGTGGGCGGCCACATCTTTGGGCAGGATGTTGTGGAGAAGCCGGCGGTTGTAGGCTTGAAGTTCCTCCATCTCCTCCTTTTCTTCTGTGGCCTGTAGAAGAACAGACAAATTACTTGTTTATTAACATATAACAAAGATCTGTAGCAGTAGTTCAGTGGTTTTGGTCTTGGCCAAAATATTGTAGGCTCAAACCCTGACCTGAAGTTTCCAAAGGAAGTCTAGACGAGCCGTTGACTCCACTTGCTGGGCATGTAGGTACAGTGCTAGTACAAAAACAGTGAGGATCACCGGGGTCATGACCTTTAGGGACACTTTAGTCACCCTGAAAGTACTGAAACAAGAGAGATCAGGTCAGCCACAGGATCAATTATTTACATCACAGCATGGATGAAACAGAATACAGCACACAGCCCGCAACAAAGAGTTAGTGTACATAGAGTAGAAACATTCAAAATCATTCAAAACATGAAGACATGGAAACAAAGAGTGTATTAACTGCACATACCACTGCTCAGTAGTTGTATTGAGATTGGACCTGTGGGAAAACCAAGAACATTAAACATTTTGCATTTATAAAAACAATAAATTAGAAATTAGAAATAATGGGAAGCATAAGAGATGCATTTAAGTCTCACCATTGCAGAGTTTCATTGAAAACACTAAAAAACAAAACAGCAAAAACACTTGTTTTAACACAACATAAATATGCAGTGTAAAGATTAACATCACAATAATTTTTTTACTCGCATTTATTTATATCACAAATAAACAAACTATATTCAAACTAGTATTCAAATCTGAGATATTTTAATATATTTCATGTTATTTTTATTGCATATTATTTTATATATATTATAATTAATATTGCAAACAAGTAAGCTGAAAATATTAAAAGTTTCTCAGTAATTGAAATAAATCAGATAGATGGATGGATGGATAAATAGATAAAAAAAACTACTAAAACATACTAAAATGACTAAATGAATGTGATAAAATGTCATTGTATTATTGAATGTAATCCCAAACAACAGTCACAGATCAGCTGGTATTATGGCTGATGTTATCATCTGAACATCAAGCCGCTACAAAGCCTCTTCTCTGTGGTGTTTGAGCTGTACTGGACGCCCTCTAGTGGCTGGCAGGGGTACTCACAGAGCATTAGCTGTAACGAAGAGGTCTGCGTTGTCAAACAGCGCCACCTCTGGCCACTCCACAAGCAGCAGGAAAGTGAGCTGGATGAGCAGCATTAAAGCCAGCTTCCCTATACTACTGATCTGCAGGAACACTGAGCAGGCCAACAGGGTCAGCAGCACACTGTAGCTGAAATACTGAAAGAGACATAAGGGATAAAACCTCAATCCGGTTTCATTTGTAACATTGTTTTAATCTTAATGTGACTATACACGTGTTTTACCTCAGGGAAGGGGCAGGAGGGAGTGTTGCTGGGACAGATATTCAGACCGTCGGCTGCAGAGCGAGACAAGTTGTGAATCACACAGGGAGTCACCATCTCTGACGACAAGTTAAACTGCTCTCCTACACAGTCAACAAGCTTCTGTGTATCACAGGAAAACTGCAGGAAACACAAATCATACAATCAGGCTCCAAAATACATAATCTGATTGTCTTTTACATATCAGAACAGATTTGTAGAAATGTATCCTCTGCAGTGAATGGGTGCCGTCAGAATGAGAGTCCAAACAGATGATAAAAACATCACAAGTAATCTACACCCCTCCAGTCCATCAATGAACATCTTGTGAAGCTCAAAAAACTGTCCGTTTGTAAGAAACAATCATTATCATTAATGCATTTTAACTATAACCTTTGTTTTCGGCTAAATACAAGTCCTTTGACATTATTATAGCTTTCAAAGTCAAGTTGAAAAAGTCATCTCGGCTGAAACAGGAGAGAAATATGCACAGATCAAGCACCATTTACAAGTGAAAACAGTCTAAATCAGTTCTAAGCAAATACATTGGTGGGTTTCGATGTTTCGATATTATGAAATATGGACTTGTATTTTGCATAGAAGTGATGGTTTAAAGTCAAAACATTTTAATGGTGGATTTGTTTTTTTACAAACAGACAGCTTATCCCTTCACAGTGTGTTAATTGACAGATTGGAGTGGATTACTTGTGGATTATTGTGATGCTTTTATCAGCTGTTTGGACTCTCATTCTGACGGCACCCATTCACTACAGAGGATCCAATGGTGAGCAATGTTAAATTCCTTCAAATCTTTTCTGATGAATTAACAAACTCATCTTTATCTTAAAGTGTTAGTAAAGTTTCAGCAATTTTTCATTTTTGGTTGAACTATTCCTTTAAATGGATAGTTCACCTCAAAATAAACACTCTGCACTTTTTTAATGCTTTTCGGCCATTTTTGGAGTTTGACAACCCTGGTCGTCATTTAATTTTATTGTACGGATTACAACACTCTGGACATTTTGGCAAATGTTGTGTTCTGTAATCTGTAGACAAAAGAAAGTCATACGCGTTTGGATCGACATACGGGACAGTAAATGATGACAGAATTGGTATTTTAAGTAATATTTGTGACCATACAGTCTCTTTGGAAGAAATAAGATTGTTAGCTAAAGTGTTAGACACACTAATGTTGTGTGTGAAGTGATTTGGCAGCTCTGCATACCATATTGACAAAGGCAGAGATGAAGACGAGGATGATGGTGAAAACTCCCACCAGTGTGCTGTTGGTGCGAGACTGAACAATCTTCTTGGACACAGTCTGCATAGCAGCAGGGAAGAGCTGCAAGACAGAGCGAAAGAAAGGACAATTGTGCACGTTTGTACAAGAGAAAATGCAAAAGAATGAAGCAGCATCATTAGATGTAGCTTACCTTCACACAGGAGTAAATGGCACAGATGAAGAGGATGTTGGAAAGAATGATGAAGATACTGATGTATATTCCCAGCATGACCAGGGTACTACAAAACACACGGGAGGTTTCAGATTCATGTTAAGTGTGTGGGTGTGTGTCTGTGTACGTACTTAGCCATATATTAGGGACAAATTTGTACAGAAGTGAGCTAAACCTGACAAAACCTTCTTTTGTGGATGCCCTAATAAAAAAAAAAATGAAAGTTTAAAAAAAAAATTGTATTGTAATAATGCAGAACGTTTTCTGTTAGGATTAAGGTGCAGTCGCATTAGCGATTAGCATTAGCATGATACAAACAGGTCTAGTGTCCATTGTCCATAGCATATGCATGAAGCAATGCTCAGTAAAGTCACTTCAAAACCAAGCAGCTTTCTGTTGGTCAGCAAGGCAAATATGTGAATATAGAACACAAATGAAATCTGCGAGGGGAACTTTTTTTGCCATCACACAAAACTATTGGAACGATTTCTATCTGGAATGACTGGATTTCGCTCACAAAATTTCGCAGAGCTACAGTAAACACGACCGCCATCTTTCGAGTGTCGGTTAGGGTTAGGGTATAGTATTTATAACTAGCTGTAAACAAAAACAAAATGAGGCAAAAAGGAATGTCCCCATTTAAAGGGACAGTTCACCCAAAAATGAAAATTCTGTCACCATTTACTCACACTCAAGTTATTCCAAACATGTATGAGTTTATTTCTTCTGTTGAACACAAAAGACAATATTTTGAATCATTTTTGTGACCAAACAGTTGATAGCCATTGACTTCAATAGTATGGAAAAATATACACAATGGAAATCAATGGCTACTGTCAACTCATACAGATTTGGCTCAACTTGAGGGCGAGTAAATGATGACAGCATTTTCATTTTGGAATTAACTATCCCTTTAAGTACGAGTGTGTGTGTGTGTGTGTGTGTGTGTGTGTGTGTGTGTGTGTGTGTGTGTGTGTGTGTGTGTGTGTGTGTGTGTGTGTGTTTATCACTCACTGAGGGAATATAACGATCTGGATAAAACAGATGAAACAGAAGACCAGCAGCGTACAGGCCACATAACCTCCGAACCGATCATCTACTTTCTTAGAGTACTAGAAACAAGACCAAAATATAAAACATAATTAAAATATGTTGATTTACCAATCTGCGCCAAATATGAATGCTGTGTGAGTTATTGTTGATTGCTAATGACCAACAACCACCCAGAAGATCCTGTTAACCTAATGACATGTTAAAAATGGCTGTGAACAACTCTTCTTCTTCTTAAATACCAAACAGGAAATTGGAGGACATTTGATCTCTCATGATCTCATCCATCCTGTTAAACTCCTAAATTAAACTGTAAAGGGAGGGGAGATCTGGACAGGAAGCTGGAACTCAGCCAGTGTCTTCGAGTCTGACCTTCTTCTCCAGGCTGGAGGTTTGGAAGGTGAGGAGGAACTTCTTCACGTGGTCTTTGCGGAGCTGGTCGATACTGCGAGCGTCAATGGCACGGCCCAAAAACTCATCCACCTCGTCCTCGGGGTTCAGTGCCTCCTGAGCACTACGGCTGCGTTTGTGAGAAGAACAGTTAGAATAGCACATTTCTATTTGTACCTTTTGCATTCCTTTTTCCCCACTGCATTTATTCTCTAAAAGCTAAGAAAAACACCCACTTGTCTTTATTGGATGTTTCATCAATGCCCTGAGTGAAGAGAAGAAACAAATGTGAGCCAAAGAAAGATCTGAGAGTAATGTAGCAGGACTGAAAGAACAATGTAAAGGCAGAAATCGGCTGAAGGAACAGCAGAGAGAGGTCAGGCGAGAGTCATAGGGGGTGGGTGACAGATTGAGCGACAGGTCATGTGGGGGCTCACCATCTGTCTGAAGACTTTGGAGTCTTTAGTCCTGGAGAAGGATCTGTCAGGCACCCATCGCGGCACCAGACCCTCGTTAGAGTTCGTCCGCGTGCGCTGCATCTTAGCCATCATGGCCTTCTCCTCTTTCTGAAACAGTCAAGGGCAAAGGAAAAGTTTTGAGCTCAAGGATCTTGAATAAAAGAGAAGCATTAAAATTAGAGATGCATTGATATGATTATGTTATAATGTCATGTTATGTTATGCCATATAACTGATAAATGGCAGATAACCAATAAACAGACAATATTACAATTCTATTTTCAGTCTAAAAACATAGGAAAGAAAGAATAAAGACTAAAAAAGGCTAAAGAGTAAATAAAAACAGTAAAATTATTTTAATATTATGCTAGAATAGATAACCGATAAATGACATCTAACAAATAATAGCCAATATTGAAATTATATTTTTAGTCTAAATAGATTTTTAAAAGATCATATAAGGCTAAATACTAGATAAACACATTTTAAAATGGTTTTCATGCAATGCCAGATAATTATTAAATGTCTAAATTGATTTTAAAAAGTTATTTAAAAAACAAAAAGACTACAATCCATTGTTTTAAATGTTACAAATAATTTATGCATCACAAATAATTATAATGTACAGTACTGTATAAAGATATATACATTTAATTTGAGATTTTGTGATAAATAACATTTTTTTTTGAGCAGCACAGTAATTTTGACTTGGCATAATCTCATTATATTTAATGAAATTTTCTACAGTCTTGTTTTCTTGACTAGTCTTGTTTTGAATATGACAACAACAAAAAAACATACATATATATATATATATATATAGAGAGAGAGAGAGAGAGAGAGAGAGAGAGAGAGAGAGAGAGAGAGAGCACAGTTATAGTTATTAAAATGTTGTAGCATGAACTCAGCACAAAATGACGTGTCTAACCCGCTTTTGACTGCAGCCCAAGACTAGGAAGGTCTCAATGCTGTTCTCTTTCAGGTAGGCGTTTCTCTCCCCTCCAAAGCCTGGTTCCACCTCATAGTCTCCATTCAGGTACTGCAGAGTAGCTTTAGTGATATGGATCCTCCTGAGGAAAAAAACGAGTTTCAGTAAGGATATTACGTGAATTTTGTGGTCTCTCCGGTGTTATGTATAGCTATGTGTACATGTCTGACTCTCACCCGGCTTTGCCTCCAGCCTCCATGTGGTTGGCCAGCGTGACGTCGTTGGACCACACGTCGAATTGCCACTTTCTCAATCCAAGAACTCCACAGTGCACACGACCACTGTGGATCCCGACCCGCATGTTTACATTGACCCCTGTGACCTCTCGCACCAATCTGTGACACAAACATGTTTTTAATAAATCACATGCTGCAGTCAATGTTATTTTTTTTATATTATTTTTTTACATATTAATAGTCTGTATTAGCTTTTATTAGAAGATTTATTTTATTTTACATTTAGTTTTTTTTAGCAATTTTGTGTGCTTTTGACATTTTTGTTTTATTTTAAATTACATTTTATTTCAGTTTTAGAAACTTATTTTTTAT
The DNA here is from genome assembly GCA_027422405.1 of Ptychobarbus kaznakovi. Lineage (NCBI taxonomy): Eukaryota > Metazoa > Chordata > Actinopteri > Cypriniformes > Cyprinidae > Ptychobarbus > Ptychobarbus kaznakovi. The sequence goes on along the minus strand of CM049794.1, from coordinate 18,227,510 downwards.
TTTTAGTTATTATTGTTAGTTTTTACATTATTCCAATTAATGCTAAAGCAGGATTTCCTTTTTTATAGATTTTTTTATTTTAATATATATATATAATTTTTGCTTTATTTAAATTAACAAAAACTTAAAAAAATTACAATAACAACAATGGCTGCAATATATAAGTCTATGAATTTACATCGAATTCATGGAATTATTAAATAAATATAAATAGTTATTATTAAACAATAACTGTAATACAATAATATGAATAATTACAATAAATAATAAAAACACTGCCATTTGCCCCAACTTTCGGGGTCTCACTTTTACTTTAAACTTCAATATAAAAATTATATTTGTTACCAAACAAATCTATACGTGCTTTCTTCACAAATCCCTCATAAACAAATATACATAAAACATTTATCACCCAACATTAAATTCACAGATCACTATCAAAAATGAGATAATTTAACCTCACAACTCTTCATATGAAATAAATCTCACAAAGGTTGATGTTCAGATGAGATATAAGTGAGACTTACGAAATGGCTTCAATCATGTCCACCCCCATCTCCACGCAGCAGTGAGCGTGGTCCGCTCTGGGCTCAGGTAACCCTGACACGCAGTAGTAACAATCCCCCAGGATCTTGATCCGTAAGCAGTGGTTCTCCTGCACACACACAAAAGGGAACAGAAGTTAATTAGAAGGTTCAAGCTGAGGAGATGACAGCTTCACGCTGAGGTGTAAAAAGAGGGTAGTCATTCTGCTTAGAGTGTGATACAGACAGAGTGTGTGATTTCTGTGTGTGCATCTGACACCATGTGTAAACGAGTGTCAATACTCATCAGACCGAAATATGTGACAATGGATCTGACAAAGGACATAGATTATAGCGAGTAACAGGTCTTTAAAGAAGTCAAAGCAGAGCAATATGAAGTATTGGTGTTTTGTTCCTGAATGAACAAGTGTTTTTAATCTAATCACCAGTGAATTATTCAATGGTTGGAGGAATGCTACATTAGAAATGCTGCTGTTATTCAACATTTCATCCAGAACCCTTCAGTGCTCCCATCAGATCTGAGGACACGGGTCCGTTTTTATCCTCGGCTGCTCCACAGTGGGGTATCAAACAGCTTCTGCGCTGTGGTGGAGCTCATGCTGAGGATGCCCTCTGGGAAGCCTCATTCCCACAGCCTGGATCTGAGACTCCCAACCCTCAGGGATTATGAGAACCCACAAAAAACCCACCACTGACTGCAACAGCGCCATGTATATTATTGCATTCTTATTTTAATAAAAGTTTATAGTTTGCAATGTATTGCAATGGATTTGCTAGCTTTTAAATGAAACTTAAATTTTTTACTAATAATGTTTGAAGGGGTCATATCCACATAAGTGGTGCACAGGTGAAAATGCACCAACCAAAATAAAAACAATGTGCTGTGTGAAGAAGTTCAGACCACTCATTTGCATACCCACATGGCTGACAGCTGTTAATGCACAATCACCATTTTAGATTCACTAACTGTTCTTGGTGCTAGCATTCATAATTGTATTTTGTGTTTGACTCCGAGAGTAAGGACGTTTTTGACTAATTTATTTTCGACCTCTGTTAACAGATTGAAACTATTACATTGGCTTTTCATTTTTTGTATCTCTCTGATTGAAAAGCATCAATAAAAAGAGTTAAACTAGATTCAATAACTGTAATACTGTATAAGATTTCCGTTCAAGCTGAAAGCATAAATTTAGGCTATGTGCTGCCGGTTTCAGAGCAAAATGCAAAACTGACATTTGGTTCACTGACACGCTTCACTCAGCAGTGCTAACCGTGGCAGCAAGTCTATTAGACTTACTTGCCGGCAACCAACCAAAAAATGTGTTGTTCATTATAGGTTTGAAAAGGAGGAAATTCATATAAAACAAAGTCTTTAAGAAAATAAAACAAGGATTGTATTATATTTGTATGTGTATATATAATAGTATTATAAAATAAAAGTATTATCACGCTTTATTTTATTTAAAAAAACTAAATAAATGTCAATAAAAATATTATAACTATTATTAATTTATTTGTATAGTTATTTAAAGGGGTCATGAACTGAGAAACCAAATTCCCTTGATCTTTTGACATGCAAGAGGTCATTGTACTATAAAAACATCCTGTAAGTTTCATAACTCAAAACTTTCTTGTAAGTCTAAAAATAGCTTTTATTGACGGCAGTCTGGCAAAAACCACATGTTGTGGATTGTGTCTCTATGGATGTAATAGTGTGGATAAGCACAGCGCCTCCACAGATGATCTTCAACGCCTGCTTCTACATCACTGCCTGTTTAGCCCCTCCCACCGATTCACGCTCATGTAGTGTTTACAAGAGAGACGAATGCGCAGGTCTACACAGAAACCAAACTATAGAGATGGCTCTGAAGACAAGAAGATGCTGTACAGTGCCACGTTGTGGAAAAACAGTCTTTGCATTTAGGGCTGTGACGGTGGCCGTGACAACCGCATCACCAAGTGTAATTATAGTAACGTTGTGTTTTATTTAGAATATAAATCTTGCTAATTCACAAATAATGCTATACACAGTTTCCTTTAGTAGAGTGCAGGAAAATTAATTCAGCATATTTATTTTGGTCGATGGACAGGGTCGCCGTATTTACCCACTTTATTAGTTTTACGCAAACGCCCGGCTGGCAGGTGTGTATTGGTACTTGGCCAAATACGAACCAGTGGTAAATATTTAACTATATATAATAAATATATTATTTGTTAACAAATTAATTTTAACGGCACTAATTTTATTGATTTATTGATTTTTACTAATTTAATTAACATTGCTGACCCCTTAGTGATTTTTTCCCTTCAAAAAAGCGCCCAAACCTGACTTTTTTCCCCTTCAAAAAAGCAGTCTCTGAGAATTGCCGGTACTGCTGTGTGAGCAAGGTCTTGCTGTCCACTCCCAGCGTGCGCACACACCTCTCTCTCTCTCTCTCTCTCTCTCGGTTAAGTGTGCGGCAGGCAGCTGAGGAGCAGCACTTTCAGTTAAACACAGATATTATATTACTTCTCTAGTTTTATATGATGCAAGTATAGCCAAATCAAAGCACTGATATTGTCTTTATCTTATGTGTATTTGATTTCATCGGTCGACAGCTCGATTTATCAGGATTTTTGTTCAGATTAACATCTTGGAAGGGAGAGCTGGTTATGTAGACTAGTCTTAATGGGTCGCGTTTCAATCACTATTTCATATTCATCCCATTGTCTGACAACAGTAACAGTCAAATATATAAATGAAAACAGTTTTATTGAGAATTTAGCTGCATCAAAAAACAGTATGTGGGCACAGAGAGGGAAACAAATGCAATAATGAATAATATAGGCTATGTACATTTTGCATATTCTGAGCTGCCCTGTCCTGCAGTAAACAGGTTTGTGTCAGTAAATTGCTCAGTGCAAAGTAAGAGAAGTAATGGAAACCTGGTGTTTCTTTTTAAAGTGTCTAAAAGACATGAACAATTTCTTTGAAAAACATCTATAACCTTTGAAACATAGTCTTCATGCTCTGTTGACTATGGTTTCAATAATAATAATAAACATACATTTGGATAAAGCATCCAAATTTGTCCAAGCCCATGTTGATTAGAGTATTACAAACTTGAAAAGTATTAATTTAAGGTACATTTAGAACAAATAAAAATGTGCGATTAATTGCGAATAATCGCGAGTTAACTCATGACAATCATGCGATTAATCGCGATTAAATATTTTAATCGATTGACAGCCCTATATATATATATATATATCGCAACACCGCAGCCACCGGCGGTAGTTGGTCCATTACCACCACGGTGGTAAAAATCTGCCACCGTCACAGCCCTATTTGCATTGCCTTTCTTCTGATCGCAACTGATCGTTTCTTCTGATCGTTAGGAAAGAGTGAATCAACTTTATTTTTAATGAATATCCAGACTGCGTCAGTAAGAACTCTGTCCTTTGTTCACTTCATTTTTACGAGGATTCATTTACAAAAGGCACAATTCGATGCAGGATTTTCAGAAAGATTGAAACTAAAAGACGATGCTGTGCCGACTATATTGGATCCGACAGTAATGTCGCAACACAAGTGTAAGTAACTGCTTTTATTACGCGATCACTATTGCTTTGTCTCTTCTTACAGATCGCTTTAAAGTGCGTAGCAGCGTAATGCTGTCAAACATACACAACTATTAGCCAATCATAGCGCGTTTACTTCTGACTCTACAATCCTGCATATTGTTCTCTTCTAGATAATATTATTCAAACAGATCGCAGTTCATGACGTTATGTACTATGTGCAATGTATCTCGAGGTGATTGTAACCTCATATAAGTCTATTTTACTTGAATATAATTTATTAATTATGATGACATTTTAGTTGACAAGAAAGTACAAAATCAAACCAATTATTATTTAAGTATTTTTATATATTTACACTACCGTTCAAAAGTTTGAGGTCAGTAAAAAAAATGTTTTAATGTTTTTGAATGAAATCCAAAGTAGCATTTACTTGATTAAAATACAGTAAAACAGTAATATTGTGAATTATTATTAAAAAATCTTAATATATTTAATGTAGTTTATTCATGTGATGTACAGCAAATCAAAATTTCCAGCATCATCACTCCAGTCTTCAGATTCACATGATCCTACAGAAATTATTCTAATATACTGATTTGCTGTTCAAGAAACATTTCTCATTATTATAAATGATGAAGTTGTGCTGCCTAATATTTTTTGTGGAAACCATAACACTTTTTTTAGAATTCTCTGATGAATAGAAAGAATCCTGATGTATTTACTAAAGTCATGTTCACAAAACGGTACTGTATTTCATATTTTATATATATTTAATCATGTTGTATTTGAATGAAAACGTGAAAACTGTATTCGTAACGTTGAACTAATATCTTGCAATCTCAACAATTTATTTAACATAGACCTCATGCTGTCACCATGGTTAACAGAGAACGCTGCAACAATAATCCAGCATCTTTTAGGCATGTGTTAACAGATGTGCTCACCGAAGCCAGCTTGTCAAAGCGGGCAAACAGCTCATTTAGAGTCATGACCAGCTCCTGAGCAGTGCACTGTGACGCCAGACTAGTGAAACCCTCGATGTCTGCAAACAAAATACTGACAAAGACACACAGAGGGAGAAAGAGAAAGAGATTTAAATTAGTCTTTTACAATATTCCATCAGTCTGTTAACTAAAATATCATGCCAATAAAACACAATGAACTAAGACAGATTTAAAAAAGCTTTAACTTTTAATGTTTGGAATCACAAAGTCAATATCATAACAACTAGGTAGAAAAGTATACAGTATGAATGTGTGAATCCCTTGAGCTGAGGGGAAATTCACTCTGAGCTGTGTCAGAGCAGACGCTGTGGAGCGCTTTAGTTGAATCATGGCTTCATTTCAGTATCTTCTAGTGACTGATAATTAACTATTTCCTCTCTTGCCATAATTAGCTGATCACATCTCAATAGAAACGCCCTGTTACGAGCTCCCAGAGCTAAAGCATAGAAGAAAAGAGTGAAAGAGGCAGGAGAGATCAATGTAAAGAGTGACAAATAAACAAAGAAAGGGCCACACGGCCACAGGAGATGATAAAAAGCAGGTGAACAACTTTAGCTAAAGGCTAACGCTAATAGTCAAAGGGTCGGCGGGTTGTAAATGTGCTTCAAAAAAGAGAAAAATTATTGATACAAATTATAATGAAGTGTACAGGTTTAAAAACTGACTATTTACTATCTAAATAAAATATTGGTCAGTCATTTAAGAATAATAATAATAAAATATAGTGAAACTTGTCTTTTGTGCTTATGTAATTAAGGCCACGAGGGTGTGAAAAATACTATAAAACCAATAATATCCTAAATATTCTTAGAACATTTTATTAGATTGCTTTTCACCCTGATAAAAAAACAATAGAAGCCCAATAGAAACCACCACATAAATTTCAATGGTTTCCATTAAAATACTATTATAAACCATTAGCTTTTTCCAGTAAAACCATTAAAAAAATCTTTTTTTGTAGTGTGTTTTGAGCATTTTTCCAATAGGATTTAACATCCCAACAATAGAATCCATCACATAACAGTAGAAACCGTTACAATTCCCATTAAAACCATTAAATCCATTACATTTTTTGTTGTGATTTGGGCAGGGTTCATTGTTTTTTTCAGCAGGGCATGATTTAATCCAGTTATAGTTAATGTGTGGCAGAGTTTGACGCATAACAGCAGTACTCACCTGACATTGTCGTGCTTCTGGATGTAGATCTTGTGAAACATCATGTCTTCTTTTTTAGCGTTGATGTCAGCCTTCATTTCCATGGCGACATGTCTTGGCAAAACAGACAGCAACAGGCGTTCCTGAAAATTGTAGAGAGGAGAGAAGAGAGGGAATGTGTGTGAGAGAGAAAGAAAGAAAGATTACAAAGTAATTCTTCTCACTGAAGATCAAACATCCTATCTTTATGTAGTTGTTCTTTGTTAAGCATCAGCATATATTTTGTTGGCTTGTCCACTGACAATAGTGTTTATTTTATTACATCTCTATTAGATTTATATACATAGAATAGAATGGCATTTAACAAAATGAACGGAGCCTTCAATAGATTCAGAGCAGATGCCATATTTGGTGAAAGAATCTGTTTGGTGTAAACCTTGGTGTCAAACATTCAGCTGACAAAGTGTTGAAAATATGCACAGTAGCCATTTAATTTAATTTCCATAGAATGGGATGAGATTTTTATAGAATTGTTTTAATCTCATGAGACAAGTTTTTAAGAAATTCAGTTCTCTAAGTGTCAAAGGTGGAATTTTATGGAATTTTGTTGATTAGGAATCACAAAATTTTCACAATATTAAATTTAGTTATGACTGTCACAATATCAGATATTTACTACATGCTTATCATGGCCAAAATAATTAATGATAACAACATAATTGCAATATCTATAGAAATAAAAATGTTAGAAAATAAAATAAACTAACAATGAGCAATAAATGTATTACCGTATATATATGAATCTTTATTAAAATTAGTTAAAATAAAAACTGTCCATTGTTAGTTCATGTTATCTCAGGTTCATTAAATAATATATACAACTTTTGATTTTAATGTATTAGTAACTGATATAAGTAACATTAACAAAGATTAATAAATCCTTTAGATGTATTTTTCATTGTTAGTTTGTTAACAGAAGTTAATAAATAGCACCTTATTGTAAAGTGTTACTAATTCATCTTTAACATTGTTTATTTTGTGTTTTCTTTTTTTTGGCCAAAGAGAGTTTGTAAGTGTAACGCTGAGTCCACTGAAGGAGAGTAGAGTTAACCCCAAGGACAGTTTATTTCAAAAAGCGTCAAACAAATAGAAAATAAACAGAACTAAATGATGACTTGAACTTCACTCCAGAAACCATGACAGAGCTCACAAACAGAGGGTTACACTGACCAAAGCTCAACAAGAGACGAGGGAAACATGAGGGCTATAAATACACACGGGCTAATGAGTTAACAAGGAACACCTGAAAACAATTAAGACATGAAACAGAAACATGAGGGACAGGAAACAGAAAGAATAAGACTAACCTTCAAAATAAAAGACATGACATCATAAAAGACATTAACTCAAAACATGAAGCGTAAAGGACTGTTCACACTAATAACAATAACTACACTGCGTCCACATTAACACAAAATATTGTTCATTTTATTATAAGTAAAGCTGGAAAAAGGGATATCATTCCTCCAAATATATATATTAGGGATGTGCATCTCCATAACTGAGGCCGATGCGATACGCATCTCGATGCATAGCCAATGATACGATACATCGAAGATACATATGAAGCAGCTAGCGATGCGATTCACCCGTTACGAAGCAGTGTGATTCGATTTCGATTCGATTCGATACAATGCGATTCAATGCAATACGATGCAATGGGAAAAATAGGATCGTATTTCGTTGGTTCAGACAGACAGCAAATCATAAATTAACTTGTGTCTTCGACTGCTAACACTTTGAGGCCGGTTTCATAAAACAAGTTTACCAAATAGGTCAGGCTTATTTCAGTTAGTCTGACTCAGTGTCAAATGATTTGGTTCCATAAAGCAAATTTAACAAGGATCAACCTCAGTCACTGTGGCTACTTATGCTGGAAAACTAACCTAGGGCACGTTCAGGCTCACACCGGTGCCCAACGTTTTGCTACGGTTTTCGGGTTGAACGACATGTTTCCTGGAAACGGTGTGCAACGGGGTTTGAGATACGTTTTCTCTTGTTTGGTGGGTGTGTCAAAAATGTCAGCCCAATCAGCAGCAACGTGTATATAAACCACGCGGTATTAAAGAGACCGCTCGCACAATGGGTCCAAGTGAAGTCATTTAATATGTGTCTGCTGCAGCTCGGTATACGCAACAATTGAAGATATTAGAAGACATGTTTGTCGTAAGAGTTTTATAGTAAAATAGCATATCATGATGATGATGAATTTGTAAGTAAATGTAATTAACATCAAAATAAATTCACAAGAGCAAGTATATTGTTTGCACATGTTTATTTACATTAAAGGCAAAATAACTGAAATAATAAGAGCACAAGTATAGATCTGGAACTTCTTTAAGTCTGTCTAAATATCATGTAGTAATTGTAATGTCTTCTGGTCCATATCCTTTCCTGAAGGTGTGCTAGACACTGATTATTGTAACATAAAAATACTATACATATTTATATATTTTGCTATTGTATTGTGGAGTGACACTTTCATAAACTTGTCTATGCTCCTCTGATTATATAATGGTAAATATTACAATATCATAGCACAACAACAGTGATCAGCAATAATGATAAGCCTAATACTCATAGGTCATATAGATCATAACACAGTCTCGGAGGTAAGAAGTGGATTATCCTTCACCTGAAATGTTTGTCTTTTCATCCTGAAATGCCAGGCAAATGTTGGATCACAATAACTAGGAACCACGGTTTCTACAAATCCCTTCACTCGATTGGGATGTTCTCTTTTATTCTGGACGGCAATGGCAGTGACTGTAACATCGAGTGTATTTTGCAGTATTAATCACGTATTTATATCGATTTCATCAGGCTCCGAAAATTCTTCAAAAAGAACACAAATAATGGCCTTCTCAGCTGCCATAGTTTTAACACTTGCGTCATCAGAACAGGGTGTTCAACGCATCACCGTTTCCGTTTAATAAACGCTTTGCACCATTTTTTCGGGGCTGGTTCCTGGTTCAGGGCAGGCTAACTGTCAGGCTGAGCTGAGCTCCTTTAACACTGGCCAATAGGAATGCAATATTACCACTGACTCTCTCACATAGCCATGCAGCCTTTCTCTCTGGTTTTATAACAGCTGTACCTTTTATAGTTAGAACAGATAGCATTAGAACATTACAATCTAACATTGCTCTTTAAAGCATTAACAAACACTAAACTAAAAGTTAAAATCATTTTAACTGCTATAAGAAACACACATTAACTCATCTGAGCTTAGTAATTATGCTTACATTTTACAGCTTACATTTTATTTTTCCCATTACAATAGTCCTTTTACAGTTACTGCTATCATAAAATGCATATTTGACTCAGAATTATTGCGCTCCGTCTGTTTAGCGCGCATGCGCAGCAGTGCTCGTCCACTCGCATATGCCTCGCCCACTCCTGACAGCAAAATATATATATTTGCATGACTTTCTAACATTTACAGATGAAAAATATACTTGTGACATGTCAGTTATGCACTGAGGAAAACACAACGTCTCTAATGCATTAAACGGCACAAATACATTCACTAGTAATTAAATACATTCACAAATACAACTACATCCACTAGTAATTGTATATAAATAAATCGTTTTTTAACGATACAGATATGTTAGAAATGATGCATCGCGATACAAATGCCAACTTGTATCCGGGGCTCACTTTTTAAACCGATGCATCGCATCCTTCAATTTTTTTGCCGATGCACCGAGCGAATCTGGGAATCTGCCCATCCCTAATATATATATATATATATATATATATATACATTAGTGCTGTCAAAATTAGCACACTAATGCAGGTAATTAATTTTTCCAGTTTAACAACGATAAAAATATTTAATGCCGTTAATGCAAGGGCGGAGCTAGGTTTACACTGTGCTCATCAATTGCACACACAAATACAGCAGTGCGCTGTAGCCTTATCATATTAAAACTCAAATGAAACTACAAGCATGCATGTCAGATCCGCGGCACGTTCAGCAGCGGCAGCTCTTAAAGTAATAGCAGCCAAATAACCTAATAACCAGCTGCTGTGATGTCTGTAAATCAAAGAACAGAAGAGAGGAAAGCAATACATTTTGTAGCTTTAAAGATTCATCTGTACTTAATTTAGAATTTAGTGTTTGATAACTTTATTCAATTTATGTATATTTCCTTGTTGCTGAAAGGCACAGGTAAATATGGCATTTATTATAATGGGTTTATGTGAAGATTGTTATAAGCTATTTTTTAAAGTCTAATAAAGGTTAAACTTTATAGCTCTCAATTATACTGTAATGTTGATTGGCTTTAGTTAAATATTAGGAAAAAATAACAATTTCCTAGAGACATCAGTAATATTGTTATCAGTCATAAAAAACATGTGCCAATAAACAAATATAAAAAATATACTGTCTTTATGTTGTTTCTACATCAATTTGAAGATTGAATGTGAAATTATTGCAATATAAAAGTATATATAAAAAAAATATATATATATATTGTATATATAATATACTTTTTTATATTTAAAAAGTAAAAAAAAAAAATATATATATATATTTTTTTTTCTTGGGTACTTTTTACATCTGTGCAGCATTAGTAGCTACATACTGCGTTGTTTTCAGCAATACTGTCACCTACTTTGTTGGAGTGTCAACCAGAAGGATTATTTACAGTATTATCATGATATGTGCAGTATTAACATGATTTCCATTTAAAATCTTAAATAAAATTCAAAATTATCATCAATACAGTATATTGTGGGACCCCTACAATGAATGAATATACATTCAGAATTTGTTGGAATTTTTTTTTTTTTTTTTTTTTTTTACATATAAATATTTTGTAATATTATAAATGTCTTTACTGTCACCTTTGATCAATTTGATGCACCTTTGCTGAATAAAAATACTACTAAAAAAACAAAAACTAATTTGAACAGTAGTGTTGCTAGTAAACTGTGCCAGAGAAGGTCACGGCCTCAACACTGAACTGACCTGCTGCTGGTTTTCTCTTTGCAGGTGCAGTCGGGCCTGGATGTAGCCTCGCGTCTCCTGAAAGGCTTGTCTCTGAGAGACCTCTGATGGGTAATGGGTGCAGATCCCAATGATGTTGGTGCACAGGAAGATCAGCACGTTTGCACTCAGCTGAGAGGAACAGAAAAAAGAAAAGCAGACTCATTCAATGTCTCTCTAGTGATCAGTTGAACCTTTCAACAAAAACGGCTTTAGCTCAGCGCTCTGGAATCCTGGGACATCTGTCGTACTCTAGGGCTTTACTCGACTGCTGTGTGGGAAAAAAAGCCAACCTCTGACCCTGAGAGGCTACTTCCTGTAGAGAAGTTTACAATACGGGAGCCAGAACAGAGCTAAAAATGGAGCCTGAAGCAGAGCCAACACTGTAACTTCCTTTGGGTGAATGAGACGAGAGGATGGGGTGATGGGAGAGTGATGGGGTTACTTAAGGTCACACGGTTCACACCATTACACTCGGCTGAAACACTATGAAACACTTGGTGGCCTATTTCCTAAAAAGCCTATGTTAAAATATATGCTAAATAATTACCAGAGTAGACATTATGTGGCTGTTGAGAAGCCATCCATGGCTATGCGATGCTCACTACAAAATTTGATTGAGAAAATATAACCAAAAGGTAAAATTAAGATTGCTAAAGCAGATTCCATACTGTTCAGATATTTTATTGCACGAAGGGCTGGGCAATATGTTACAAATTATATATTGTTACTTTTTCAGCCATGTAAACAATATTTGATTTGAAAATGTCTTAATGTATACTGAAATGGCTTCAAAAATGATGTTTTTGTGTTTGTTTACCTTAACCACCTAAATTAAAAAATGTATAAAACAATCTATAAATCGAGTAAAATATAAAATATATGTAAAATTCAGCAAAATCCACTTAAGATACGATCTACTTTAGATTAAGATAATAATCAAGGCTAATAATGAAGGCATGTTCAGAAATATTCAGGTCTGTGTATTTCTTGAAAAAAGACTCTTATATATACCAACGTTGCATTTATTTGATTTAAATACAGTAATAACATTAATAATGTGAAATATTATTACAAATTAAAATAACTGTTTTATATTTAAATATGTTGTAAAATGTGATTTATTCCTGTGATGTAAAGCTGAATTTTCTGCAGCCATTACTCCAGTCTTCAGTGTCACATGATCACTTATTTGAATATGGTGATTTGGTTTCTAATTATCTATAAGATCAAAAGACAAGCATTTAATTGAAATGTAAAACTTTTGTAACATTATACATGTTTTTTACTGTCACTTTAGATCAATTTGATGATTTTATTTAATCCCCAAACTTGAACGTTGGTTCAGTGTAATAAAATAATAAAATAAAAACAAATCATGATAATCATTTGAAACAGGAGCAAACCTAAGAAATAATAAAAAATAAAAAATATTTGAAACAGGTAAATATTCAACATATCACCTAGTCTTACACCAAAATAATAACAAACATGCCTGTCCTAAGAAATAACAATGCGAGAAAATAAGTTGTTCAAAACTCTGTATTTTAGGAGCGTGAGCGCAGTCTGAGGTCAATCGCCGCTAAATTAAGAGCTAATAATGGTGGAAAAGTAATCAGTCAATAAGCCTTCTTCCACTCTCATCGGCCAATCAATGCCCAGATCAACCATGACCATTTGATATTAAGAGTAAGCTATGAACTATAAAATCATTTCTCACTGCCACTTTACAAACAGGCAGGTTTATTAGCAGCCATATTAATCTAATAGCCTCTCATAGTGACTGGATAGTTTATGTCTGTGCTGTTCTGAAAACTACAGAGGATTTATCTGAAGTGATAGCAGAGACAATGTTGTACTGTGTGCTCCTCTACATGACATAAAACAATAGATTTGACAAACAATGGTTTTGCTCCTGCACACAGAATACGAAATGAGAAAGCGAAAGGACAGGCGAGAGGCAATGATGTATAGCAGTGTGTGTGTCAATCGCCGTGTTGTGCTAATAATGTGTGTGTAATGAGTCAATAAGCCTGGATAGTTTATGTCTGGCCTGAAACACTGACATTAGATAGCAGACAATGTAAGCTGTGAGCTCTGTTTACATTAGAGTTTCTGTTCAAGCAAAACCAGGCCTGGTTTGTGTGTGTGTGTGTGTGTGTGTGTGTGTGTGTGTGTGTGTGTGTGTGTGTGTGTGTGTGTGTGTGTGTGTGTGTGTGTGTGTGTGTGTGTGTGTGTGTGTGTGTGTGTGTGTGTGTGTGTGTGTGTGAGTGTGTGTGTGTGTGTGTGTGTGTGTGTGTGTGTGTGTGTGTGTGCGTGCGTGCGTGCGTGCGTGCGTGTGTTGTGAGTCAGTGTGCACGTGCAAATGAACGCTCTTAGTGTTTTGACTGTTGACATCAACAATAGTGTTACAGCTATAGAGCAGTCAGTTTAAAATGTTTAAACAAATAACACCTAAACGTAAAACAGGGTAAAACAGAGCAAAACAGAGTAAATCATAAGGTAAAACAGGGACCTGAGAAACGTTTTAAAGCATTTCAACAACTTTTAATTTGATAAGGGATCCTAAAAAATAGATAGATAGATAGATAGATAGATAGATAGATAGATAGATAGATAGATAGATAGATAGATAGATAGATAGATAGATAGATAGATAGATAGATAGATAGATAGATAGATAGATAGATAGATAGATAGATAGATAGAGATTTTTTTGTTATAAAAATTTATACAAATTCATAATTTAAAAACACTGTTTTGTAATCTTTTGCAAATCTCAAATGAATATCCATTTTTCATACTGTACATTATAATGCTGTTATACTTAAATTTACTTGTAGCATTTAAAATGATTGAGTTTTTAGTGTTTTATTTTGATTTAATAAGACATTAGAAAATAATGTTTATTTATTCTGTTCAATAGTACAGAATTTTAACATTGGCTATTTATGTATTTATCAGCCATAACATGTAAATAATCTGTTTAATAAATTATTATTAAAGAATTCATCCCTAATATAATGATTTGCAAAGCCACTGTAATAAAAATGCATTACCTATCTTAGACAATAATTATTATCTGAATAATAATAATTATTAATAATAATATCTTCACAATCAGCAAGCCATAATAGATTCAAGAACATTTTAAATTCAAACTAAATATATTTGTTTGACATAAAAAAATGTGCTGATTCTTTTGACTGAATATTGGTTGTGGTCAGTGTGTGCTATCAGCTGTGTGTTCATATCACAGGCAGGTCCTAATTGCTCTCTCTTCACCAGAGGGCGAGGTCAGTGGGTTCACACACACACACACACACACACACACACACACACACACACACACACACACACACACACACACACACACACACACACACACACACACACACACACACACACACACACACACACACACACACACACACACACACACACACACACGCACTTGGCCGTTCTGTTTGCGCAACTTGACACCTCTTTCCTTCACGCTCAAGATTTATTAGCAATAACCATCACACGCGCTGGGACACAGAGAGTGAGACACCGTTCACTCCTTTACTCTCCGTCAATCTTCTCCTCTGTCTCTTTTTCTTTGTCTTTCACTCACAAATCATCAAATAAATATACTTTCCTGACTCCCTCGCATCGTGTTCTCACACTCCGGCTTCAAAAGTGACATATTCGCTGACACTGAGAACATCTCTTCCCATAAAAGCCAATGTTTAGAGATCCTTTTTGTGTCTGCCAATAATTCCAGTAAAAGTCAACAAGCGACGTGTAGAAACTGTCATAAAATGATTTTATGATTACAGCTCACTCTGAATGTCCATGGCAGTGTTTATTGCTCAGAGTGGTGAGACAGAGAGCATCTAAGGAATGCTCCAGGTGTAAAACGACTTAAGCTCTATGAACAGCATCTGTGGCATACTGTCCATTACCAAAGAATCTAATATAGAGCTAAAAAAAATCCAACAATCTTCTTACACTGGAAATCTATGGGCCGACACAATGTAATTATGAAAATGTGCAGCTTCTGTTGTTCAGTGCAAGGTTTGTTGTTTGAGCTGTAATGTCAAAATGGTCTTTTCAGAAGATCTGGAATAACTTTTATAGGTGGATGAACTCATTATGTGTTGCTAAGGTCATTCATGTGAGCATGCAAACCATGAGAAAACTTGGTTTAAACATTCAAGGCACAGTCATTTGGACTACTTTTATGAAGGTGCACTTTTGGATTTTGACAGCCCCCATCCCAAATCAATGCCCAGGGTTTCTGAGGTTTTATGAAACTTGACTTTTTAAAAGACCTTTTAAGACCAAGTAAAGAATATGGAAATATATGTCTTGTTTTCTAATGCAAATGTCTAAAAAATATTCAATTAAGACACATTGTTTTCTAAAAAATGTATAAAAATAAAGTCAATTTGTGATTACAACATGAACTAATACTTGCCAAATGGGTCAGAAAAATAAACTTACAAATTTTTTTTATATATATTTTAAGTAAGTTTATTTTTCTGACCCGTTTGGCAAGTATTGCACTTTTTTATATATAGGTAGATACTTGTTTTCATTTTAAATACAAACTCACTTACTTTTGTTCAATTTCTCAGAAAACAATGTCATATTTTAATTTTGCCTATCAAGTAAATGTATTTATTTATTTGTAAAGGAAAACAAAGATAAAAATACTGCGTATAACATTCATTTTTTTTGCAGTGCATGCAACACTAATGCCACAACTTTATGAATGTAAGACTTTCAGCTCTGATTTAACTCCGTCTGCGGCTGTAATTTGTGAAAGGGTGAAGTGAGACTATTTTAAGACCTGCAGAAACCCTGATTTCAGAGATGAACAGTAGAACAATTGCTTTAAATTGTTTTATCCCAGAATGTTCTTTGTATTTTTTCAGTGTTAGGCAATATGAAGACACAAACCAGGCAGATCCCAGATAAATCTGATGTATAAAAGTATGATATTTCTTTGTGTTTGTCTGCTTTTACTTTCACTGTTCATTCATTAATTCACCACTTCCGGGTATTTGTGATTTTTGTTTGTTTTTTGATCATTTGTGTTTGCAGACCCACTCGTCCTCTTTTCTCTGCGCTGGTCTGTGTTTATGTACCTGTGGCTGCTCCAGATATTATATAAAGCCATTATGATCGTTGCAGATTATGTCCAGCTTTTGCGTCCTCTGTGATGCCACTAAAGGGGGCGGGGTGGGACAATACGCCTCGCTTCGGAAATGAAACCTGTGGAAACATGAAACTACTGGGCAGAAACCTGAAGCCTTGAATATCTGGATGGGACTTACAGTATGAGCATGAAGTGAGAGGGACAGAAATAGATTATGAGAGAACGGTGGGACAGTGACGGAAACATGATGACAACCTTAAAAAGACAGATGGCATCTGAAAAGGTACATACTGTACCGTTCTTAAATGATGTATGACTTTGAACAAGAACTTAATGTGGCATTAGATCAATTTACATAGTATAAAATATCATCAAAAATGATAAACTGGTGAACATCCAGCTATTATTCCTTGCAATACACTGTAAAAAAGCAAGTACATACTTTCCAGTTTACAGAACATTTTCTGTCACAAATACTAAGAATTGGGAATTACTATTTTTTATTAAATAAATAAATAAATACATAAAGACCAATCTACAAATACCCTAAATGTTGTCCCAACTAGTCAAGACATTTTTGTTTGTTTGTTGTTTTGCCATTATTCTTAGTTATTTGTTGATGTATCATATTTGTACAATGACTGTTGCCATTCTTGAAGTTTATTGTCAAGTGTTGAGGTCTGTGTACAGGTTTCTATAACTATTTCCCAGATATCTTTGCTTTGTAAGGTGATTGCACATACAGAAACAAAGATAGCATATTAAGTGTCCAATAAAACTAAATATATAAGGCTGCCAAAATGTTAGATCAATTTATTGTGTTACTACAATGAAAAAAATGTCGTAGGATTTACTTTCAAACATTTTTCACTCAGAAATTGCTAGTAAACTCACAAATACTTCAAAAGAATCAGCAAGTAACATGTCACATTCAAACGTGACGTTTTAAAGAAGAAAGACTGCAATAGTATCTTCTTGTAAAACGTACTCCATAATAATTTTTTACAGTGTAATTGAAATTTGCTGAACAAGAAATCTGTAGTTGCATTGAGGCATTTTACATTCAGTGAAGAAACTAATTCAAACTGACCAAACAAAGGACATTACTTAGGTGTTACTAAGGAAATGTTTAAGAGAATAGTCTGAATGCAGCATCTCAGATTCTTTGGAATTTTTAAGGTTTCCTCAAGAATAGCTTTTTTTACTGTGTACTGATATAAGGCGATAGACCGGTTTGGTAACTGAGGTATTGTCTACCTGAACAGTGATCTTCTACTCGTGTGAGAGGTTAGTGGCTATGTGCTATCTCTGCAGTCGAGCGGCGAGAATATTTAACACTGAGCTAATGCCTTCGAGACCTTCTGCTGCAGTAATTCATCCATCAAAGCTGGCCGAGGGTTACTGAGAAACCCATATTTCCCAAACCCCCAAAAAAGCTAATAGATCTGCTAAACTGATCCTTAAATCAGGGGCACGGTGTCATCACGCATCTGTAATGGGGGCGTGAGGTTGGCACGCTGTCTATGCGCTGTCACGACTGTGACTTTCTTTCAGCGATTCAAGCCCAAATTCCACAACGTCCTTCCAAAGACTCACATGACCCGAGAGCCCATCGTCAGGATGAATATGAACTACTCTCAGCACACAGTCTGTTCAATGACCGCAACACTTGCCAAAATCTCAAGCTCTGATCTGATTGGCAGGTTTGTATCTGCACTTTTAAAGGGATATTATTATTGTGGATTCATCCATTTTAGATTTAGATTTATAAAAGCAAAATTAATTGTGTTTGGTCACTTTACATGCTGGTCAGATGGTCTCTTTCTGTTTAAGTGGGCGGTTCTTGGCCAGATAAAGCTGTAAAATGAAGCCCATGTGCATTGCTGAGAATAATTTTATGAAATCAGCACTGAGCTGAAATGCGGTTTGCTAACAGGCAATATCTCACTGTTATCATCAGAGTATCAGTGTCACAAATAACAAGATAATAAGTTCCTCTCATTCGACAAACGTGTTCAAACCAAGAGTCTTTACCAAGCGTTTGCAGTTCATTGCTATTCTGTCAATAAATGCTTTATACTGTACATTCATCTGAAATTGTATATGCTGGAGTGCACAAGGCCATGATAAGCATCACATAAGAGTTAACAATTTTTATATGGATCTATTGATTTATTCAAAAATACAATTTCAAAATGCAATTTGTACATCCAATACAATGACTAGAATACACCTCTATATTAAGCAAATTAAAATGTAAAAAATTTTGTTTGACAAATCTAAGCCATCTTATGAAAGGAGAGAAAAAAAAACACGAAACTGTGTCAAGGAGTCTAAAATTTCAGGTCATTTGACCCTTTTATGACAAGGAAAGGTTAGTTCACATGTCGTGTGGTGTGACTCCCCAAAAATGTAAAAAAAATCAAATGATATTCAGGAATGAATGATTCATGATATTGTAACATAAAACGACCTTGAAAAAAAAAAAACTTTTATTAAGCACGGAAATCAAAAGTGACATTAGTGAACTCTTCTACATTGCTATAAAAATCTGTATCAAATAAATGCTGTTCTTTAACAGAAAGTAACATTTAATAGTTACTTTCAATCGTATTAATATTTCATAATATTACTGTTTTCAATGTATTTCTCAATAAAGTAAATGCTGCATTGGTGTGCATGAGAGACTCGCCAAAAGAAAAAGAAAAAACCTCACTGATCCCAAACCTTTAAATGATTGTGTATATCAAAATATTCTCAAAGAAAATTTGATTGTACCACTAAAAAGAAAGAGAAAAAAAACTATGAAAGATGGGAAAGTTGCAAGTAAATGTGTAAGTAATTTCCTTTCAGGGCAATGACTGAATGGACACTGTTTCTGAAACAGGTCTGAGCTGCTTCCTGTTTCGAGCAATGACTCTGTGGAGCATCTGGAGGTTTAATGTCTGAATTCATGCGTGTCTATTGAAAATACACTGGCACCAGCAAGGCTTCTCCCTATATATATATATACATTTTTTTTTATCTTATCTCTCAGTGTCAAACAGAACTAAGTGATGTGACTCCACCACAACTAGTCTCTTATCATCTAAATGTTCAGCAAGATTACATAAATAACTGACACTCACATCCAGTCAAGTCAAGCCTTCATGGGATCAAACACAGACACCCAGCACTCACACAGACACTAAAACAGACTGTATGATAGCCTTTAGCTAACCAACTTAACTAGCCTAACAGGCCTTTCTGGATCTAACTTAAACACACTCACTGTATGAGGTGAACAGAATGAAATATTTACTTTAATAATATTCAGAATTTTGATATTTTAACTGTTCCGGTGCTTTTTCAGTTTTTGTTGTGACCAGGCACAATAGCGCAATGAGACAAGAAACATTTAAGAAATAGTTTGTAAAGTATTATTCACCATCAAATGCAAGTGGTTCAACGTAGACCATTTTGACGGTCCAAAATGCATATTTAGGCAGCTTCAAAATAATCTACACGACCCCAGTCGACAAATAAGGGTCTTCTTTAGTGAAAGAATCAGTCATTTTTAAAAAATACAAAATTATACAAATATTTACTTTTTAATAAAAATGCTCACATTGTATGGAAAAGAGCAGCATTAACATTCTGCTAAACATTGTTTTAGTGTTTTACATAAGAAAGGATTACATGCAGGTTTGAATGAACTGAGAGTCAGTAAATCATTCATTTTTGGGTGATCTCTTTAACTCGTTTTGAACATACAGGGGTTCGACAAACGAACAGCAACGCTGCTGGAAAAAGAGCTTATTCCTGAAGTAATTAAATCTCAATTACCAATGCAGCTGCAAAGATGAGTCACATTAGATTGATTAATGCTGACAGGCAGCTATAAAAGAGGTCTGACAATTAACATTTAATTGTGCGACTTTCCAAAACAACAACCAACGGTTTGAAAGAGACCAAATAGTTGATGTCCACATTGCAGAAGGATCACTCACAGAAAATGCTAAATTATTTAGTAAAGGGGAACAAACACATGCAAAACATGGCTTAACGTGGACACAGACAAACTGACAACCAGCATCAGGGATTGACTGACTTTCAATAAGATGATTGCAGAATGCCCAGCCTCAGAAATCAGCAGAGAATTGAATCAGCACCTCTGTGACCCAGCATCAGCCAACCCTGCATGTCAAAGCTGGAATTTATGACAGGACTGCATTTCAGAAACAATGTGTATCCAACGACAACGCATAGAGATGCATAGCCCAGTACAAGGGCCACAAAACCTAGACACTTGAGCATTGGAAAAGAGTAATATGGGCTGATGAGTCATCTTTTCTCTTTTGCTAACTTTAAGATTTCAGATCCAATTAGAAAAAGACAAAGGATTAATGTCATCCGCAAAGTCTGTTACCAACTGGCAAATATGGTGTGAGGTTCATTATGCATAATGGTACACTGAAACACATTTAGTATAATGGCAATTTTCTGTCAGAATCTACAAGTTAATTTCACAATTAATAACAAAGAAATGGCAAGTAACAGGTACTTCACTAATCTTACAACTTGTTATATTTACAAAGTCTTAAAGTCACCTCACATGTAAGTTGGACATAATTAAATTGTCATTGTGAATGTGTACTGTTGATGAAAAACAGTCATTAACGGTGGGGTAAGCGATTTCTGGAAGCCAATGTTGATATTTGAAATCACCAAAACAAACACGCCCCTGCCCCAAAAGGGTCTCGCCCCTATTTTGATAGCTCCACCTCCGCCCCACACATACATAGCCTACGCAACCCAAGTAATGACGATTAGTTCTGTGAAACAAAGCAAAACCAATGTTACACCGTGTCCACACCGGACGCGAGCGGCGTGTATATCTGTGATGCTGTCTACACTGGATGCTGCGCGGCACGACAAATCTCCGACAGAAAACTGCAGCCGCGTTCTATTTATGACGTGCTGACACAAATTTCAAATGATTTTCAACGGTCGCTTTATCGCGTCCAGTGTAGTCAGACTTTAGCTGTTGCAGCACGTCCGGTATAGACACGGTGTTACTCACCTATCGAGAAGAACCAAAGCAACCTCGGTGTCCGATCACAGGCCTTCGGCTCCTTGAGTTCTCTCCAGCACTGGAAAGCTGATCCGATCCGATATTTACACAGGTCCTACTTCTTGCCTCATCGTTCCGCAGACGTTTTCCTTTCTTGTTTTTTATTCACCATCTCTATCTTTCTGTCACTTGGCTCGGCTGTTCACTGAACGCTCTCTCCTCCACATCATGAGTAGACACGCCCCTTACTGATGATTGGCTACAAGATTGTTTTGGTACTCTGCCCTGACTCAGTTTTCTAAAGCGTTTTTTTTATTACATACCCCACCTTTAAGCACTCCACAATACGTACTATATAATATAAAACTAGGCCTATAATCTATGATGCAAACACTATTCACTTCATGTTCCCACATTTCAGCATGAAGTCAAATGCCTTCCAGACCTCAACAATCAAACAATCTACAAAAATATTCAATCGCTGAATATATTTGAGACCTTTAGTTTCTAAAAAAGAGTTTTAGGTATTTGTAGGTAAAAGTGATCGTTTACTTTATTACAGAGTTCCCACATTTTTTAACCATGAATTCCTATGTAGCTGCGCTCACAAAAAGCAATTGACATTGTTTTCTATACGAGTTGACATTATGTTCTGTGGTATTTAACTTATAAATCACCTTTGGTATCTGCCGTTACTTTGCGATCGTCTTTTGAGACTAACACACAAAAGGATGGTCATTTAGGATGCCAACTTTAATTCCTCATGGATAATGTAGTTTCAGTGAATCACATGCTTTGTCTTCATTCAAAAAAAGTCCCACCTCACCCCGTGCCCTCAACCGCCACCCCCTCACAAACATGAGCAACAGCAACAATGTGCACCATTCATTATTCTTTATTCTTCTGCCAGAGCGCGTGAGATAACAACATTCCCACTGTTCCACCCTCGTATTCCATATATTTCAGCCTAACGAGCTCGGCCACCACGACTAAATCAGATACAACGAAACAAACACTAAAACCAGGGATATGTGTAACAGTGTCAAGTCGCCAGTTTTTTTTCACCATGTTTCCAAATTCTCTACACCAGGTCAAGAGCAGAGATTGAGCCAAAAAATCATCACCAAACACCAATGACTTGTACATTCATTATATGAACAAAAGTACTGGGACACCCCCTTCTTTAGAAGAGAAAAAGGCACTTCCAAACTGTGGCAACAAAGATGGAAACATAATTAATTTACTTAAAATGTGTATTTCCACCTCTGTTGCAACAGTTTTGAAGTGTATGAAATGACTGTACCCATATGTCATTGGTGTTTGGTGATGCATTTGGTGGTGTTAGGTCTGCATTTAAAGTCACACCAGAGGTGTTCAGCTGGGATTAGGACTTGGCTTTCTGCAGACCAGTCAAGTTCTTCCACACTGACTGAATCATAATTTCTCTTTGATCCTTGTCTTATACACAGAGACACTGTCATGTTAGAATAGAAAAGGGTTCTGTCCAAACTGTTGCTATAAAATTAGAAGCACACAATTCCCTAGAATATCATTATATGCTTAAACATTAAGATTTGTACTCATGGAAATGACTAAAATAGTCAAACCTTTCATTAGAAGGGGGTGACCCAATACTTTTGGCAATATAGTGTATATTAGGGATGTTCATTTCGGTTATTTTTCCTAACCAACAACCGACGCTCATTAAACAATTATTAACCGTTAACCGACAAGATTATTTTAAATTAGAACTGAATTAAATTAGAAAGAATAAGCATCTGTGACCCGTGAAAAATACTAACATTTGTTTTCCGGGGATTAATTTTACATCCGCAAAAAGCAGCAAACAACAAAATATGAGGATTCACATGATCATATCATATCACATCACGCACCTGCCGTGCGCTTCTGCGAGCGGAGAAAAACATAATAAAGCTAGGTGCTATATATATATATATATATAATGAATAAATAGGCCTATATAGGTTTTACATGGATATTGGAACGCGAGTGAGCCTACATAAACAGTAATTAGTCTACTATTTTAGCATTCAAATTGCGAATACAGAAACATTTGATTTTGTGTTGAACAAGAGACCCAACATTTGTTTCAGTTTCGTTTTAGCCTAAATTAATTACTTTTGGTTTGTCATTTATATAGCTATAGCTTCTTACATTTTTAATTCTTGTTCTTTTTAAAAAGCCTTTGTTGTCTTAGATTTGTTATAATTGTCTTAGATGTATTATAATCGTCTTAGATTTGTTGTGGAGTGAGGGGAACTAAAATAGCCTAGCTATGTTTACAGTGTTTATTATAATGTTTGTAATTCGTGTCGGCCTATTTCTGAATGAAATAATAAAATGCTACTTATAAGCGACTTATGTTTCTCTCTCTCTCTCTCTCTTATGTTTGACTTAAAACCTAACTATTGTATTAATCTCTCTCTCTCTATATATAATATATAATATACACAAAAGGCAAAACAGGCCTTGGTAATATTAGCCTTGGAGATATTGCGTAGCTTGTCAGTGAACTACGGCTCTGTGTATTAACTGCCACTCCATTTGAAAACTTTGTCCACAATAATGAAATTAAAACACAACAAACTATCAAATATTTTAATATCATAAATAAACATCAATTCAATTAAGGAGAGCTTTCAACCCAGGACAAATAGTGCAACTAAATTAAGTACTGAGTTTTAAACTGACATGTAGCTTTACTTGAATGTTTCTCCATACAAGACTGTATGAACGGCTGGAGCAACCGGAGTGTAACACCTCTCTGGAAATCTATTATCCTGCATATGGCACAAAATAAACCAACTTCCATGATAGCAAAGTGCAGAGTCAGAGAAACCCCGGCCTGCTGGTCACTAGATAAGCCTGTGTGGTGAAAATGTTGACCAAAAAACAACTGAAAGAGGCCAGAGCGGGTTTTAGGAGGAAGAGCGAGCGTTTCACCTTGACACCATCACGGTATATTTATTCAGAAGTTGAGTTTATTTCATCATGTTCTGCTAGGCGCATCAACTGAGACCAGAAAAAAATGAGAATTACACGAAGATTACATTAACTTTTTTTAATACCTTTGAAAACACTTTATGAACAATTCATTAGTCATATTTGATCATTTACATTTGTGCATTCAGTATCTGAAGTATTTCCTTACGGTCTCAAAGTAAGGTGTTTCCAAATGAATACAGTTGCCATGGCACCACGCCCATCCCATAATCCCCCTCCAACTGCAGTGGAGCTCAGGTTCACATTAGCTTTCCCCACTGACTCTATCAATATAAACTGAGCGGGTCCAACAACTTTTGGATGAAATGATCCAACACTGAGCCGTGAACAAAACGTATTATCTAGTATCAGCAGCTGAAACATTCCTCATATCCACAGTGGATTCTGGGCAGGCGTATCATTGGCCTTGTTAGCATGCAGTCGATATCGTGCTGGAGACAGTAATTATTCATTACAGAAGCACAGAAGAGAGTATCACATTCACCTCAGACTGAAAACACACTGCAGACTACACCTCCCAGCATCTCCTGCTCTGGAAAACACTAGTACTGCATAGATGCATACTGCAATACTACTATTTTTGCACTATACAGAGCAGACACTGCGCAAAGTATGCAAATACCAATTCTGATACCCAGATGACCAACTGCTACTGTAGGTCACATGACCAGATGTTGCATACTTCTGTTTGAAATGGTTATCTATTTTGTCATTTTTGACTGAAAAATGTATGTTTTGTTTTTTAGAATTTTTTACTTTATCGGAATAGTACAAAACTTTGTAAAGGTTTGTTTAATGGTCCTGCAAAAATAGTCACACTTGTTCTGCTTACAGTCAAAAAATGGCTGGACTGGAAATGAATGGGAAGCAAATTTCATAGAGAGGAAACGTTTGGTGCGCCCAAACAAAATCTTACTGAAAGCTCATTTTTTGAGATATCAACCTCAAATTTGGAACTTGTTTAGAATTATGGCTTTGCTTTTCACACAGAACATCGGGTTTTGGAAAATATATATTTCATTAAAAAAATGTAATAGTATTTTTGTGTATTTTTCATAATAATAAACTTAAACTTCTATAATATTTTTTTTTATAAACAGGTAATAAATAGATCATAACTAATCCATAATATAAAAATATCAATGTAATTTAGTACCATAAGATTTAATTTAGTATCATTTTCCCCTTAAAAATACAAAATATAAAATTAAGAACATAATCGTGTATGTTCACGTTGCTACGTGCATGTTCATATTAGGGTGCGCAGCATGATATTGTATTTGATACGAAAAAGAGTGTGGTTATTATTGTTAAAACTAAATTTCCCTCCTTTCATTTAGGTGACCAAGTATTAAATGCGGTAAATAAAATAAAATATATGAGATGTATTAGACACAGTATTAGAGATGATTCAAATGATGATGATGATGTGCAACGCCAGTGCTGTAAGTTATACAGACAGGCAAATATGTTGGCTCGTAAGTTTTACATGTGCACTGTTGATGTCAAAATAGCACTTTTTAGAGTGTACTGTACTTCATTTTATACGTCACACTTATGGTATAGTTATAGTAAAGCTAAAATGAAAAAGCTTCAGGTGGCATTTAATGATGTATTAAGAAATACATTTACATTTACGCATTTAGCAGACGCTTTTATTCAAAGTGACTTGCAGTGCATTCAGGCTATACATTTTTTTGTCAGTATGTGTGTTCCCTGGGAATTAAACCCACAACCTTTTGCGCTGCTAACGCAATGCTCTACCACTGAGCCACAGGAACACGTGAATGAATCCTGCTTAAGTTCCTAAGGTGGATGAGTGCAAGGCAATTGTTTGTATCATGTGATGTTCCTAATTTGCATGCCGTTTTAAGGAATTATGTGTATAGTTTCATGTGTCGATTAAGTGATTCAAGAAATACAATTATAATAGCCTTAAATGATCCCACATTAAGTGATACAAGGTATTCTTCCTTGTTCTGGAAGCACTGGAATTCAAGTTTGTATGTTTTTTCTCAAGTGATTGTTGTATGTGAATATATGTTGGTATGTAATTTTCTTCTTTTGTGTATTTTATTTTATTTGTGATGTGGACCAAATGGTCTGAAATAAAGAAATAATTACTAATAAAATTAAAATATAGTACATTAATTGCACGTAAATTGAAGCTGAAAAAATTTTTTTCATAATTCTTTACTGCCACGCGAGCAGCACCAGAGGGATAGTTATCTCCCAGTAATATATGCTGTGGAGTACTTAGCAATATGTACTTATTAACTATATACTATGTCATAAACAAATCAAATTCTCTACATTGTAAAAAAAAAAAAGTTGAGCAAACTTAAAAGTTTAAGGCAACCAGCATCCGCAGATTTTTTAGTTTTCTCAACTTTTTCGTTTTATAAATTTAAACCAACAAATTGAGAAAACTCAAAAATCTGAGGAAGCTGGTTGCCTTAAACTTTTAAGTTTGCTCAACTTTTTTTTTTTTTTTAAGACTGTCAAAACAATAAATCAGGTGACTAATGCAAGCCAAAAATAGCCTAAACCTAGACATTTTAGAAATATAAGTGTATTTGGCATTGTTCATTTATTTTGTATTACTTATATGCATATACATAATATAAATATTTGTATTTGTATACTATTGTAGTATTTAATGTGCTAAATCTTCTTTTAATTTTCAGTTCTCATTTTAAGTTGAAGTTTTAGTAATTTTGTTATGTGCTATTGTAATAATTTTAATGTAATTATTAGTTTTTTTATATTTTTATTAAGCTTTAGTTATAGTTAATTCAACATAAACTTATTTTAGTTATTTTCTAAGGAAATTGTTTCCATCTAATATTTATATTTGATTTTATTTCAGCTTTATCTCAATATTTTAATAGTGTTAGTTTTAGTTAACAATAACAACACTGGTATTTTGACTTATTATGTAATCCATGCCAACCAAACATGACACCATCTGGTAAATATGAACTCAAAGGCAGCAAATCGCAAACAGAAAGACTGAGAAAAGGCAAGAAACTAGCAATTCTTCCCCAGAGAATACAAGCAGGCATTTTTGAGCGCTGTGGTCAGAGCATTGTGGAAAACATTTCCCACATAATTCATTTAAGCTGCTAACATGATTTGTAATTAATAAAAGGTCTGAACTGAGAAATGTAATTGAGTTTTGTCAGCTCACACACAGACACACAGCAGCTGATATCGAGGAGAAAGATTTCGAAGAGGAGAGCCATGAGGAGGAAACAGGAGATTCTATTGTGTATGTGCGAGCGTGTTTGTTTGGGCCTCGTGGATTTTGTGTGCTAATTGGTTTCAGAGAGAGGACACCAACTCATCGCTTCAGAAGATGGATGCAAAGAGCAGAGAGATTGAAAGAACGAAAGTGAGAGAACGAAAGAGAAGTATGTCTTTATTCCCTCAGGAAGTAAAAAAAGTGGCAGGTGATATAACATGAGCTTTTTCACGCTTTACTTTTATCTTCTTTTGCTTTTATTTCCTGCATTACATTATCTCTGTTTCCTTGCTTTCATTCATCTTCCCAAAAACAAAGACATTTTAAGAATAAATGTGTATCTTGCAGTGTTATTTTAGTTTGTATTACTTAAATACATAGAAATACTAATATAAATAAACAATAGATAATATAAATGCTATTATTATTTATATACCATTATAGAATCAAGATTTTTTAGAATTTGCTTTTATTTTTATATTTTCAGTTTTCATTTTAATTTTACTTTAAGTTTTAGTCTTTTTGTTTTGTGCTTTTGTCATTTTTTCATTCGTTTAGAAAATGTAGCTTATTATTTCTATTTAGCTTTAGTTGTAGTTAATTCAACATAAATTTCATCTCTCATTTTTGTTAGTTTTTTATATTTAAGTTTTTCCATATAATATTTATATTATTTATGTATTTTTTAAAATATAAACGAACAATAAACAAATAAAAAATCTCTGAATTAAAGGGGTCATCTGATGCTTTTTTAAAGATCATTATTTTGTGTATTTGGTGTAACAGAATATGTTGTCATGCTTTAATGTTAAAAAACACATTCTTTTTCAAATACTGTACATTATTGTAGGTCCTCTATGCCCCGCCTCTCTCAAACGCATCGTTTTCTACAAAGCCCTCCTTCCGACAAGCGCGGTCCGCTCTGATTGGCCAACTGACCCAGTGCATTGTGATTGGCCGAACACCACAAGCTGCGTCGAAAATGTGATGCCCCTTTCCATAATCGCCCTTTCCATTTCCTTTGTTTTATCAGTTCACGCGAGAGGGGCAGAGTCACGTGACAGACAGTAATAGCTCGTGTGTGTTTCAAAATAAGAAATGTAAAGACAGCTGTTAATGATGTCCTTAGTTTTGGCAACCAGTTTCTTCCTCAGTCAGGCTCCATTCTCAGTCTCATAACATCTTAACCAGAGATGCTGCTGATACAGGTACAACTATTTGCACATTCTCTTGCACATCGGGAATATTATTAATCCACAGTATACTGTATTGCACATTATCTCATTGCACATCTTACTCATTTTATTGATTTGTTCCCTTTTTCATTCTCACCTATATTATTTATATATCTTGTGTTATGTTTCATTGTTTTTTGTTATGTTTTTTTATTTTATTGTTATTTTATTATTTTTTGCACATTTCCATTGAGCGGACCTGTCTGACTACATTTCACTACTCATTATACCCCGTATGATTGTGTATGTGACAAATATAAAGAACCTTGACCTTGAACTTGATGCTTTTTTGAAAGATCATTATTTTGTGTATTTTGTGTAACAGAATATGTTGACATGCATTAATGTTCAAAAAACACATTATTTTTTAAAAACTGTACATTATTGTAGGTCCTCTATGCCCTGCTTCTCTCAAACGCATCGTTTTCTACAAAGTCCTTCCAACAAGCACAGTCTCCTCTGATTGGCCAACTGACCAAGTGCATTGTGATTGGCCGAACACCACAAGCCGGGTCAGAAATGTAACGCTAATAATGTTAACTTTGATAAAGAATATCTCTTTGGTTTTGAGACTTTAGTCTTTGCAACTTCAGGGATTTTATCTATACACAATCAGCTTGTAACACTCCAAAGAGAAAGCAAAACTTGAAATCGCATCATATGACCCCTTTAAAATAAATACAAATATATAAATAAAATAAAATCTAACTGGTTCATGACAAAGTTTTCAGACAGAATTCACTGTTACACTGCAGTAACCATATCTTCAACTAATATGAAAAAAGTCAGCCACTCCAAATAGATTTTATTTATTTTTTTCTAAAGAACATGAGAGTGGTGCTTGCCTGTGCACAAATCTCTATGATACTGGGGTGTCTAAATATGGCTTGCAATGTAAAACCCGGTATGGTTTTGGACACAATTGGACAAATTTCTGGGATCCAAAAGGATTTCTGTTGTCAAGGACATTTGAACACCTAGTGGGTCATGTTCACAGATGGCGAAATAATGGTCATTGCGATGAATCTCAGCCTCTGACAAAGTTCTTGCCGTGTCAGAAAATTTGGGTTGCAGTCCTACAGTGTGACAGCTCCTACTGCTCATGAGAAAGGGCTCTCGTACTGGATAAGAAGTGTCACGTCACCCATAGAGCCAATCACAGGGTTTTTCATTAAATTACATAATATTTGTCTCAAATTGTTGTTAATAAACATAATGACCCAGGCATTTTTCAGTAGTATGTTTGACCTTCTGCGCTGCCTTGAACTTGATAAATGCAGAATACAGAATGAAGTGTGTATACAGAATACAGAGCACAGAATGAATGAAGAATACACTCCAGTGTGTGACCACCTGTCAATGCTGAATCTGAGCTTAAATATGGGACATTTTCTCATATATTATAGTTAAAAAAATGTGTCCCATAGATGATAATGTGAAACTGATCAGATTTAGATTTAAGATCATCTCACTAGTCTCCAGCCAAAGTGTATTCATGACCTATTACTATGGCCACAAAGCCTGTCACGATGAAATACTAGACAGGAAGAGAAAGGAAGTTCCCCAAAGTAAACCAACACAAAACAGATGGAAATTCTTCTGGCTGGAGGCGATCGGAACCAGGACAAATGGTAGAATTTTTTTAATTATTATATTAAATATGAAATTTGACACAATGGACTCTAAATCTGCGCTTCTCAACCTTTTTGACTCAAAAGCCCCCCCGTCCAATACAATATTCAAAGCCCAACAGACATGTGTTGATGCTGGTGCTTTTCATATATTGAAAAAATGACAACATATTTACTTATATACCGTAATGTATGTACTTTTATATTCAGTAATATAATTGATAATATATACCTATAGATGTAGAGTATATCTGATAAAATTTGTTAATGTGATACAGTTTTCATTTATAAAAAGTGAGATTAAAGTTTATGAATATGTGTTTAGTTTTATGTAAACCCATGAAAGAGTAAAATATATAAAAATGTAGTGCAGTTTTTTCTTCATTGCTATATATTTTTATTTGTAATTATGTATCATAGACAGACATGGTCCATTCAGAGAGTATGACAAAATAAGCACTATTTTTCCATACATGGAAATGTAGTTTAATATACTGCATAATATTTTCCAGTATAGCAAAATAATGCTTTGCTCGTGAAATGTAAGACATTGTCACTTTTCTTATGGACTTTGACTCATGTATGAATATAATGACAGTTTTTTTTTTTAGGTGAACTATACCTTTTAGAAAAGACTAATGCATTCAAGATCCCCCCCCCCTCAAAAACATTGTTCAGCTGGCATGAACACACGCATGCTAATACGCACATATGTATAGACAAAACAAAGCAGAAAACCAGGCGTGAAGAAATCGTGGGAAACATACACGCTAACATAAGACTTGAAACAACATTTCTGTGTCATCAGCCCCGAATCCAAACACCCCTTCTGCATCAATGTACTACAATTAATCTGTACGAGAGCAAGTGAGCGTGCACAGCTTAAAAATAGATTTACGACTGTATGATTTGCTCTATAAATAGGACCTATCTATGGCGTGGTATTAACGACACCCGGTTGTAATTCTTGTGGTCAGTTTTAACTCCTCTCGGACCGCCGGGACGGCTGCAAACCATCGGTAAGTCTCAGATCACAGGCATACTCAGACGCACACCAGCAGAACCAGCAGGGATGGTGCGCTGGTTTAATGAGTCACAGAGGAAAGGGGAAATGCCTGGATGCAGTGTCCAGGATAAATTGGCCTGTATAACACTGCAGCTTTCTGAGAAATCTACACACAGATCCGCTTCAGCCTATTAGAGATAAGAGCACTCGTCATCAGCGCTCGCTCGTCCTGAAAAAAATGACTGGCAACAAAGGTCACGTTGAAAAGATTTATGAAGGAACAAGGTGGTAGTTTCAAATGTGCATTACACATTTTATTGGGAATTTATCACTGCTGATTTTAACACTTCCGTGTAAGCCATTTTTGGAGAAAAATTGTTAAACAACATACAGGTTTTTAAATAAAGTATTTTTGGGTCATTTTCTTTCAAGCCTCAGGATTAATCATACAAAAGTTGTTTAGATTGTTTTTACTGTATTTTCACATTAAGTGGTGAAAAATAGTTTTATTGTCCACAAAGAATCTTATTTTACATACACACATTTTAAGTAAAAAAAACTGAACAACAAAAACAAACATATATTGTAATTTTTTTTATGAAGAACCTCTTGCTTCTGAATATATTTTTACATATATATTATAAACATAATTCCACTAAATAGCCATACATGTATTGGAACTATATAGGAAGAAAATGCATGATTTGTAAAAAAAAAAAACCTTTGCAGCATGAACCTGCAGCCCTAAACATCACCATCAGCGGGGCATGAGTAGGTCATATGAATATGAATAAAATAGATCATAAGAATTCTTATGAATACATTACATAAAATTGCTATGAACTGTAAAGGGACTGTAAACCTATATTTTTTTGAATACAAGTCTCCTATTCATTCTCCAATTAACAATTTGTCTCATCTGAATCAGGAGAGAAATATGCCCACATTAAGGGATGGACTTATTCACTGGAGGAAGAATTAGCATGGATTACGGACTCTTATTTTCGCTAGAATGGTTTAAAGTCAAAACATTGTAATGATGGATTTGTTTTTTACAAGTAGTGTTGTCAAAAGACCCGGTACTTCGGTGCCAAGTCAGTACCAAAAAAATGAAAACGTCACGGTACCAGGTCTTTTAAAGTACCGGTGGTACCGAGGAACCGGTCAACCCGGTTCTTGACGCGTAGGACCGTATGATGCATATAACGCGGACGGAATCACGGAACCTAGTTTAAAAACGGAATGTACCGTTTTAACACGGAATGTCATGAAATTTGTCACGGTTTGGATGAATTACTCAAAATAGATCATAAGAATTCTGTGTGAATGAATGAATGGAAAAGACACCCGTTTTTTTTTTACTACATACATGAAACAGTAAAAATTGCTATGATCTGCACTGTAAAGGGACTGAGGACATAAATACATAAACAACATCTATATTTTTTCCAGAACTGCTCTACAAGTCTCCTATTCATTCTCCAATTACCATTTCAATTTGAGTCTCATCTGAATCAGGGGTCATATCATTTACACACAGAAACTTATAAAGGCCCACATTAAGGGACGGCACTTATTCGTCTGGAGGAAGAATTAGCAGTTTGGTTTAGACGGACTCTTATTTTCGCTAGAATGGTTTAAAGTCAAAACATTGTAATGATGGATTTGTTTATTACAAGTAGTGTTTGCCAAAAGACCCAAATTAAACTTCGTACCAAGTCAGTACCAAAAAAATGAAAACTTGTTTACGTGTATTACAGGTTTTTAAAGTACCGGTGGTACCGAGGACCCGGTGAAAACAATATTAAACCGGTTAAGCATAAAGAATAGTATTGATTTTTGACGCGTACATTTTATTTTAGTTTGACTTTATTAATAAAAATAGTGTTTTTTAATGATAGCATGTTTTTGTGTTTTGCTTGGTACGCGAAATTGGTACCGAGAACGTGGATTTTCACGGAACCTAGTTAAAAATCGGTACCGTTTTAACACTGAAATTTTCATACCGTAACAACACAAATTACAAGTAACGGTTTGGCAATTAATCACATGCGATTATTATGCGCAAAAGTTGATCCGCAACTTGTTCTGCAGTAAAGTCTCTGTGTGAATGAATGAATGGAAAAGATTGGCGGTTTTTTTTACTACATACACTGAATCACCATTGATTTAATCATCTGCAGTCTAAATGAGGTCTTAACTGCCGAGATATAAATACATAAAAAGCCGTAGTACAGGTGATGGAGATTTACCGCCAATCACAGAGTCGGCTTTACTAACGAGATGCGCATTAGAATCGCATGCAATTAATTGCACAGCCCTAATTACAAGCATGCAGATTTTCACTTCACAAGTCATTAACTGATGGATTTGAGTGGTGTGGATTACTTGTGGATTAATGTGATGTTTTTATCAGCTGTTTGGACTCTCATTCTGACGGCACCCATTTACTGTAGAGGATCCATTGGTGACCAAGTGATGTAATGCTACATTTCTCCACATCTGTTCCCATGAAGAAACAAACTCATCTACATCTTGGATGGCCTGGGGGTAATACATTTTTAGCAAATTTTGGGGTAAACTATTTATTTAAATGGAAAAGAGCAGCATGGACATTCAATAAAATATCTTCTTTTGTGTTCCACAGGAGGTCATACAGGTTTGAAACAACATGAAGGTGGATAAATGATGGCAACTTTCATTGGGTGAACCATGTTCTTAAAAATGAAAGACTGCTCATCTAATCTAATACTAGCGAAGCTCATCTTGTATTTTCTCATGTTTGTCCTACATGAAAATGATTAAAAAATAAGAAAAAGTGTTTTGTACTCATGGAGTCTAAACATTACATGGTCAACTAGTCAGAATCTTGATGGCTTAAAAAATGACAACCAACAGCGCCTTTGACAAGGCCAAAGCATATCAAAACCTTGAAGGAATACAGTGAATAAAATACAAGCTAAACTGTAGCGATTAGCACAGAAAATAATTTAGTCTCTTTACCTCAGAAAAACAAACAAAAGAGCTGAGAAATGACTCACTCCATTATTATTGCCCCACAGACTATTATAAATTCATGGCTGTCAACACATATTTTGTTTGTTTTTATAAACACAGGGCGAACCAAAACTACTCTTTTTACATTCCATGGTCCTCTCTTAACAACCGCAATTTATTAATATCCATACTAATATCCAAGACCAACTTGCCCAGAAATACCTAGTTTATAATCTAAAAGAAAAGAGAGTCATTTTTAATGTGTTGACAATCAAATGTTAAGGCTTGTTGTGATAAATGGCAAAGACGTACTGCAAACATTGAAGACTAATGCAAATAATCCAGCTATACTACAAAGTGTTCCACTATGGCAAGAATTCCTCACAAGTATCTGCTAACCTGTTAATTAAAAGATGGAAAATGTGTTGTAAGCAAGCGTTCCTTCCTGCATTAATGGGGCCAAACGTTCTGCTTTGTCTTCCTGATTGTTTATAATGAAATGACCTCTTGTTCCCATTCTGTGGTCATACATTGACCCTCCCTTCATACACACTGACCTCCTCCTGTCCCCAAAACTCCTCACACGCATACAAATACACACACTGTAGAAAAGCACAAAGCGTCCCTTGTGTAGGAGCACAGAGGCCTGGTGACAGCGCTTAACATGATGCTGATATTTTCATGGGAGAAGCGCAAAGAGAGAAAAGGATCTCCTCTGCCGGGGCGGCTCATTCAACCACGCTGCCTGACCTTCATCCTACCCCCGAGGTCCTTGGCTTGACTCAAAACAACACAGATAGCACAGCCAAAGCCTGGCAGGGCACTTTCAAACATGCTAGCGTTACACAGGCCATACAGATGATAAATGCTCATATTAGCAAATACATCACACAAGAGCACCAAAACTTTGTACCAAGTTTATTGACTTTTTTGCTGTAAGCTATTTTGCTAATTTCCACAATCTTCCTTATTCCAACAACATGCCCTCCATCTAAAATCCCGCTCTCCAAAGACATATCAGCCAACCAGATGTCAGAAATTGAATAAGTGCAAAATGATTCACAAGCAAAAAACATTTTTGACTAAAACATAATTTTTGGGGGAGGTGGTAAAATGCAAAACAATTTCAGTAGTGATGCACTAAAATTTTGGCTACCGGAAATTTTTTGGGTGGAAATGGCAAAAAAAGCATTAGCGTTTTTTAGGCAAAATGGTTTTGGAGGACCAAAACCCAAAAATGAAAATTACTCAATGATTTACTCACCCCAAAGCCATCCTAGGTGTATAAAACTTTCTTCTTTCAGATGAATACAATCAGAGTTATATAAAAAATATCCTGGCTCTTCCAAACTTTATTATGGCAGTGAATGGGTGTTAAGATTTTGAAGTCCAATAAAGTGCATCTTTCCATCATAAAAATACTCCATATGGTTTCGGGGTGGTAATAAAGGCCTCCTGAATTGAATCAATGTGTTTTTGTAAGAAAAATAACCATAATTAAAACTTAATAAACCGTAATCTCTAGCTTCCGATAACTGTCATACTCGTGTTTACGAGAGAGTGGCATCCAGCGGATAACGTAGGACGTATACGTAGCGTAAGAATGTGTGTGAGAATATGCTGGACAATCTCAACAGCCATTCATTGCCACTATAAAGCTTGGAAGAGACAGGCCATTTTTAATATAACTCCGATTTTATTTGTCTGAAAGAAGGAAGTCATATACACATAGGGTGTAGGGGTGTCGAAATTAATAGTTTCTACGGTGCATCGCGATGCAGACGAGGACGATTCGGTATCGGTTCAGTAATAGACTATAACCGATTATAATGTACTGAAGCTTTTCTGACGTTATTTGTCACATACATGCTTTGTCGCGGGAGCCTACAATGGCAGAGGGAGGCGAGACGCGAGTGCGCATATAATTAAAAATGCTCCAACTACTTCAAAAGCCGACATCTGGCTTTTATGAACAACCTGGTAAGCACGACCTGGAGAAGACACGCTGTGTGTAAATCAGCAGTTCTCAATTCCAGTCCTCGTGCCCCCCTGCACATTTCGTATGTTACTCTTATCGCTTCAGATGTTTGTTCTATTCAAACGTAAGTGCCCTGCGAAGTGGACATCACAGGATATTCAGCCATGATTCCAGTTGGAAGCGAACGTATTCCATTGAAAGTGCATATGTGTGCGAGACGTGAATTAAAATTGTATATATCAGAGTATGATGTCACACTCGTCTGTGCTTGAAGACGTTGCGCAGCGCAAACCA
The DNA here is from genome assembly GCA_027422405.1 of Ptychobarbus kaznakovi. Lineage (NCBI taxonomy): Eukaryota > Metazoa > Chordata > Actinopteri > Cypriniformes > Cyprinidae > Ptychobarbus > Ptychobarbus kaznakovi. The sequence continues at coordinate 18,190,575 of CM049794.1, read as the reverse complement.
TGAATGAATGTTCCGAAGTGAAGTAAACTACAACAGACTTCCCCTGCTCAGGGAGTAGGGAGCAATGGACACTGTGTATAGGGAAGCATGTCAATAGGAACACAGTTCATGCACGGAGAGCACTTCTAACGAGCTGATTATCTGATCAGGTGTGTTAACAAAGAGAGGGGGGGCTGGAATTGAGAACCGCTGGTGTAAATCATGTCACGCACAAATAAAATATGCAGGGGGTAACACAACTAACTTGAGAAACCATATCAGCCGTTTTCACCCTGTGCTGTTAACCCTGTCAGTGCCATGTATTTAGTATTTACTTTTGTGTATTTGTTCTAAATGCTCCTGTTGTCTTCTGTGCCCAGACTTAGTTTTGTTTGATGTTTGATACATTCAAGAAGCGTGTTTTTTTTAGCAGGTAAAATTAAAGGTTCAGTTCATATATCTGACTGCTTGTATTTATTGACAAAGTTGTATACATGTGAAGTAAAATTGAAAATTGAGGATGCAGTGCATCGTCAATTCACCGTGATGCATCGTGATATCGAATTGAACCGAATCAATGACATGATAATCGTAATCGAACCGAACCGTAAGATCAGTGTAGATTCACACCCCTAATAGGGTGCTTGATGGTGAGTAAAACATGTGGTAATTTTCATTTTTGGGTAAACTATCCCTTTAAACGTGGTGAACTTGATCACTGTAGCACCTCAGCTCAAGCAGCAAATGAACCGAATATCTCTTTCTATTAACTAGTTACATGTTGTTGACCGATATATTGCCAAGGCTGATATATCAGCTGGTATTTGGCAATTATTAAATATCGGCATTGGCTGATAAGTTTTTCTGTTTGGCCGATGTGTTTGAGGCGGGACTTTTATTTTGACGGTATTATGTCTCATATAACACTCAATCAGGGTTTCAAATGTCAAAAGACGTCAAAAAAACTGCTTGAAAACAATGTGTCACGTAATGTTACAACTACCTCAGGAGAACTGTCAAATATCCACAGCAGTTACCTAGTCAATACGAAAAAAAAACAGTAGAGATGAGCATTTTGATAAATATATGGGACATATTTGTCAATTCTGAGATCTGCATCAGTCTATAAGCACTTATTTTTGCTTATAAAATCTACTGACAGCCCTGTCAATTGTCAATGTTCAAATATTTTAGTGAATTTGAGTAAATATAGTGGAAAATGAGTGTTTAATTTCAGCAATTTTATATACATCTCATCTTCTATCATCCACATTATATCAGTCATCAGCCATCCTTTGCTGCATTTCTCAAAATTCAAATAGATTTTTGGAAACCATTGGCACCAATACAATCTCCTTAAACTTACAATGCTTTAGGAAACACATTCCTGGTCTGTATATATTGAAGAAAAAAAAACATATTTGTTAATTCTACATCCTTCTAAAATGACTTTTAAAGCCATTGATCATCCACAGATTGTTAACCAAAAAGTCAATGTCGTGAAAGTAAAAAAAAACAAATAAAACCATTTGCTGGTCAAATATGTTCACATGATGTTGGCCAGTCACACTGACTGCTGCCATGCCCTATCTTAACTTCGACACAATCCATTCACTAAATGAATGGCTACCTCAGCAACAGGTTACCAATTAACAGATAAAATAACACACCGCAGTGACAAGAAATCATTATTACTAGACAAAAACAAAAGGGTTTTCAAAATGGCACCGCAACTTTTACTTATGTTGTAATGTCGCATTTAATACATGTTTAAGTATGCAAAACCAAATGGCAGCTGTGACTAATAGACACTTGGATACAGTGCCAGCGACTCCAAAGGAAGAGAAATGTCCATACTAGACATGCCTCTCAATCGTGCTAATGCAGCAAAGACACTAACAGTAACTCAGACAAACTCACAAATGTCAGTGCTGTGGGTGGAAGTGTACATACGATCAGGTGACTGATTACCAGTCGAATTCAATTCTGAGCGTTTGCATAATTGACGCTCTACAGTGTCTTTACACTTCCAGGACAAGGGCAGTAAATACAGATATGAGAAGAGAAACATAATTACAGACAGGTGGAAGCAGTCAAAACTCATTAAACAAAAATAAAACCCTAAATAACTAATACAGTTATCTTTGTTGAAATGATAAAAGTGCTGTGTGACATTATTACATGCATTTGCTTCTGCTAAGATAGCAACACACAAATATTTATCTCTGGGAATAAGTCCAGTCATCATTAAGGATGGCAATTATCCCTATATATTTCATGTTTGGATACTTTTAAAAGCAACTAGTGAACTAAAAGTCAACTAATCAGTCTTGGGGTCAATGACAAGTATGGCTTTCCATGATAAAGAAAAGGAAAAACTAGTTAATTCTAGTTTGAACACACACGTGCAAAGTAGGGATGGGCGATATCTTATCGTTTGCGATATACCGGTAAAAATTCTTCCCACGATAAGAATTTATCTTCCCGTGATAATAACGATAACGTCTAGTTATTGATATATTTTTGTGTGCGACCGTGCGGAGCGACATTGCAGAAGGCGGACGTGAAATTGAGGAGTTTATCGCTAAATGAGGAGCTCCTTCTACAATCTGGAACTGGTTTGGCTAGGGCTGTACAGCGCACAAAAAAATCAGTCTAAATAAATGTACTACAGTAGCACGTATGCAATACAGTTTTGCATGTGTGTGAGCCTGTTTACAAACCTGTTGTCCAACAAAGATATCATTTATTGACATGCTTTTTCACCAAATGAACTTATTAACATAGTCGAGTGTTTGAAATACTTATTTTTGTGACCAGATGTGGTTTCATATTACAGAATGTTATTATTATATACAGTGAAAAATGTCGATTAGCATTGCATTATAAACATACTTTCCTTATAAAAAACACCTAAGACTGCTTGAAGAACACAGATAAACCATAGATTTTGTGCAATCGTATTTTTATCGTCTTCCAGTTTCTTCAGTAAAAATTTCCCTATCTCTGTTGTGCGTTTTATTCAGCGATAACTGGATACCTTTGTCCATATTAGGGATTTCCTGGAGCGTCCTCAGTTGTATTACTTCTGTGATGCATATGTGGAGTTTCTGCGCAAGGGCGTCCTCCGGATTCCAGTATGAATTAAACAGTTATTACATTACGTGTGTACTCAGTAATGCTCATAACACCTGTTTTGGGTAAAAATAGGAAAGAGAATACTTTTCTCTAAAGAAACAGGATTCCCTGAATTATCGCCATTGATGTCGTTATTGCAATAAATACCAGAAATATTGATACATGTTTAAGCCCATATCGACCATCCCTAGTGAAAAGTCCACATTTGATATGTTTTATGTTATATTTATATTTTTAAAACCATTGTCAAAAAATTTTGATTGTGAATTTTGAAAAATTAGACAAATGGTTATTGTGTTATATTTCTATTTTTAAAACCATTTCAAAAAACTTTTTTAACTTTTAGTTAACTTTAGTTAAAAAGTTTCTTTAAGACTGCAAGGGAAGCTCGGCTTCCCCAAAAAATTATGGTCAAAAAATGAATGTCTATTAATGTAATTGTGTTAACTTTATTTTATTGTGTTTTGATTAAAAATGCTAAAAATGTGTTTGAACAGAATCGTCATCAGAATCGAGAGCTAGTTCATATAGCAGGTCAGAATCACTCGATTTCCTTCTACATATATTCCCGTAGCGTCACACTCGATTTCCTTCTCCCTACATTCCAGCCTAGCGTCACAGTGCATTTCCCTGTTGAGCCTATGGGGCATCTATTGACTTCAATGGGCTGATTTGAACAGTTTTTTTCAGTGCTTCGAAACTAGACGGTCATTGGATAAATGCTGCGATTATGTCCCGACCCACGGACGACCTCAGCGTCTCTGGGGGTGAATGGAGGAGTGGGCTGGCCTGGACTTTGGGCTTCTGCATGATGAGGGTCTGTGGAGGGTCTGCATCTCCTTTTGATTGATCTCCTTTTGATGACAAAAAATTTTGTACTATAAAAAGTCGCTGACGCTGAAGCTGAAGCTATTCGAGCTCAGTCCCATCGTGGATTTTGCAAGTGTAGTCGAAAGACAAACTGCTGCAACCTATTTCTTGGTATTTGCTTGTCGAAATTGCAAGCCAATTTTCATCATACATTTCACACAATTATACACCACATTCCTTGTTTCAGTTTAACCTAATTCCCACATTTCCTCCGTCAGGCTTAATATCTTTTTTTAGATCGTTTGTTCATTCATTCATTCATATAGTAGGCTAGAGCATTTTCTTGAAAAGGAACGTAGGGCAGAATTTACGTATAAATAAATGGACAATTTTTATGATGTTGGCCGAAAATGAGCTTCCCCTCTTTGAAAGCACAGCAGCCGCCACTGCTTTAGTGTAATGTTGCTGTTAGAGCATAAACAATATCTGCAAAGTTATGATGCTAACGGAGATATTGTCTTTTACAATTATGGCAGTTTAATGCCTACATTTATGGCTGGTAGGGACTACAACAAGCTACTTCCCGGGTTGGTGACATCACAAACCCATACATGTACATAAACCCCACCCGTGGGAACATGCAACAAAGGTGGCGAGGCCATGTTACGCTGCTTTAGATAAGAGGAAGAGTTGTTGCCATGCCGTCAAAACTAGGGATGCACGAAAAAATCTATTATGTATGAATTGCGATTCTGTCTTCTAACGATTCTAATGGATTCACAAGTTTCAAAATCAATGTTCTAAAACAGTGGTTCTTAGAATAGTGTAGGCACCCCATAAACACAATGTTAAAATAAAGTCTTTTCATGGATAAATAAATCTAATTATCTAAAAAATAAATGAAGCATTAACACTTTAGATTGCACCCCATAAAATTAACATGTTGCCTGCATCAAGCTGACTTTGATTTGAAAAGAAATAAAAAAAAACTGTTAACCCTTTACGTTTCTGGGGAGATGCACCACATTACATTTTAAAACCTGAGCCTTTTCATGGATTAATAGATCTAATTATCTAATACTTTAAGGACTTACTGACCTTGATGCACAGTCATGAGTGTCTCCGTCAAGTGTGTGTATGTCTGCGTTTTTTGATGATATGCGGGACTGTTGTTCCTGTTTTGTTTTTTTATTGTAAAATTCAGAACATGGTTGCAAATATATAGCCTGTATCAGGACTGACTGTCGTAATTTTTAAATCAATTATTTTATAGAAACCTTGGTTTTCAAGTAAGCTCGCGAAAATGCTTGGTTTTAAGGGGTAATAATCAAAAGATGATGCTAAACTAAGTGGAATAAGGGAAGGGGTAAGACAGAGAATTGGGATTTTATTTTCATGTTTTCGTTTCTTTTAAAAAGGCTTCATTATGATATCAGGATATGTTTAATTTCAATTGAGAAACTTCAGAAAGACATTGTGCAGCATTTTAAAGCATTTTTAACAAATGACTAAAAGATGACGTCACTGACCTCTTAACTAGCACTTCTTCTTGAGAGCAACAAATGGAACAGAAATTAGCAGACCTCGCTTCTTTCAAAATCAGACTACTTTTAACTTGAAAAGGCACATTTTGTGATGGGACGCTCAAAAAACAGTGTAAAACATGACGCAACAGCCCAACTCGTGCATCTGCATTTTTATGACTCTAGCGGTGATGATTTAAATGGGATGAATTTAAAGATACAACTTTTCTAAGGTAGTATTTTTTCAATGGAGCCATTCTCAATTCCCAACTCAAGTCATCATACTCAAAGTAATATATACAACAAGTCAAATCTGAAGCTTAGTTGGGATAAACTAAAATGATCTACCTGTTTCCAGAGGAACTCATCGTCCTGATTGATCCTCCACGTGGTGAGGAGGTGTATCGAGGAGAGCACTCCTCCGCTGACCACTGCCGCCCTCATCCGCACAGGCAGCAGCGTGTAGATGATGTAAATGAAGAAGACGGACCACCAGATTCCCTCGGAGGCGCTGCGTGGGGCCACCATCAGCACCCCGAAAACCTGCACCACGATTAGCACTCCAATCACAAGGTAGCTGACCATCCACATGTAGTCCTGGTGGAACCCGTTTCGGTTACACACCACCATTAGTGCCAAGAACAGGGCCATGGCCACGGAGAGCACAGAGGCGTAGACCACGTCGGGCGGTCCGTGGATGCAGTGGAAGGTGAGCATGACCCCACAAACGATCACCAAGACGCCCATCAGCATTGTGAGCGAGCTCTGGTTGAGCCTAAAGAAGTAGCGCTGGTAGAGACGCTCCAATTTGCGCGACTGGAATTTCTTGGATTGGAACACTCGAACCACCCGCTGCCAGCAGTCCGCTGCTGTCAGCGACCCCGCGCCGCTGGCCGTGTCATCGCTGAAGCCGTCGCAACCCGAGCCATCCCCTTTCCTCCCCTTCACCTCGCCGTCCTCAAAACCCAGGTCCACAGATTTAAGCCCCAATCCATCCCCCCCCCCCCACTTTCCCGTAGTGGTCTTCCTGCCATCCGCAGCGCACGCCGAAGTTGCCCCCGCCTGTAACTCCTCCTCCGGACCGGGTGGCCTGAGCGTGGGGCGGTTGGGGAGGAGGCTCCATGGCTTCCACGTCCCGCAAGCAGCTCATGTAGCGTGGGTTGCAGAGAGAGGAGCCAACCTTGCGCTTGGACTTCTTGCCATTGCGCTCGCCCCACGCGGTCTTACGGTCATCCACTCTGGCCACTAGGAAGCCGTTGATCCAGGACATTCTATAGGAAAACCAAAGTCAGAGACGTGCATGTTTATGCGGGTGAATGGCAGACAAAAAATGTAGTTCAAAAGGCTTTAGAAATGTACTGTTGGTTCAAAATTGTTTTCAAAAATTGTACATTTGATGACTCTACATTGTCAGGTGGTGTGACCATTAAGTAAAAAGTGATAACATACTTTCCTTAAGCCTTTAGGTACGCTCACATTTATCTTTACTCTACAAAATTTTGAGGGTGAAATCCTGTCATTCTAATAGGAATCTGGAGTTCACATGAGTACTCAGTGCAGATTTAACTTGTGTTAAAGTTGGTCACATGAATTCGCCGCACTGACTGAAAGCTGCTTAGTTTGCATTGAACGGCCTTCTGTGATTCATGCATCTCTATGCTATTGATAATGGACCTGTTATGAACTCAAAATTTCACTGTGGCCACACCTTTAATTGTATTTTTTTTTTAAGTTCTTAAATATAATGTATCAAAATATTTTTTGGTTTTCACAAGCATCAACAATTCTCCATTCATAAATATCTCTTGGAGAGTCCACATGACAGTAGACAAACACAATTTTTAAGCAGTTTTGTTAAACTGTGTTTTTCTTATAAATAATAATAAAACAGTATTATGCTAAACTACCTAAAAAGATTTTCTTTACATGAATTACAATATTGTGATGGTTTGTATTCTTTATTGATTTTAGGATATTTTTTTACTTTATGCCCCCCGAAAGATATTAAAATAAATTTGAACTGAGATATTAAAACATGTTCATCAGGGAAGAGGTATATTCAAGCCATTGTATGTATGTACAGTACACATTCAGTAATATCCTTTTTTTAAAGAAATTAATTATTTAATTTAGCAAGGATGCAGTAAAGGGACAATAAAGACTTAAACTGTTACAAAAAATAATATTCAAATAAAAGTTTTATTCATCCTGAAAAAATATTAATCAGCACAACTGTGAACTGCAAATCAGTATATTAGAATGATTTCTGAAGAATCACATGGCACTGAAGACTGGAGTAATGATGCTGAAAATTCAGTTTTGATCATAGGAATAAATTACATTTAAAAATATATTCAAATAGAAAACACTTGTTTTAAATTGTAAAATATTTCACTATCGTACTGTTTTTACTGCATTTGTGATCAAATAAACACAGCCTTGATAAGCATAAGACTTCTAAATATATTTTAAAAATCTTACCCCAGCATATAAACTGCATTTATAATGTATGTTTTAATAAATGAACAGATGACGTCAATGACTCATGCACATGGCAGAATGTGTGGATGAAATCATGCATATTTTTGGATCTCTTTACCTGTGTGGGTTCTGGTGTGCACCCCTGCCCTGATCTTGCTGTCCAAGACACTCATTTAGAGCGGTGGATGAGCGAAAGCAAAAATGTAGAGTTGTGATAAGTGATTGAAGGCTATCAGGGAGTCCAGTTTCATTTAGTTACTGAAGACTGGCCTGATGGATCTGAAGATCTGATTCTTTGTTCAACTGTATCTTCATAACGTCTGGATCTGTTGATGATAAACCATCAATAGAAACAATGAAAGACAATTAAAATCCATTAACAGAATCGATCCATCTGGACAATTTCACTGTTGAATGATTTAAAACATTGTCTAAAATTCTCTTCCTCTGACATGTACACTTTTAATAGGCTGAAATTACACGGCACATGAACTAAGCAATAAAAACGTCTACAACAAATATGGAAAGCACCAGGTTAATTTCCCTAAACTGTCACTGTAAACTGAAACTGTGCTGTTTCTGATCAACTAGAGGCAGCTCTTAAATCAATATACGCATTACTTCCTTACCAGTAAAGATTAATAACAATATAAACAAGAAAAGAAGCTTCAGAAACAGTAACATTAGACATTAGTTTTACATTTTAGGATATTCTGAGCTCTCTGTGTTATTGGGTCACAAAGCTGGAAGGACGAGAGATTCTGCTAAAGATTCGAAAGGAGATGGATGAGAAAGAGAGCCAAGACATCCGCAAGATCAAATATCATTTCAAGTTCAGGAAGGTCACAGGAATGAGAATCCTCTTTTCAAATTCCATGTCTCTATTTCACCATTATCATTTTTAATACTTGTAAATCACCGTGTGCATTACATTTTCATAGCGCAGGTTCATTTAAATCTAGAGTCCCTTTCTTGTAATCGCCCCTTCATTATTTAATCATATTGATAGCTTTGTGTATTTTATGCACTCTAAGTACTTTATATGCTCTCTCAATATTGTACATCTTAAGAATCACGCAAATAAAGCTTTATTGACTGCAACGCTGAATATGAAAATGAAGTAGCACTGCATAAGCAGATATTATTACACTGCTCTCTGGAGCACTTGATTTGCATTGGACAAATATTTCCAAGTAATGACAGTTGTCCAGGGCAACGCTGTATAACTGACTGCTTAACATTAATTTATGACTTTGCATTAATCCACGCTGACTAATTGTTCAAAGACTTTGGACTCACATTTTGTAGCACTGCATATTACATTTAGAGGTCAAAAGACATAGTGCAGCACATGCCACTTTCTATCAATGATAATTGTTTGTTTAATCCAAAAGCAACAGTCTCGATATATCCTGCCTAATCAGACAATGACAGATTACTAGAGGTAAGAAGTGATCATCTTAAATGGATCCAATTACTCAGTCCTAGCAGGCCTAAACCAGCAGAACGAACATATGAATGAACAATGTTCATATAAAAATGAGCAAATAGAGCATACAATCTTAATTAGTTTTTTTTATTTTACATCATTAATATGTATGTTTATTATAATGTCATGTATCCTAGTTCAGTTTGCTGCAGCTATGATTTAGCTTATAAAAACTTGGAATCTAAATGGTACATTTAATGTACATCTCTCATTGTTGCACTTTTTTAACAATAATAATAACTCTCAATAAAATTGGCTATTTTAATATGTTTGTTGCTAAAACTGTCAACCAAGTATTACATTTGTTCCAGTAGCATTTATGCCTATTAAAGCATCTCTTTCAAATGTGTTTCCACAGTTAATACATTTTAAATCTATAATTTTCTAAATGTTTATGTACATTTACAAAACGGGTATTTCAAACAGCTGAGGGAATGACGGCAAAGTTGACATCTTTCTCTCTTCTGATCAGTACGAACAATCTGCTAATATTTTTTCCTCTTTTGTAAAGTCATAGACATGCTTTCGTCAGTTTTTCTATTGATACTGGAGCAAATGGGAGCACAATATATATATTTTTGCCTATTTAGTCTGTGTTGTAGATTTAGTTTATTCCTAAATTAACCCAGTTACGACTTCCACTTCTGAGAAAACAAGAAATGTCAAAAGCATCCAGTAAACTAACTTAAATTTTTCCACAATGGTTCTAGACACAATAGAAATACGATATAGTATGATAGAAACAGTAATAGTTTAGTCCTAGTATGCTATTTCTAATTCAGCAAGTTCACTCGAGAACTGCTTTGATTTATGAACGAATCGATTTATGAACGAATCACGGTTTCTGAGAACTGATTCATCGATAAGCTCCAACTCAAACCAATGATTCATTCACGAACCGAACATCGCTAATTTTGACGACACAACGCTCTAATGAAACAGTACAATCAGTGTTGTGCAAGTTACTTCCAAACTGTAATACATTATAGATAACTCGTTACTGTTATTTAAAAGTAATTTGTTACCTTACAATATTACTGTCTCAGAATTGTAATGCATTACATTACTCCTGTATTACTTTTGAGTTACTTTCACCAAAATAACTACAGAAGTAGCTCTTAACACTCTAAAATGACAAAATGTACTAGAGCCCTGCACGGGCCTCAAATGTAGGCCCTAGCCCGGCCCGTGTCCCTTCTCCCAAAACGACTCATGTTTCAGCTATTAAAATAGTTCAGTTTTGTATGTAATGGCAAAGTGTTTATATTTCATGTCGTTTTTTTTATTAAGTTCATTAAGAAAAATGTTGGAGCATTTTTTTGTTCATTAAATGTTTTCTTTCTTAAAATAACGACCATGATCATAGCTTATGTTTGATCAACTTAGTCTTCTCAAATCATCACGACTTGCCTAAAATAAAATCTATAGATAGGCCTATACTAAAACAGTTCAAGCATATAACAATGTGTAAGCGTTAAACCTAGATAAATGTGCCCTGCATCCAGTAGTTTGTGCTGAGAGTGGAAGCTAAAGCGCAGGACATGGAGGCACCAGCATAATCAATTGTTTATTTTTTTTCCAATGGAAACAACTTACGCCATAATTTTTTTGTCATAATGGTAAGAGTAATACATTATTCGGAACTATGAAAGGGACTACTTTTATTTGTGTGCACTATCAACAAAACGCATAGGTGTAAATCCCGGGGGTGTACCTATCTGAGGGTTGCCCCCCCTAAAAATATCAATTACAAGACTCTGTGTAAATAATTTAATGGACATATATTACAAATAATTGTGTAAGTAGTAAAACAAAATAAACTAAAAAAAAATTTTTGGAGTCCCCCTCCCTTGCGTCACAGTGGTCCACTGCCTCCTTTCCCTGGCCTTTACCGAAACACACACACTAGCCCGGTGGGAGACAGCAAAGTTCTTCAGTAGTTGTGTAAGTAACTTAGGCTGTCAAGGCTATTTTATTCTCTTGAAACATTGCGTGAAATAATGATTTCTGTTTAATACAGAGGATGCTGAATCATTAATAAATTAGTCATGACAAAAAAAAAGATGATATCCTGATGAGATGAGAAAAATTGTATTTTTCTGTGAGCGATTATAAGGTTACCAAGCTTAATACCGTAGCTTGTCATGCACTATAACTAACATGGTGATAAACCGGTGTGTGAACTGATATTAGGCAAATATTGTAGACCTACTGATGTATTTGGTTTTGCTCATTCATTAAGTGGCAGATCAGTGGGCTTGCTGTAGTTGAATATCTAAAGAGAAGTCCTCAGTCCAAGAAAAGCATTTTCATTATATAAAATTGAAGGAAATAACCAAAAAGTTGAAAATAAAGTATCGGGTAGGGTTAGGGTAGGTGTAGAGAAGGCTTTGTTCTCCCAATTAGGTGGCATCCATTTAATAATTTGAATTAAAATGTAAATTTACACTCAATAAGTTATTATTGCATACCGTTTTATAATGTACTACAATACTGAGGTGCAGATAATTGCCTCTTTTTGCAATAAGTAGTATAAATAGCAGAAAATCCTGCTATTTTAACAAAGTGTAAATAGAATCCATTGCTATTTACACTTAGTACAAATAGACACTGCCAATATTTAAACACGGTCTCCATACTACACATGCTGTGTACACATATGTTACATCCCCCTCCCGGGTCCATACCACCACAACTGTTCGTGTTCCGAGCGGGTCTCGAACCGGGGGATTCCGGTGCGGGAGGCGGGCGCTCTAACGAGGAAACGCCAAAGGCTACAGCCCCTAGCGTCAGTCGCTAGAGCGCCTCTTTTTGAGGTCAGGAGAGTGAGGTTTACACACAGCCCTTACTGGCATACATCCGTTACACTCACCCCTAAAACCTCACTCCCGTCCTGGTCACAGCACCAATGTTACACCCCCTCCCAGGGTCCATACCACCTCAACTCGTTTCGTGTTCCAAGCGGGTCTCGACCCCAGGATTCCAGTGCGGGAGGCGTTGCGCGCTAACAAGGAACGCCAAAGGCTACAGCCTCTAGCGTCAGTCGCTAGAAGAGGCCTTCTTTTGAGGTCAGGAGTGAGGTTTACACAACGCCTTACTGGCATAACATCCGTTACACATAATATAATATCCGTACAAGTACAATTGTGGCTGTATTATTTGTGTCCCCTTCAAAAATTGCTCTTGAGAAAT